>JAOXNO010000013.1:87608368-87643914 GCA_028565335.1 Limnodromus scolopaceus
AGTTGTGCCAGGGGAGGTTTAGATTGGATATTAGGAAACATTTCTTCACTGAAAGGGTTATCAAGCATTGGAATAGGATGCCCAGGGAAGTGGTTGACGCACCATCCCTGAAGGTGTTCAAAAGATGGGTTGACATGGTCCTCAGGAATACGGTTTAGTGATTTTTGTTTCTTATTTCTTATGTATTTTTTTGTCAGAGTTAGGTTGATAGTTGGACTAGATGATCTTTAAGGCCCCTTCCAACCTAGACAGTTCTATGATTCTATGATTCTAACCAAGAGCATTTTCATTTATTTTCTTATTTTTTCTCTGTCACACTGGGCAGAGGGAGGGGAGTGAGCAAGTGCATGGGTGGGAGTGCATGAGAGAAGTGCATAACCCACCATGTCAAGATTTTAGCATTTTTTGCTTTCTCCCCACACTTTATTAGGAGGTCTTGCTGATTATAGGTTTATAGAATAAACATATTCTCAAACGAAACAACAATTCAATAAGATTCTTATTCTGGAGTTAAGTATACCCACATACAGTTAATATTTGAATATATAACTTGTAGAATACTGAGACCTTAGACCTAACGGATAAAGTGGTGTAACTGTTGTCCTGCTTTCTCAATCTTCAGGCATCTCTGTTTTCTTTGCTTCAGTCAGAGTTGCAATATTCTTTGAACACAGATGTCATCGTAATTTTTTCCGTAATTTATCACAGGCACACATGGCACTGCAGAAATTTTAGGTAGATATAATGGGAAGATTATGTAATATGCTGCTTGAAACCAACAGCCCACATGTCAATTTAAGGAAATGGTCTAAATCAGCATTTTTGAAGTTCAGTATGAGTTTTTTCCTTATAGTAGCTATTGGCTTGGATTTGTTTTTTAGGGGAAAAATGCCCTTATGACAGGATGTAATATTAGTTTGTAAAATCATATTCTTAAATGTCCTTTGAAATCATTTATAAGTCCAGCTTCCTCTCAGTCTCATTTGATTTTCAAAATTGGTAACTTTTATTTATTATTCCTTTGATAGTGTTATTTAAGAATGAAATAGTGAATTTTCAAGCATTGCATTTAAGGAAGTATGATTGAAGTACTTCTCTACAATAAAATACTCATGTCTTCTATTCCACAGAACACTTTCCTATATTCTTTTTGAGTAATATTTGTATGCTTCACTGCTCTTCCTTCCATCCTTACTTTTCCTCTCTACCTCATGTAAATGAATTAGAGGATTTTGGGATACTTGGAATCCAGAACTCTGTCAAAAATAATTCCTTCTTCATTAAGATAAACCTGGAAGTCTGCCACAGCACTGCCAGAGATAGAGATTTCAATTTTCTGGTAGGCTGAAGCATAGAATAGAGAAAAATAAAATGCATTCTAAAATTCACCTTTTCTTTTCAACTGAATTAATTATAATATACTGTATCTGTTGTGCTGTGAGTGCTACTCTACAGAAGTCACAGTGGGACTGCTAAACCTTGTCCAGCTTTGAAGACACTGGCAGTTGGTTTGCTATGGTTTTTCCTATTAATCAAGTTGAATTGTCTGTGAGACTGAAAGGATGCTGGATGTTGCCTTCTTATTTAGCTTATTTGCTGCTAAGGAACTGTGATACATTCAGTTTACTTACCATTTGTACAGTAAGGTTAATGTATTGCTAGGTAACTGAAGAATTGCCTCCTTGTCACTTCCATTGATTGCCCAACTTCAATATATAGTTATGGGAAAGAGTCTGCATCATTAGTCAACCCAAACTGCAATAGTCGAAACAGACGTATTTGGAGTTTGTAAACTAAAATTAAATAGAGATTCTAGACCATAGTTGATGTTTTTTCAAAAGTACATTTATTTGATGAAAGCAATAAAGTTCAAAATTATAACGATCTGATTAAATTGTAACAGTACTCAGCTAAGAGTTTGCATTATGAATTTATTTCAGGGAGTGACTGACTCTCAGAACAGACCAGTGTGCAGCAGATTTTGACTCTGGAAGTCTAAGTTCTGCTTTCCTGCCATGTACATCTAGGACACTTCGCCCTGTCCAACAGGTATGGATTTACAAAGAGAAAACTGATCATTTGGTGGGATGGAAAATTGAAATAATAAATGTTATTGTATATCTATAGTTTTGCATTTTTATTTTTTTTAACTGGAAAATATTTATATAAAATAAATACCTGGTGTCTCTAGTACAAAATTTATATTAGTCTGAAAGCCAGCATAGATCATAGGAAGCCACTTCCAGATGAACTACAGACAAACTATTTTCTGGGGATAGGTTATGTATACACAGATCCTCTCTTGCTGACACATATTACCTGTGTTGGTAGGAAGTTGGACACTAGGGGGCGTATCTATTGGAATGACATTTTCAGAAACTAATACATTTTCTTGTTCATCATTAATTAATTAATAGATTTTGTGTGGTATGAATGATCAATACTTGCTTTATGTGGAGGTACAAGTTGTATAACTGCACACACAAAATAGAATACGTAACGCACACAGTGCTTTCTTTTAGACAGTTTGGTCTCAGTGTGTACAGCATTTATCTCCTAATCTTTGGAGACATGAATAGCAAAGCTGCCTACCAGCCTGTTTTCAGTATGGTTGCTTTGTCTTTAGCAACACTGAGTTACTGAAATTATGTTAATGAAAAACACGAATAAATTTTATTTTGCCTATGGATTACAGTTGTTTTATCTCATATTTATGGATTCAGTCTTCTAGGTATGCACAGAGGAAAGCATACATACATATATACAATGTGTTTATTTCCTGACTGAATCAGGGATTAAGCATTTGGTCATACCAAGTCAAGAAAATCTTGCCATTAAGTTTAATGTATGTTGTGTAAGGCTGCTGTTTTTTTGGGTATCTGCATGCATTTGTAGGGAAAAGAGATAGAATGACTAACCGTGAAATCATTGAACCTTTAGAAGAAGGGAACAATTACATTAGTCTAGACGGGGAATTTACTTGGCTTCCCTATTCCAATAAATCACTGCTTTATAATGCTTAGTGCAATGGATGAGATCACACAGGCAATACTGCATTCAAAGCTGTGAGTTTGCCTAGCACAAACTTATAGATTACAGAGTTTGATTTATGAGAGTATTAAGAGCAAGAAAAATTGGAGATCTATCTACGAATATCAAAAGAGAATCTTAATTTTGTGTTGAGAAGAATTATTCGAGGTGCAAAAAGGATACAAAAGGCCCCAAATAAAATTAAGATAAAAGAACACAAACAGGGGTAAAGACATTAGAAACTCTACTACAGAAAGCCGTGGTAGTCTCCCTTCTCAAGACTTTTAAAACTAGACAGGGTACAAAGTTCTAGAAAAGTGTTGTATCAAAAATGTAAGGAAAATGAACTTATTTGGTTGTTTTTTTTCCCACTTAAAATTTTATTAGTACTTTTTAAAAATTCTTTTTTAATTTGAGAGAACAGCACTGCATTAGATGCATAGGGCAGACGTAATCTGCTCAATTTACCATTTCTGTCACTTAATACATTCTCTCTTACTTCATAACATTAACGCTTCTTCAACTGAAAAAAAAAAAGCCAAGGTTTTAAATAAAAAGAACAAGTAAAATATGTTAAAATTTAAAGGACTGTTTTGAGTAACCAAGATTAGAGGGTTCTGGAAATTTTTAAAGCTAAAATCCAGACTGCATCTCACAGGCTAATTCTAGCCTCGTCATTTGGACTAAATGACTATTTCTGATTGGACTACTAGATATGCTCCTAAACTCTTTCTTCTAGTATGGTGTATGGAATTCAGTTAGTACCCTCCAAGATCTCTGTGCCAAGTAAATCAAGGCACAATAAATGGGGACTCACATGAAAAGCATAATTGTGATCTGAACTAAAATCCTGACTAAATGCTTACCCTGTGAACAGCTCAAACAGGTGCCTTTAAGCCTTTACTTGCTTTGTTTGCAATCTGAGATTGCTGAAGTGCTATCCATAGCTCTCATTTGTAGACAATCATCAATGGAAAGTGCCATTCAAGCTTGTTTTGTTGGTTTCCTTATAGTCTAGGTAAATATGCAAACTTTTATTTAGCATTTCTTACTTTATGAGACTGGGCTTCATACTTAGGACAGAAAGAAAGAGCTTTTGAGGAAAATCAAAGTATGAGAGCAACACAGGAGAAGGTGAAGAGAGAAACAAAGAGGATATTTTAGATTATGGATTGTAAAATTAAAATCTAAATTCTAATTCTGAATTTTGACATAGTCTTAGAAACACAGACATCCTTCAACATGTTTGTCCTAACTATGGCCAATCACAGCAGCAACCCCTTAAGTTAAGATGTCTTGATTTCTGCTTTATCCCTTGTGGCTTGCCCCATGTTTAAGTAAGGTTTTTAGCAAGCCAATCATGTTTTAGCTATATGCAGTCTAGAACAGTCACAATAGTTTGTCATTAGAAACAAATAGTTATAGATCCTATAAAAAATAAAGCCAAAGCTCTGTTCCTTTTATAAATAAGTCAAAATGAGTGAACTTTGATCAAGGAAAATCTTACCCCACATTTTACTAGACTTTCTGATTAGGAAATACAATGTACAGTGAGGTTGGTTTTACAATACAATTTGCTAGTTTTTAACGTAAGAGTTTCAGAGTTGAACTAATAATTTTGCTATGCTGACTAGAATGCATTTCCAAATTTGGTTGATTCCATAATGACTGGGAAATTATTTTCTTAGTGAGTAACATTTTCTCGGTCTGCCTCTAGAAATTCATCAAGGAGACAAGATTCCATCTTCTCAATGCTCCAACTTTTATCTAAACATTTTTTTAAGCATTCTTGAATTGTAAAAGGTCTAACAACTGGTAAATGATCATTAGTCTATGATAACTAAATTAATAGCATATAAATACATATATATCAGTGGAAATAGAAATTTAAAACCATGAGACAAAGTCAATTTTAAGACAGAACACTGGGACATACTCATATAATATGGAAGGAGATTCTTACTACAGTTGAAATAGAATAATTTCACTCAGGCTGATGGATTTCTTAATCTCAGTTCCTGTATTTTATCACAGATAAGGAGTACAAAACTAATTAATTGAAGCTGGAAAACAAAACAGTATTTTAAGATCTGCAGAAAGGTTTGCATCTCTCTTGTTTAGTTTAAGCATATTGTCTGAGAAAGGGGGATACAAAAAAGGACCAAAATGTCACTTCCCAGAGCTTCCCCACAGCTGCTGCTGTAGGATATGATGCCCCTTCCTATGTAAACTAGAATAATATTGAATGGATGGCTGTCACAGGGTGGTTGAAACCAGTTGGATGTGACAACATGCGACCCACCTTCATTAAATAGTGCCCAAGGGGAGGGAGCTGGAGGGTTATGTTGTATGGTTTTGGCATCTCTCCAATGACTGGGGCAAAAAAACTACTTGGAAAGGACAAAGAGCGTGTAAATCCTCACATTTTCCCCACCTGATGCTGGCAAGTATATGCAGAACTCATACATGCCTTGCTTCTCAACACCCGAGTTCTACTCTGACAGTGAGATACTCTGCAAATGCAAAGACAGGCAGGGAAAAGTACAGGAAACCGAAAAAGCTTTTGATTTCTCCTATCACCTGCTTTTTCTTAAACTTATTCTGCTGTCAGTTGGTGGATTGCATTTGGATTTTTGGTGGAGATCATTTGGATCTTTTAAAAGATCAGATGGTATGCAGAAACATTATTGGCAAGAAATCACACAATATAGCAAGTCTGTGTTATGCAAAGTGTTTGCCTGTGATTTTCACACATATATGGGCTAAGAATGACAGTTCTTCTTCAAAGGCTTTCTTCCTCTGCAGAGATTTCAGATAGACTTTGCAGTTCCCTTCACATGCTGTGTTGTTATTTTACACAAGTTAGGTGCTTTTTTATTCTGGGTCGCAAGTATCTAGGAACAATAGAAGTCATAGAATCATGGAATGGTTGGAAGGGACCTTCAAAGATCATCTAGTCCTACCTCCCCGCCATGGGGCTGATGAAGTGATATGAAACCCAATTTAAAATGTAGGTGAAAATTATTGTTTCCTTTTAGTCAGAGAAAACTGTGGGCAAATAAGATTTTGCAGGAAGTTTAATTATGTATATTTGGGACAGAACGTGCATATACATATAACAGAAATATCATATATTATATAAATATTATATCTAGATATCTATGTGTAGCTACAAAGGATAGAAAGTAGAAGAATTTTTTCCCTTTTTCTGATCAAGCTTGTTTCCAAGTTTCTACTTCTACATGAACTAACAAATACCTTGAACTTTGAGCAATGAAGAGAAAATGTTGATCTAAGAAACAAACCCAAGTATTAGCTATATTTTGAACCGATACCTAGCAGAACATGAGTTAACAGTACTTACAGTGGGTCCAGGGTTCCCTCTGTACAAACTGCAGGAGATCCAGAGCACATTTGAGCTGCTGCTAACCCCACTTGAGGTACCGCTTTGAAGATACAGCACCTGTTCCACCCAATATATAAATTAAAGCTTCTGTATCAAATGCTGCTGTCCCTTCCCTTTTAACATGAGAACAGTTTAAATTAGAAAGTAAAGAGCTATATCCTGTCATTCCTTCAACCTGCCACAGATCATAGATTGCCTGGCATTTAAAGGGATACTGCAAGACAACAGAGATTTTTATTATTTTTTTTTAAACTTATGGAAGCTCCTTGTTGAAATATTGGCGGTGTGTCATTGCTCAAAGGCAGATTATACAGCAGAGAAGGGTATCTAGGTTCATGTATAGATGCATTCTGAAAGCTGTCATAGCAATTTTGACAGAAAGAAAGGTTTCTTTATTGTTCATTTTTGAAGTACTATAGCATTCTCATCTCTTTGGATACATGCTTCTGTTTATATTTTGAACTAAACGCACCAGTGATCTACATTTCCTCACTAAGATCCAACGCTTAAGAATTACTGAGAAAGTATTAACAATAAGCCTCCATATGGAAGTATAAATAATTCACACGTTGTGTGTTTTGTTCCATCTCTTAGGGAATATCAACTTGGCAACAATCAAGGTGAGTGTCATCATTAATTATAGTTAAAATGCTGAAGTAGAGATACTTTTCCTGACAAAGCAATGCACATAGCCAAACTTTAAAAGAAGTTTATAAAGGGACTGAATGGAAATTAAAATTATAACACTTATGTAGTTAGTTATGTAGTTACTGAACACTCAATCAGACATAAAAACACAGTTGCTGCAAAGATTAGAGATAATTTTTATATGGCATGATACTTTTGCAAGATTCAAAAAGGCATCTGTGCAAGCATCATGCATTTTAAAATCATGTGTACTATCATTTCCAGAATATGTGCTGGAAATATTTGTTCACTTTTGTGACTCTGTCCTCACTCTCCATGGTCAGCCAGCCAGATTTTTCTAGAAGATGCTAAGTGTTTGAAAGGAACTCAGAACATTTCAAAATATTTTCCAACTGTATACAAGGACATTCTGCAGTGTTGTTTAACTCTCCTCTAGGTTGTGAAGTCTAAATTCAGCACTCAAAAAATTGCCAAAGTTTTTTTCTTCTATTTGTTTGTTTTTCTTGTTTTTTTTGTTCTTTGTTATTTTTTTTTTTTTCTCAAATGTGCGTATAACTTTGCTGAGTTTGCATAGCATTTGCCAGGCACTTCTCTGTCATGCAATTTTTGGTCCCTGGACCATAATATAGTTTCAGGATAATTCCTGGCACCCTATGTCTCACCATTTTTTCCCTCTCCGCAAGTAGGTTATGTAACCATGCTGCAGTTGCCCAAGTGTTTTGCACAAATAAAAGATAAAGGATGTTTTTTTTCCTTTGTTCTGTACTTCTGAAGAGTCTTTTTCACCAAGCAGATGCTGCATTATTATGGGAACTACGCTACCAAAGCGCACAAAGACATTAAGCACATCTGCGTGCATCTTCGGTCTGGATGCTCTAAGTAGATATGAAGCCTTTAGCAATCCCAAGAGCTGATTAGGACATTCATTACACTCCTCCCCCACCCCATCTTAACTGGTGAAACACATTGTTTGGTTGTTTAATGCAGAGCCAAAGCCTTGGACCCAAGTAAAACCTAATCCTGACAGTGCTGTAGGGATATAAAACAGACAACTCAGGTAGGCAGACAAAATTATGATACGATTAATGCTGAGCTTGTACATCAACAAACTTACAGCCATACAGGTCCAAGAAGATGGGGTTTTTTGTTGTTTTTCTTTAGCTCCAAGAAGTAAACCTAGACAACCGGAATCTTCTCTCTCTCTTTTTTTTTTTTTTAAATATATTTTTTCTTCTAAAACATAGACTACTTAAAGGATGAAAACCCTTTGATTTTCTTTATTTAACACAATATCATTTGAATATTGTCATAAGTTTTAGGGAGGGTACTGTAGTTTAGTAGTACTTGCTCAGTAGTATCCAAGTGGTAGCCTGAGGTGGTCAGGGTCTGAGTAGAGCGGTTAGGGACACTAAATCTCATGATCTTAAGTAGGTAGTGCATTCTGAGGAAAATAAATTTGATTGTGATGAATTAGTATGAGCTCAATGCATGTCAGTTTTAATTTATTGTAATTTTTAAATTTCCTCAGTACAGTGAGAGGATAGGAAGTATGATCTTCACAGCTGCTCTTCTCATTTTTTGTATTATATGATTCTATGATTTCTCTTGCAACCACAAGACTTCCTGATATGAATCAGGACGATAGTGAGTGTTCAATGAATCTTCCAAGTTTCAGCTGCTTCTGGGTCTTAGAAACTACAAGATCATATTATAGGACCTAACTCAATCCAACTGAGGAGCCACTGATAAAAAAGAGCCTCTCTTGCTCTCAAGCTACTATGAGAGCTACGGAAAAGGAAATATATCTTAAAGTCCACAATTAGCAACAGTTCTTTCTTTTGCTTTTCTCCTCTGTGTTAGAATTAGAATGGTAAGAACCCCATGGGAGCAGTATGGTAGTTGCAGGTGACTAGAAATCCCTGACAGACTTTCTGGGCAGAGGGTTGAAAAGGAAATTAGAGATCAGGTTGCCAACTCTGTTTTCTTGAGACACTCTTTCATGGAGGAACATTCCCAACTGGGAGGCTTGAATGAGGGTTTTCTAGTGTTTTCTGAAAAGTGAATCAGGAAATAAAGAAATGAAAAATCAAACAAAACAGAACAACAACAACAACAAAAAAACAGGAGAAAAAAAACAGGAGAAAAAAAACCTACTGCAAAGCCCTTATTTTTTTTTTATACTTGGCTTTGTTTAAATGTTGGGTGAGCTTTCCTGGGCTGCCAGCAGTACCTGTGTGGTGATGAATGTCTACGTGGCACCATGTCGTTACAGTGACTGGAGGCATCAGGCAGATAAATAACTAACTCAGTGAGGGATTCAACCATTGGTTTGCAGATGGTATCTTCTCTCTGGAGACAGGTAAAGGGGGTTGACCATAAAGAGGATGACTGGGAGAAGTGCCACTTTTTTTTTTCCTCTCTGGACTCTACATAAAAATGACCTTACAGACACTTCTTTGGAGCAGTGTAAATGTGGGTTTATTTTCCCTGTAATATCATCCCTCAAGCAGAAGTTGAATGAGGGGAGCATTTAGGATGGGGAGTTTGGACACTTCTGGATTATATGCAATATGTTGCTATGGAATTTTACCCTGGCATTGCCAAATATTCAGTTAAATGATGTTACGTTAGTGCCTGTAAAGGTGGTGGCAGTATGGCTCCACAGATCTATTTGTTTTTAAAACAATTCAATTTAAAACAAGTCTGTTTTCTCCAATCCACTTTGTTCTTTAGTTATTCTTTTGCTTTCACTAGTAACTTATATTGCATTCTTAACAGTTCAGTTTGTTCCGAAAATATTATAGGCTCCCATGTAAAGACAGGTGGCTTTTATATGAACTAGCCCAAAGTTAGTCTCTGTTTTATCAAAAGACACTTCAAAACTCCCTGTGATGGTTTTATGGATCCAGTTATAAGAGAATCAGAAAGTTTACAAGGCTTGTATTTTCTTATTACCCAAGCCACGTTAATTTCCATCCACCAAGTTGATCATATACTTCATTATTTTACAGCTCCTAAATATGCCTCCTAAGGCATTCCTAATACTATATTAGTGTTATTTGTTTTGGTAGCATTGAGCTTTGGAAAGTTTCAACATGATTTTAAAGTTAATTTTTTAGTGCAAGAACCTATCATGAGCTTGTCTTTAGTATTTGTAATCCTTGGCCAAGGGATTCCTTGCCAGCCTCAGCAATGTATTTTGGAAAAATAAGATGTGGAAAAACAACTGTGTGGAACCACAGGAAGAGATAGGATAGTAGTTTGTCCATTTCTTGAGGTGTACATTAAGAAGGCAAAAAGAATGTCTATTATTGCCCTATAATGAGTGAAAAGATCTACAGGCGCTGTTATCACTGAAAAGTTTTGCAAAACTGATTATCCGGGATAAGCTTTAGTATTTGCTGAATAACTCTTTTCAGCTCTAGTCAGAGCTGCAAGCTCTGGACCTTGCCCGTTCAGAACTTATTGGTAAACTCATAGTTATAGACTAGTTCTCTTTCATTCTTTGTTCCATTTTGCTCAAAGAGCTGTTCAATGCCTTTAGAGCAGAACATAAAGCGATACTCTGTTGAACTTGAGCTTCAAAGCTGATGCAGTGATTATATGGAAGCTAGCACAGGGAGATGAAAACAGATCATTTTGATAGTCAAAGGAGGTTTGTTTTTTTTTGAAAAAAAAAACAACAAACCAAAACAAACCCTGTGTTTTTTTCCAAACTCTGTGTTTTGTTTCTTTACTGTAATCCAAGCAGTAGGTGATGAAAAGAAAATGCAGCTGAGCTATTTACTCAAGCTTTCTACAGAATAAAAGTTTGCAAAAACCAGTAAGGAATCATGATGCACTCCTGTAACATTTTAATAATTCACACAGTGTCTTGGATCACATCCTTTTTGCTTTTCCCCCTCTCTTTGTTCAACAGCAATGACCACTTGAAGTATTTCCATTACTAAAATCAAGCAGTGACACTGAGATTATGCACTGTATTTCAAGATTTCATACTCACTTTGATGTACGGAAGAGCTCAGAACTATGTAAAGTAGCCAGGAACAAGAGGGACTGACAAAAGTAGCCTCTGGCATGTCTATTCATTATTAAAATTCAGAGCTGGTAGATACTATTTTTCTGTAAGATAGCTTTGAATCAGAGTGAAAGCATCTTCCTGAAAAATCCTTTTTGAACAGAAAGTTCAGTGTATTTTCCTCCATTTTTCCAGTCATTATCTCCTTTATCAAGACTCTTGAAATATCAGAGAATCATTGTATAGAAAAAATTTAAAAAATGTGGTTTCAGATAATACTGAAAGCACATCTTCAGATCATTACTTAAATAAAAGTTCCTTTGTGCTATGATCAAAAGCCTTATGCACTCATCATATGAAACATCCTAATCAGAGAGCTTGTGTTGTCATATATTTTACGGTCACATCTAAATAATATTTTTGTGTAGATATTTTTAAAGCTAGAAACACTTCAAGGTGTTTTATAGTATCTTTTCTGTGTGCTTTACAGATTTCTCACTTAATGATGGGTTTGTTAGATAAGACAGAATTTTAAACAGCCATCCTTTTATCTACAAGTTAAAAAAATATGGATCAAAAAACTTTAACATTGTGAAGTTGAGTGGACTACAAAAGTCATGCAAAAATAATTGATTGCATTACTTTAATATATTGTATTACTATGTTTACTTGGTTTTAACTTTTAATTTCAACAGTTAGTATATTTTTATATTGTCACCTATAAATGAAGGACATACAATGCGATCAAACTCTGCTGCAGAAGAAACAGTATGGTGAAATTATCTGTTGTATGACTGATACCCGAAATTTATTGTTTCATGGGAACCAGTCTTTTATATCATACTGATCTACAAGTTTTTATTTACTTCTTTCCTCACATAAGGATGTAAGGATATTTACTACTTACTTAGAAATAAATAAGAATAGAACCACTGTGGCATGAAAGCAATTAATAACAGAACCTTGGAGGATGGGCCTTTTGCACTGGCATGAATAAATTATAGGGATTTCTCCTTACAGTTAACATTATGTGGACAAGTAAGATCCTTAGACTGTCTCTTTGTTTTTTCCATTTGTAACTGACAAGTACCATACAGTATGGCAAAAGTCTTTCTCCAGGCATTATTAAACACCAACTTAGTTTCCAAAGGGAGGTCTAGAAAGTGTTCTTGTGAGGAAAGAAATTTAAGCTGGTACTTCCCTTTGACTTTAGAAAGCTACCTGCAAAAAAGCTGCATGCTAAAGTATCTTCTTCAGATTAAGAAAGATTATGTGTCTCTTCTCAGACTCTCAAGTTTGACTTCTATGTGTTTTCCCCTTTTTAAGGGCACCCAAATCCTCTGTGCCCCCTGAAACTTTACGAGAGCCCTCTGCACCTGCAAAAGGGCTTTTTACTCCCAAAGCCTTCCTCACTCTCCCAGGAATTTAATGTTTCCGGTGATAATTATTCTCTATGCTACAATATAGCCTTAGCTTGTAGGTTGTAAAATATGTTCATCTATAAAGTGAAGGAAGGTACCCAGACCTCTTTTGGAACAGATGTACATGCTGCAAGTACCACCAGCTCAGAATAATAAGGGAGATAAAAAAGTAATAATTCGTTATACTATTCAGAAACATTATAATTTTATGTACAGGTTTTTCAGTTTAAATGCATGTTTTAGATTCCTAATATCACAAGCATTTATTCCGTCTGTTCTTATGAAACTAGCTGATCATTTTCAATTGAGCTGCAGCATTTCTATCTATTCATCACAGCATTTGATTGCAAAAAGCTTCCTGTACTAAGGAAAATGTCTGCAATACACCAGTCAGAGCATATCCCATTTTGCAGCACAATATGCTTTCAAAAAGTTGATATAAAATGTGCATTCATCACTATCCTGTCAAAGCAATTAAGCCACCCAGAAATCCCATTTAGTAAAATATTCTCTTGTAATATCTAATACGTAGAGTCAATGCAAGTCATCAATCCTGCATCATCTTGCAGTCCAATCTTCTAGTCAGAGGACTTTATCTATATCAGTTATCCAAGATGAAATTTTCTTAAACCGAGGACAGAGGTATGGCAGTAACAATTCCAGGCTGTGAACCAAAATAATTTTGCTGTTCTTTGACATTATACAGCTGGATCAAGGTAGAAAGCTGTTTTGGCAATACCTGTACATGTTACAGAATGTAATAAAGTTGTTTAAATATTTAATTTATATAACTGATTTGTTGAAAGAGAAACTTAATATCTTGCATTATGGACCCAGGCATTAATTTTTTATAGACTTATAATCAAAGAAAGACCAATGAATAAGAAACCTTTGAATAAGAGTCTTCAGGTACGGAATCTACTCTTTTTGCTTAGAAAAAGTTCAAACAATGTGATGAAGAAGCAGCTCTGTACATTCCTGAGTAATGCTTTTAGGCTTGATAGAATCCACCTAAAAGTAGGAGATACTTTGATGATAGCAATTATAATTTACCCACTTATGGGTTAGGGTTTTTTAATTAGCACACATCTAAGGTATTTAGATTTTCCAAAAAAAAAAAAGTTCTGCTATGTATGTGGGCTTCCAATACTGTTTTTTTGTAGAAATAAATGACTACCAAATAATATTACCCCTGTCACGATTCTTTGTATGTGTTTTTTTTTCTTTTTGATCTTACCACTCTGAATGTGAATAATCCCTTTTCCTGGGATTATTCTCATTCACTTCCATTCAGAATGAAAGGAGATGATTTTTCAGGCCTCTAACAGCAAAAGTTAAGGCTTTTACAACCGTGGAACATGAATTGCAAAGGTAGGGGCTTTGTCAATCTTTGCTACACTGTAGGCTTTATTTTAGTTACACTGAACTTTTTTTGTTTTCCACTGAAAATAGTTTGTTTTAATTCAGGTAAGCCAAGTCATATTATTTTGGTTGACCTAATCTGCTATTTCTCCTTTTGACCATAAAAGTTTTTAGAGGGTTTTCATCTATACCAGTATGATATTATCAGTGGGGAAACACGGAAGTACTTGGGCGGCAGAACATATTGAAACTGTGGGTTTTACATTGAGAGGGCTGGAAGAAGAACCCATATGAGTGAAGAAACCTTCATAGTAGAAGGTTACTAGATGGAAATGATTGTCAACTTGTCCTGGCCTCGCACTTAGAGATATCCACCTCTGATATTTTGGAGGCAAATTTTGAAAATGGTGAGAGATCTGACCTAGAATCTCATCATATTTCACTATAAGAAATTTTACTAATGTATCAGTTTAGTTCATATTAACTGATTAAACTGAGATTTATCTTCTTACAAAACCTCAGTATTGAATTCTATGTCTTGCTCATTAATATTAACATAAAAATTCTCTGAAAGCAAGATGAATTTCTGTAATTAGATTAATGAGTTGCTTTCTACCTGGTGATTAACTGAGAAGGACAAACAGTCTGGAGTATTTTAAGGAAATAATAAAATAAACACATAAGAAGAAAAATGAGTAACAAAAAAAAAAATATCAATGTGACTAAAATTATAATAATGAGGTGTTCCCTATTAGATTTTTATATAAATTCAAGGTGTTGGATTATATTATATGGAATGGAACAATGGAAAAAGCTGCATTAGAGCATTTAATAGCAAACATCCAATATAAAACAAATTACATGAGAGCAGTCAGGCTCCTAAATACTGAAATAATACTATTTCTACTTGTATAATTTTTCCCACTAACCGTTCATAAATTATCTATGGAACATATATTAAGGCTGTTTGACATTAGTTTTAAAGGCCTAATTTTTGGCTCTGAAATCTAGAGAAGATGGCCTCTTAATCCCTGTGGGAGGAGGTGGGAAAATTTCCAAGTTAATTTTTATGACTTTAATTAAAAATTATCAATTAACTATCACATAAATAAGTTTCCCATACTTCCAGGGTTTAATACTCTCTATCTTTGTACACCACCTTCATTCTCATATCTGTAGAGTACCTACACTACAGGATTACAACATTTTTAGTCTGCCATAACAAAATAAACAATCATTCCTTACTTGTTTTTAAGTTCCAGGTAGAAGATATAAAATGTCTATTCGCTGGTGGCACTTTGAGAATGTTAAAAATGATTCATATGGTCAGAGATGTCAGAAAAGCAACCTTTTCATTGATTTACCAATGAAAGTCAAATAAAATATTTCCAAACTGTGTAGCTGCAAATGGAAGATTGCCAGAAAATGACAGGATTGCAAAAATCCACCATGATAAGCCAGTGAGAAAAAATATTTTGTGTATTGTATAAAAGTTGCAGGATAAATTTATAAAATCAGAATGATTTTACAAACAAATTATAGGACCAATATCACCTGTGTGTTTATGACATTTATACTCCAGAGAAAAGAAGAAATTAAAAATTCACTTTAAATTCTAGACAACTGAAGTCCTTTGGAGTGCTTGGAAGGCACTCCTTCTCCAAAAAGCCTGTTTGTGTGATGCAGAAATCCATGGGCCGGGTTGTAGGAACCTCCCACTGAATCTGATACTTTAAAGAAGATGCTAAATTAGAATTCTGGAATGCCCTTCCTTTGCAAGGACCCTCTCTCCATTACAGAAGGGTGAGTAGACTCTGAACTCAGGAAAAAAGGGGCTATGACTCATTGCCTACACTTCAAGTAAAAAAATGCATGACTGGCTCAAAACCTGCAAGCTGCATTGAAGGATCAATAAGTGCTTCTATATTAAACAGATAATCAATGTTAAAAATTGTACACATCTGATTTCTGAAGTGTGATGATTTAAACAAGAGGAATGACCTGTACACAACCCATTTTATTTATTCAAATCGATTTTCCCTAGATCCAAGGAATAATGCAAAGGTAAAATTTAAGCATAGAGAATGTGACATCTGTAACTTCCTTCCAGACCTATTTCCATATAATTATGTGGGAAGATCTCACATGCTTTATCTTTGGAAATTTGTGAAAATATGGAAAAAAATATTGGAGGACTTTATTTTGGCCACAACAGGTGTGTTCTTTTGGCACTTCTTAGTCATACTGCAGAAGCAGTCCATAAAATTACTATAGTTTGGGCTACAAACAACAAACATTTTTTGGAAAAAAGTAAGTACTGATGACATAGTATCATCAGGAGGCATTAAATCATTTTAAAATCAATATATTTACTTAGGGCTTATATTTATTTATACAGGGCCGTGGTTCAGCAATATGTTTCTGTGTCTTTGTGAAGATTCCCACTGAAACCAATAGAACTGTTTATTTGATATGCAATTGGCACATACTTCATTGCTTTAATAAAGTAAATCTTATGATAGGCTAGCAGAGACCTGAAGTTGCTCAGTTAGGAACTAGAAAAATTTTAAATGGAAAAATTATTTTAACATATTTATGCCAACTGAAACATGGAAACAAGATGGTGTAGAACATGTCATGTTGAAGAAAAGCAAAGGGGAAACTATAAAAAGTTGAAAAATCTTAATTCAAGAGTGTTGAAGTGAAAATTTTTTTCCTTTTGAAATAGGGCTTTGCTTTATATTATAAACTAATTTCTATTTAATAAAGATAAGGTTAATACCTCTCCTTCCACCAAAAAAGTCTTAAAATGTTGTTTGGTTTTCAAATGTGATTTGACTAATTAACTAAAAAATAAATTATGCTTGTAGCTCTTCTCAGTTCCACATTGCTTCATTCAATTCTGGGAAAGACTGGATCAAGAAAAATAATAAAAATAATAAAAAATAATTGAAATGCTTGGCAAGATGCATTTTTATGCCTGAAATCTATTTAAAATCTTATGGTAACTGTATTAACTCTTTAAAGGAGACTGTCATGTTATAATTTTTTAAGAGAGGTGATTTAGAAATATATCATTATTTGAAAAAAACCTCTTCATATAATAACAATATTTTTAATGTATTTAAAAAAGGGAGAGAGAGGACTGCCTGAGTTTTCAAAGTAAATATAAGCTGCCAATGAATGCCTTGATTATGCAGAAAGGTAAGTGTTCGGTATGTTTTACACATTGGCACTGCTTTTGAATTTATAGGGACAACTCAAACACATGAAATTATACTGATATCCAACTGTCATGTTGTCAGATGGACTCTAGCATTATACAGAAGACCAAATAATACCACAACAACAGCTTAACATGTGGAATGGAGAGGGAGTATTAAGTCACATTAGTTATACTATAAATTTAGTAGGCGTTCCATGCAGAAAAGCAATTTTCATTTTGAAAGTTGCCCTTTAAAAATATCAACAAAATAGAGTTTGTTGTATTTTTTATTTTTCATATGAAACTCAGGATCTCCGTTACTTATATGCCAAATCTTGATTACAAGTCCATTTAATGAAATATTTCTTCATGAAAGTAGATAACATCAGAACCAACTTGAACATACTAATAGGTGTTATATAATGTTGTGTAAGCACAGTAACTTTCTATCTATTGGGCAATATTTTGTTTGTTTCTGCTACTGTCTTGAAAACTTAAGAAATTTAAGAACATGATGACATGAAGGAAGAAGTTAAAAAGTTTACCAACTCATATACTCTTTTAATTAAGTGTACCTTTAACTTGTGTTTAATCTTATCTTTTGAAAAAGAATTGTGTAATTAATTCCTTTTTGATTTAAATAAGAAAACATTATCTCACTAACATTTCAATGTTTTGCCTTAATAAAGAGCTTTTATTTAGAAACGACTGAAAAAATAATGAATTTGCATGAACAATAATAAAAGACATTGGAGTGATAAGAAATACCCATCAGTTGTCAGATTATTGCTAAGGTACACAAAATAGCTTTCATAAGAAAGAAATCTTAGGGGTGGAAAAAAAAAGAAAATCTGGTTTGAAGCTTAAGGTAACCCAAAATGCCATCCAGTACTGAACCACCTTCGGGCGAAATTTTTACACTTTGAAGGTATGGCTATATTGACAAAGTGGTTTTGACCTGTAGGACCAAAGCTCTGGAACAAAGCAGTGGTGCTGAGAAGCTGATATTCACACTGTAAGTACTTCAGGGATTCATTTTTACTTCCCAGTAGCTTTGATCTCATCATACGGACTAAATGTCCATTTGTAGTTGTAGAGGAACTTCTATTTCAGTTTCACATGAAAGCAATCTAGTTCATTTGCCTTGACATCATTTCAACATGCAAACCAAGTAAGAGGGGATATCCAGGACATTCATTTCTGATCCAGATTAAGCCCATAATGCAGATGAACCCTAAGGTGATGTTAACACAGCATTGCAATTCTGGGCAGTGCTGCAGTTCTGTCATGAAGCCCCTGATCAACCTGGCTTAATGAATGCTTTTGATTTGGTTTACAGAGATCTTTTGGTTCATGCCAGCTGGATTCCTTTTGGAGGAAACTAAATTATCACCAGATGTGCTCTAAAGGAGAACTAAGGGTCTGAACAAATTTGGCCTTTGGAGACCATTGGGGAAAATTTTAACCAGGACGCAAGACTAAAACTATCCCCAAAATAGGGGTGTAGATACTATAGATACACAAACTTCAGCATTTACCTTCTCTGGTATACAGGTCATCTCCTTTTAGGTCAACTTATTTATGTAGATGCAATTTAATGCACAATGTGTCTATGAATAGTGACAGTAATTTATTCTTGAAAGAGAGTAGGGTTTAATTTTGTTATCAAGACCAGTCTCATCCTAAATTGGCATTATCCCAAAGGCCTCTGGAGATTTTTTCATGGTATCCTAACAGATGGGACAGGAAGAGAGATATTGGTCACTAACGAGAAGTCAATAGCTAGGAGTTTGGGTACTTTCCTGGTGGTGAAACAAGCCCAATGCTCTATGAGGTTACAACTAGGATTCAGTAGGAGATATTTAGGTATTAGTTCATCCAACAATTCCTACTCCAAGTTTAAGTTTTAGAAATATTAGATTGAAATTTCTTGGAGTCCAATTAGAGTCACCAAATTCCCCCTACTTATGGTTTTGTAGTGTTTTCTTTATAACTCCTTCTATTGGTCTCACTGAGCTCCAGGGATCTAATAGTACAGAACAGCTTCATTCTCCTTTAATTTAAGCTAGTGTAGCTCAATTTGGTTTTTGCCTTGTCTACGAACAAAATCTTCTACTTTGATGATTATTCACTTCTTCTCTGCCTAGATCATAGATATTTTATTATCAGTGGATAAAAGAGAATGGCTGCTCAGCTGGAAACTTGGAAGTTAGAGAAAATTGGGATTTACTGAGTTTTGCCTTTGAAACAAAAAGGACACAAGAAAAAGAAACTGTCATGTGTCTGCATCTTCCTTGCCTAACTTCTACACGGACCAAGAATTCAATGTGTACCCTTTAGAGCTAGGTAAGAAGTTATTTAAAATACTTCCTATGGACAATTTATTGCATGGTATAATAAAACCTTTGGAATAGTTTTTTCTGGATTATGCTTGTATGTTTCTTTGGTCGATTAAGTATCACAAGCAATGGCTACACCAGGTGAAACCCTACAGTTTATAATGTATGGTGTCTCCTATTTAAAAATGGATGACAAAGCCTTTTGAACGCTGAAGATCATTTAAAGATTGATGACAAATAATCACTATACATCCAAAAATGGAGCTGAGATGTTCCAGTTTTCAGGCCAACGTCCCTACTATAACATGTTAATAGGTTTATGCTGACATGTTAACAAACTCCCCAGAAATAATAGTAGTCTGTATATGTAGAAATGTTAAGTGCTTTTGCCATAGTACTGAAACCTACACTATAAGATATCAGGGCTTTCACCTTTTTTAAAGCATGATGTGCGTCATTTGTGCAAGAGAACTTTCATTTTCTGAGGTGCATTTGACATAAATCACCTAAACTATGCTGATCTCTTTTAGTGGCAAAAAGGTTGGTTGGCTCTTACCTTCTTAATGACTATATACTTTGCTATGAACAGTGAGGCGTTAGCCAGACTATTTCTGGTTTAACTGAATATTTAATATAAAAATTCAGATTAAGTTCTGAGTCTTGACATTACTGCTAAAAGCATTTTGTTTTAGCAAGTTTTTCAGCTGAGTAGTACAGAGAAAATATGGGGGGATAAATAGAAAGACACATAGGAAGACATAATGTGAAAACTAGTACTGTAAAACAATCTCTGAACCAATACTTCATGGCAACTTTCTTCACACACTTTTCTTCTTATTTGTGGTAAGTATAGTAAAATATCTTCTAAAATGCCTGTAACTGAAAAGAAGACTGCAAAATCATGCAAAGAAATTTCCTTGGTATTTTCCTATTGGTCTTAGAAAGTATTGTAAATATGCATATAGGATAACACACACAAAAAAAAGTGGGCCTCAGTTCAATCTGTTAGTTCAACTTGGGGCTCTGTATATGTGCCAAAAATATTACAGCAGTTCACAATTACTGCTATGTAATGACCTAGATAGTGACAGGTGGATCACATTAGTGGGTTCACCAGCTAGAGCAGATGTTTCCTGATGACTTACCACTCATTAGAGTAATTTATATGTACATCCGTTTGGAGCTTTCAAACTGATGACACAATAGGTATATGCTAGTAAATCCTATTGCATTACATTTATAGTATCTCTGAATATTACAGCAACTAACTAACTAAGTAAGTAACTAACACAGTGTTGCCCAGTATTGTGATTTTCTCAAAGTCTGAGAAGAAATTCCCTTACTGAATAAGATTATTTTCCTTATTTTTTTTTAATTAAAATGTTTAAATGCTTTTCTTTCAAGTTAAAATTAAAACAAAAAATTGTTTTTTTTTAAAACTAGATCTCCAGGTGATAACAGGCTTTGACCCAGAAATCTTACCCTGCTTATAGTGTATTAGTAGAATGGCTATGCCTGCACAAGAAAACCTTTTCCTTTGTTAAAAACAAGTAAATATATGTCCCTACCATTTTGTTTGTAGTGCCTGAGAATTACAGCATGCTTAGACAGAGAACAACACTTGCAGGAAGCAGACGTGCCCACTTTGGCCTGGGGTCGAGACACCAGAAAGCAGTGGGTAGTCAAAAAACGAGGTTTCCAGATCAGAGACTTTCCTGATGTAACATGGCAGCCGCTCGCAGAGCCCATGCTATCCTGCAGATGGCTGAGGCAGCCGTACCCACCATCAGCAGCCAGGGCCCAGCTCTGATCTCTTCCCTGCTGTGGAGGACTACGCCACCACGGGCAGTCCTGCTAGCTTCCTATAAAGGTATATGGGTTTTGCTGGCACATTAATTCTTGCACACTGGTCTCATGGAAAGTTGCATCAATGGCTATTTTATAAACCTGTTTTCTGGACCATTAGCAGAAAATAAAAGGAATTTACCATGCAAAGTTATTTATGGTAATAGCCTTTTTCTAAAAGCAAAAGTACTCCTCTTGCTGCATACATGGTTGCTTGTCTATTTGGTTAATGTCAGTTCCTCTGATTTGCAGCCTCTGTTTTCCTTCATGTTTTTCAAACAGAGAAATTACTAAACCCCCTTTTTTAATTGGAAAAACAGGGATAACTTTCACTGGTACAGAAGTGTTTACAGGTATTTCGTGTGTCTATATGTGACTGAAATAAAACTGGCAGTTTTCTCAATCTGGAGTACATGAAACTATAAACATATTGTTAGGTACATAGGCTGGCACTCTAGAGCATTACAAGAAAACAGCAGATGTTAAATTATCACAGACCCAGAGAGATTATGAGTTACACATCCCTACAACGTTTATACAGATGAATTTACAGGACTCCATAATAAATTGAGCTCATTTAACACTTAAAAAATATTCAGTAATATGTTGTTTAGTTCTTATAGCAACTGACTTTGAAGATATAATAACATTAAAAGTGAAATCAGTGAATTCTATAATTCCAAAGATTATTGTTAAGGGAAAAAAAATAATTAAAAAAAACCCTTCTCTGTCTTTACATAACACTGGCAAGAGCAAGTAGATAGCAAAAAATCATAGTCAGTCTCCATCTTCAATTTTGATTTCTACAGAGGCTTATGCTTCTAAGAAGAGCGTCCCAGCTGCAGCCTCTGCAAAAGTAGAGCTGTCAGAGCTCTGCAGAGGTCAGTGAAAGCGACTGCCAAGGTGTGTGCCCCAGTCACCTGAAGATAATGGCTCTATGGCATTTTGTCACCCTCTACTAGCTGAGACTAAATTTTATATCCCAAAAGAAAATGTACAAACGGTGTATAAGACAAAGTCAATAGCAATAGTTTTCATGCTTTGAGTGATTTTGAGTTATGCAGGAGACTGATTTTGATTTGTTTTCAGTTTTTCAGGGTGTTTTCCTTCCAACTCTGGCTCCACAGGAACAGCTTTGTTCCAATCATTATTCAGGGACCTGTTACTCCTCTCCAAAAGGTGTGGCCTAATTACAAGTAAGTCCAGGTGCCTGTTTCCATTCCTTTCTGTATGTTAGATTGTAGATGAGTGACAACATCCCTTTGAGGATGGGCCAGAGTAAAGGTGCATTGATTGTTGACAAGCAAGTTACCCTGCATTTTTTGCCTACCCTTTCTGTGGAATAGCTCCAAATGAGTTAGAGCTCCTTTAGAGTACACAAGGACTTAAAGGATGAAAATGACTCATAGATCAAGGCTTAGCCATATCCACCGTGATAAGGTGGTTCACTATTGTTTTGGTACTTGGTTGTTGAGCAAAGAAGGCAAGGAGCAGGCACAGCGACCGCCATCCAGGAGCCCTGGATATTTTAACAGAAATGCTTGGATGCTTATGTTTGTTCCAGTTATTTTGTTTCATGTCATCCTTATAAGAGAGTGTTTTGAGATGATGCAAGGCTGATCAGAAGAGACAATAATTTATTTTCTAGCTAGCAGATGTACCACCTTTTTTCAAGTGCTCTAAGACTTTATAGCACTTGGCCATGAAGTTAGTGACAACGTTTAACGTAGGAGCAGCTACTCCTTTGCAAAATTGGAACTGGTCAGCTGCAATTCTTAAGTTTATTTTCCCCTCACTTAGATATGCAAGACAAAATAATTCCTTCCAAACCATCCATGGCTCCTCTCAATGTATTTCTGACTGAGATTCTCTGTTGTGGCTTGCAAGTTGTCCTGCTTACAGGACTACAAGAGACCAGTATGCAGAGCTACTGGGTTACAGATGAGCCCTCTGGTAGGGTTTTAAGTAATTTGCTGAAACAGTTTTGTGATAGGGACAGATCACAGTGTTCATATAATGGTGGATTGGCACCCAACATCTGTCTTATTTAAACAGGAAAAAATCTCTTTGGAAAAAGTTTTGTAAACACACAGGGATTTTGTGTGTAATGACTTTATCAAGAGCATACACAGGAAGCCCAGCTGGGAGACAGATAACATTTATGAATGAACAGGAGAAAATACATTGGGAATGAATTGGCAAATATTCAGGCACATGAGCAGAATTGGGATCTACAAAATCCCTATGAACCTGGAGCTACTGATTTACTCACCATGGTTTCTAACTGAATACAGAGAATTTGGTTTCCGTGACTCTTTTAAGATGGCACTACTGTAAATAAGTGCACTGGATGTAATTTACCTCAATTACCATTTAATGATGACAAAGCTGTAGCCTACCTTAAAGCCAATGATTATTACATACAAAATTTCTTTCCATGGACTGCAGAGCCTAGCTCTGCTACACCTACTAAATACTAGATCTTGGCTCAAGAAAAGGCACACAGAAATAATCCTTGGACTTGTATAAAAATAATACAGCAGCTTCAAAGCCAATACATTTGGTAGCATGAGAATATGAGAGATGGGGTTTTTTATGTGCAAAAATTGGAAGAGATAAGAGAGGGTTTAGTGTTTCTCACAAGTTCTGTCCCCTATTGAAATACAAAGGAGAAAAACTGGAATGAGAAAAACTGTATTTTATGCAAAAAATGTCTATTCAAAATTTACTTATATAGGATACTCGTATATAATATTAAATCATGTTTTATACATTCTGGGCTGATATTTCTGCCTTAGTTCACAACAGTGTTTTGGAACAGGTAAGTTGTCACAGTACTATAAAATATATTTTTTATATATTTTTATATAAAATATATTTCCAGTATTTTGTAAGTGTGCGCAATCTAATGTAATTTGTCAAACATGTTTGTTGCTTTTACCTTTTAGATGATACTTGGAAGAATAAGTTTTCTGTTCAATTTGGAGTGCCATGTCTGCTTAGTACAGCCTGATCTAGGTAAAAAGCTACCACACGCCAACAAGCTAAAAAGGAAATGAGCAAGCAAACTCCCTTTCCTAGCCTATCTGCTAACTTCTAGTCTAAATGTGATTAAACTGACTACTGCCCCCATCCACATTATCCAAAATATAGCTCAGTAGTGTGGCACTTTTTCTGCAATTTTTTCCCTGATGTCTGTTTGCACTTTATCCTCACCTGCATTTATTCCTTTCCTAAATTGGCCAAGGTAGGCCACCCTACTTGACATCCACTTCATCCTCAGGTGGACCCAATGCTGAAATGTGTGAAGAGCAATTCTGTTCAGAGCTCAGGATACAGTGGCTTAAATTGTAAAGACATCCCTCCCAGGTGCATGACCTTCAGCAGGAGTGGCTGCTGCCAGCAGAACTCAATATGTAGCAGCTCATTTACCAAGGGCTGGGGCATAACTCCTATATGCGCCTTGGCAGAATGATGGGAGAGGCTCACCTCAGGAGCTGGAAAGCTTGAGAAAGATGATGAGAAAGGAAAGAAAAGGGCCACCACCTGTGAGACAGCAGTTCTAGAATATGTGAAAACTGGCAGGGAACTACTCAGAAGCCAAAGTCCTAGAATTTTAATCAAATCAGAGTTTTACTGGGTAGAATTTGTGAATGTTGAGTGTCCTAGTATAGGGGGAGATGAACATTGGTTTATGTAGTCTGTCTATGGTTATCTTTCAAAAGGTAGGTTCTCATCAGTCTTGGCATGTTCTTTTAACATAAGTTATATATTAAATGTAAATGCTTATGTATATTAATTAAATAGGTTTCCAGGATGGACTAATCAATTGCCTCATACCTTGAGGAATACAAACAAAATTGGTCAAGTCAGTAACTATTTTATGTTCATACCCAGGGGCCTGGTCTGGTAGTTTGTATGGTCGGCTTTGAAATGGTATTTTTGTCAGTGGGCAAACTGTTGACTTGATAATTATTGCAGCCTTGAAGTGAATGTGATTCTTTTAACCTTGGATTTCTTTTTCTTTGATTGTTCCTCTTTCTTGTCTTTTTTTTTTTTTAGCCCAATAATCTTAGCGCACTCAATGGTTTTTAACAGGGCTTTACTTTATTTTGAGTATCAATGTATTGCGGATATGTTTTATTCATGTCTGAGTTATTTTCCTTCTGAAAATGTCAAAAACATTGTAGGCACTTCAAGCTTAGTGCATTCACTGTACTACAAATTGAATCTTCCTCCCTCTATAATTATTACCAGCTGGGTGTTTTTCCTCCTCTTAATTTATCTAGAAGCATAGAAGAAAAGACAGGCTGGTTTTATAAAGACATAACATGTGCATCTCTATATGTTTCCTTTTTCTTGTAGGTGCACAATACACAGGATCTGTCACTGAACACAGACTTCCTGTGTACTTATTTGACCGTCTCCTTTCCCATCTTTTAAAAAATATTTAACATTTTGGAGAAGCATTGTGAGGCTAAGGATGCTTTCACATTAAGTTGAAGAGTTGCTCCTAAATCTAGAAGAGTCTGTCCTAAATCTTGAAAAAGGTTGTGCTGTCGGAGGGAAGATCTTTACTCAGTGTGTCCTTCAAGCAGCTGGCACTACTAAGCAAATCACTGTTTTAAGGGACTTTCTTACATTCCTGTTAACTTGTGGACAGTTTTATAACATGATGCTTTTTTTCTTATTTACTCCACAGAGAACACACATCTCTTACCCCCCGTGATTTTTAGGGCATTTTGTCCCTTTTTCCCCAAAGGTAGGTATAGCAGAAAGGCAATGTGAAGAGTTTATAAATATCATCACTGTACTGTGAATACCTATTATATATTCTTTTATTTCACCATCTATTTCCAGATGTATGATACTTGTCTCTAACGTGCCCATCTCCACCTTTTCTTATCTTGATTTTTCTTCTAGATGTAAGAGAGGGAAAAATGGAGGGAAGGGCATACAAAAGACTGTGCTTCATATGCTGCTGATCAATAAATTCAATGTGCTAAGACAAGATTCTGCTCATATAAATCTAATTTTGT
Source organism: Limnodromus scolopaceus (assembly GCA_028565335.1). Lineage (NCBI taxonomy): Eukaryota > Metazoa > Chordata > Aves > Charadriiformes > Scolopacidae > Limnodromus > Limnodromus scolopaceus. The sequence goes on from JAOXNO010000013.1 coordinate 87,634,682, forward strand.
GGAAGCAGACTCAGGTTCTCCATTTACACTGTTTTTCTCTTGGCAAACTGAATTTTTCCACCTTCTGCTATATATTGGAGGGCCTACTATGGATGCTTGGAAACAACTGAATAAAATGTCGTCTTAATTATTTTTTTTTCTGCCAATTCATGTGTGAATCACTCAGGTAATCTACAAAGCAAAATTAAAGGGGAAAAAATGAGAATATTTCTTCTACAGTTGAAAGACAGAAGGTAAAGAGATTCCAGTCATATTCTGGTTTGAAAATATTCCCAATGTTTTCTCTAGAGCTACTATAATTAAAGGCTATTACATGGCAAAGCAGCGTAGGCTACTAGTCTGAGAAAGATAGAGAGACCCTGCCAATATCTAGATAAATAGGTAGGGTAGATTATCCAGGTCAACACTGTATGGCTATGGCAGCCATAGTGGGATTACCGGCGATGGCAGCACTCCAGGCTGGGAGCTGCTGCTATACATAATATGGCTTTTCTATTTGTAAGCATGCATTCAATCCACTTCTAGATTGCAGTTGTCTAACTGTAAAATTCTTTGAGGTCTTCTGTGTGAAGTCCTGAAGAAATGTGAAATGCTATTACTGCAACAATGCCTGATGATTTTCTTCTCTAGGTTACTAACTATGGCGCTTCCTCAGCTGGATGTGGATTTATGTATTTAAAAGTATGTAATTTTTTAGAGCAATTCAAGAGGGCATCCTGTAATGAGAAATGTTATAGGGGACATCATTTAGTGAGAAAATGTAGAAAATCAGCCGACATTTCCAATTATAAGATCCTATTTTCAGTTTGCTTAATATTTCGTTCAGTTTTAAGTATTTATATTTTTATAGCTACTTATCTGTTCCAAACTGAATAGTTTTAAAAATATCTGTGGATATAATTTCACTATTTCACTCAAGAAGGTTAAAGAAGAGTGTTGTTTTGCTGACATGAAAGAGAAATTTAATGTTTTTAGGTCCCTAAATCTCTTTGACATGTCTTTGACATCTCTTTGACAACCTCCCATCCTGTGAAATGGGGATTTGAAAGATGTCAAAGAGGGAGTGGAGCAATCAAGTTAGTGAAATGCCTTCAAATGGCACTAAATTTTTCTACAATTCAGTTAGGCTATAAGACTTTGAAAAATATCTTATTTTGTAAATAAACCCTGTAGACTTTGAAAGAGTTAAGCAGCTGTGTTCTCTAATTAGCTACAGCATCTTCAGTCAGCATGTCTCTGCCAGGGCAAGTGGGGCACTCCTTATGTTGCCATTGCCATGCCTTTCTGCTGTTATCAAACTACCCCTGAAGCTGATGGCAGAAATGCTTTTGGCACACACCAAGGATGGAAACCTACCACTGTTGCTAGCCTGTGCTGAGGCACTTCAGGTCAGTTGTTATATAGCCCTGTGGAGTCGCCATTAGTCACAGTGTTGGCAATTGTCCTCCATACTCCTTGAAAGCCAAGACATCTAGATTTAGGACATTGTACAAAGAAAAGCTGCATAAAGAAGTGTTAACTCTGACAAATCAAATGCATAATGTGAGGAAATGTGATTAAAAAAACCTATCAAGACTGAGTTTGCCAGGATAACGTTAAGTTGCCCCTCACATGAGTGCTTTATGATACCATTTTAATCACATAATTTCAAACTGTCATTTAATAAGATTTCTGTTTCTTTCAGCATATATAGTAAATAGGGCTTGGAGATTAACTGTAATGATATAAGAAATAAGACAAAATTTATCATTCCTCTGTCCCATTTACTTCAGACATTAGATAGTCCTTAGTGAATGTGCACCTGCAGGAAGATAACCAAATTAAGGTAAATACACTTCTACATTGTAAATTTTGTTCTGCTTTAAACTGGTAGAAGGTTTAGTAGAAGGTACTGTTAGCTGTTATTTATGCACATAACTCTGCTTATTAGAAAGTTTTTTAGACAAGTTTTAATTTTTGGCATGCAGATCTAGGAATCGACTCAGCTGAATGATTCTTGAAGGTTTTATTTTATTTTTTTTTAAGTCAGCTTCTTCATTAATTATTAAAGAAAATTAAAGTTATGCCCACTGGGAAAGAAATTATGATTATGTGAATAAACATTAAATCCAGATTGTTTACGGATCAGCACTTAGGCACTTGTCTACTGTCTAGTATGTTGCAAGTTTGGTCTCCTTTGCACTAAAAGTAACTGATGGGAAAAGAAATGACTGCTAGAAACAAGGTGCAGTTCTTAAACTGGAACATTAAAAAGACTACTGGGGAAAGTACCTGTCAGTATGGGAATTCTTAGTTCAGAGATCATTTGCCAAGCCAATGTTGCATGCTTAGAAGTTATGAAAATTGGGTCCATTTTGCCGTAGATGTCTAAGGCTGCACAAATTAAAATCAGAGCCACACCATTTTGATTATAAGGGCAATATTCTACATGGAAAGTAGTGTGTACAGTTATGGCCACCTGAACCATACAACCCATATTTAAACTGGAAGAAACCAATAGTGAAGGGAATAGTCAGTGCATAGCCAGTACACATGGAGACATGCATTTGTTAACAATCCTACCAAAAAGTGAGAACAGAAAAAGAAGTAAACTGCAACATGACACAAGGTATGAGAGTGGTTAGTGGATGCAGTGATCGCTCTACTGATTCAATGAAACATGATGTGCCCTTAATGTGTAATGAATAATTTTACAAGACAAAAAAATTATTAGAAGGATATGTTTTTTGACCATCTCAATTTACTGAGTCAAGTGGGTATGTGATACTGAAAGTTTAGACTGCAACAGTAACATTTTGTAAAACTTTTAAAAGGTTTTTGAAAATAGTAAACTGTGGTGTCTAAAAGTAAATTAAAGTAAAGCTATATTAGAAACTAGATTAAAAACCTGCATTAAGTTGTCTTCTAAGATGCAGTTGAGTGAAAATCTGAGTAGGAATGTATTTGTCATCTGCGTTTGTACAGAAACATTAGAAATTCTGAGGTTCCAAGAAACAATGTTAACATAAATAAATCTTAGAATGACGCTTACTGACCTTGTATGGCAAATATTTCTACACAGCACCAATTTGAATCTTTCGAAAAACAAGGATTTTCATTATGTCTCTTTTTTCCAAAGGAACTGTAATTAAAGAACTTGTAACAATTAAATACTTTACTTAAAAATCTACTCCTATGAGATAGGAAGAGAAAGCTTGAACCCAATAGGAAGCAGAGAAGAGACAATGTATTCTTAGACTTACTGCATCTTTCTGAGGGCATTATTATTTAAAATACACTCAAAAGAGAAAATATAAAATTTTGATGTGATGGTTTATGAACACATTTATTTTATGTTTTTCTTAAAAAAGGATAAAGTTATAGTTTTTAGTTCAAAAACAGTTCCATAGATGATGTGGAACTACTAGGCTATCCTTGCAGGGCTCGTTTCTCCTGCACTCTTGGTTTCAGCCTAATCCAAAATGATATGAATAGGTTATTTTGCTGACACTTTGACAGAAAGCAATGAAGAGTTCCCAGGAGAGTACATGGAGGTTGGGAGTTTTGGAGTAGCTTCTGGAAGTGTGTGTGACAGTGATGAATGGGCTGATTAGGTATCCCTAGACTTTTTAAAAACTCTGGTCCAACAGTTTCACTTGTTCTAGCTTCTATTTTAAACACTTATTTTCCAGGATAAAAGGCCTGATGTATGAGTAAGTTGGTAATAAGAGGTAAATAAACCGATGAATTACTCTAAGTGAAAATTTTGTGCTCTAAAAAATGAGAAAGACCTTTACTAATAAGACTGAGGGCTGTGTACAATAACTGGTTTGTACAAACTGAGAAGGGAAAGCGCATTTGTTCTGAGTTTGGCATCCCAGAGAAAGGAATAGTTCTGGGCTGAGCAGTAGAGGGGAGTGTAGCTACTCAGAATTATTACATCTTCTAATTAGGCATAATTTGGAGCAGCACAGTACATAAAATCCATCCTGGATCCTCTATGCAAATTGGTTGACCATATTACTCTCATATGAGTTCAACCAATTTACAAAGATGCATAGAAAACACCATCTCAGTGGTATCTGTTGCCCTACTGTAGGCACCCAAACTTCTTTCACATGCACGCAAATCTATTTGTTTGTGCATGTATGTATACAAAGAATACAGGAGAATAAGGTGCTTTTGAATAAAATAGATGTAGACCAGCAGAGGCTCCCATTGCTACCTCAGCTGCTAAGAACTGCCAAAGTGATAAATACAGATCTGTTCTTCAAAAAGTAGATAACTGAGCCTTCAGGAGAGTAGTCCATTTCCATCCAGAATTTGAAATCATGCACTCCCGTCAGTAATTAGGTATCTTGGCAGAGCTGTCCCCAAATATGAGAAGGTACTAATTTTGTCTTACCTAGTAGTTAGTTCTCAGCCCATGGGGTCTGCTGGTCCTGTGTTGTACAATACGCCGTGTCTGGAAAGGAGCTATCCCTTAACACCTATCCTGAACTTCTGCCCTCTAAAAGGTGACATCTGAAAGCTAAAAATAGCCTTTGGCTTATGCAGAAGGTGCAAATGAATGATTATTATGACATAATAATATTACATAGAAGTCCTATCATTCCCAACACTTATTGTCCTAAAGAATTTCTTGATGACTTAGAAATGTTTAAATTTTAAGAAAAAGTGTTTTTCTTCTGTTTTGAGAAACCATAAGAAAATTGGAAAGCAAAATTTTTTTGTAAACTTTGAAAAATGAACTTTTAAAACATTTTCAAAACTGGGAGTAAGAGCAAGAAGACATTTCAGTCAACATTTGAAAGAACTCTGTGCAGTAGTTTTAGAAGTATATGCATAAGGTGCCTAAAAATCTTAGAGATGCAGATATCCTAGAGGCAATAGTTTTGTCTCAGGAACATCGTTCTGTAAAAGATTACAGGCCTAACTACATGAGAATTTCAGTTAAGTAAAAACACAAGACATACACGTCTCTTTAAGTAGCGAAAAGAGATTCAGCAGAGTTAAGTCTATGAAATAAGAAGGCAGTTGCAGTGCTGTCCCTTCAGAAATATCAGCAACCCTTCAGATGTCCACAGCTTATAAAAATGAAGAGGAAAGGAAAAATGAAGACAAGGTTACTGTGAGAACACAGGAAGCTACAGTGAGACAAGATGTTTTATAGCTGGCTCTAAATACAGGCTGCGTGCACACACACCTAGAACCACCAGTGGTATTGAACTGGAAGTTATTTAACAAGTGAACTGCAAGTTATATGGATGAAAAAATGTATTTTAAATTGACATACTTAGACTTAAAAATGGAACTTATTTTGTTATTCACATTTTAATGATTAAATTAGGAAAGTATAACAAGAAAACATAAGAAAGGAATAGAAAGTAGCCCTGCTGTAGTCTTCAGATTATTAAAATATTCATATAGGTTTAGGAAATCATTTTAGCCATCTCAGCAAGCTAATATATAAAGAAAAGTAAATGTTTTGTAAAGTTGAGTGACATATTACATTATGAGCATATATAATGAAAACTTTCCTGAAAAAGGAAAAACAAGAATTAAGAAATACAGTATTTATAAATCTCCCTTCAACTAGAAAACAGAAAACACACCAAAAAAAACCCCTCTTAAATTTATTTTTAATAGTTTTTGTTGCAGTAGTAAGAGTTGGCTTCTGAGGATATTTCCAGCAAGGAGACTTTCAGAAGTACAGAGCGTAGTTTAATTCAGATAGGTCCCTTGAACCGAGATGGTTTACTCACCTGTTTAAACACCTTGACATAACTATCTATACCGGAAACTTGAGAAAAATGAATCCTCATTATATTTCTAATATAATTTGATTCTGGGACAAAAATACAATACAGTGTTTGCAAACAAATAGTGCTCTGCTGCACAGCATCCCCTAGAATCCTCACAGCATAACATTAGAGGGCTACATTTCTGTTCTGTCCCCACAGTTACTAAAATCTTAGTTTCTAGGCACTGGTAACCTTTGTGGTGATTACACAGAAATTCATATAGAGAGCCTTGAGATTGGAATGCCCTTTCAGTTCATAAATCTAATGTAACTGTAATGACCAATCATCCTCTCCTTTGCAGTCTCTGCTTGTGTTCTGAATCAAGGCTCATTGGTATTTCGCTCCAGCTTTTAGGTAGAAATTCGGGTTGGTTCTACTTGGTTTGACGCTTTGCCAATATTTGATTTTAGGGATATATTTAATTCATATTTAAGAAAAAGAGAAGTTTAAGAAAATTTGGTTTTATTGGACATTACATGGAATTTATCTATTCAAAATTGTTATTGGTTATACCACACTTGACTTAGTCTCCTTTGCAGGTGATCCTGAATATGCCTGGATAGCCTCGACAGGATGCAGACTAATGAGGCAGACAACACGCTTTCCAGAACATTACTAACCCATGCTCCATGACCATCCCTTCAGCATGGCAAAGGTTTACAAGAAAGCACCACAGATTTGGACATTGAATATGCAAGCTCTACATGCAATAGACAACTGCTGGCCTCCCAACAGTAAATTGGAGCTGTGACAGATGCAATTACTGTGTAAAAGTTAGAACAGCAGCGATGGAGGAAGTGGCTAAGAGGTTGTTCTTCAGCCTTAAGAGACTTGGGAGTAGAAAGAATAGAAGTATCCAGATTGCTATTATATTTTCTCTCTAATATTTAATGGCTTGTACAAGCAGAAGCAAAATATTTCTTTTCTTATCTATAACAAGTAAATAATGTTAAAAATATTCAGACCAGTTTTTGTTTATTTCATAGAAAAACAAATTACTTGCCATTGTAAGATTAGGAAAATGTGTTACAAATTAAATGTTCGCACTAAACTATCCATTTCATGAAAATTAGCTTTCAACATATTTTTTTCTTTCTTAAAGAACAGTGCCTCTTGGTTATAAAATGTAACTCCCTGATATTTTTTAAAAATAATAATGACCTCATTTGATTTAAGGTGAGATAGAGTGTATCTTTAGGTTCTGATCTACTTGGGAATAAACCTTCACAGTGGCTTTACTAGGCTAGGAAACTAAACCTTGTGATATGACAATAGACAAAATTTAAATTTATGATGGTCTTTTTTTTTTTTCTTCCTTATATTACCAACTCTCTGGTACCTAATATCTAACATTTAAATGTTGTCATGGTTGGGATACCAAGTATCACATAAACTTGCCACATCACAATTACGCTCTCCATATAATGATTATAAAGATTTCTTCATATAGTTTTTTGTTAAAGACGTTTTATCAGTTTCACAGACAATGGCAAACTTTGATCTGAAAAGTTTGTTTTCCATGCATTTTCTCCAGAACCATCTGTTAAATCATCCTACATGTATTATCATTATTTTTTTTATGCTGCAGCAATATGGACAATTCTTATCTGAAATACTGAAATTGGAGAAGCTTTACTGTAATTTTTTTTCTTTATGCATACACTGAAACACACATTTTTGTCTCTGATGGATTCAGTCTTTTTCAATACAAGAAATTGCTCAGAATTTTGATTTACAGTCTATTAATAATAATATCCAGTGGGCTTGCTTAGCAGCTTCTTTATGCTACTGCCATCAGCAATGTTACCTAAGATACTGTAAGCAAGTCAAATTCAATTCATTTCTGATCTCTGTGGGTACGATCTCTGGCCAAGATAATTTTCTTTCTGGCAGAGGGAAGTGTCTATAGCTATTACAAGGTTGGTTAACCTATATAATGTGTGGTAGAAATGAGAAACTTTCTCTGTATCCAGCTGGCTATTAATAAAGAACAAATCCTCTTATGCTGTCAGGAGCACTTTGCTAGGATCAAAGTCAAACTGGTAACTGACCATCTGTCTCTGTGCATATGTATTTCATATAGTTCGTGCCTTACTGATCCGTCAGATCTCACCTTGAATCAGAATAATTAACCCTGTCAAGCCAATTTGACCTAGTCAAAACCACCAAGACTTTTACTCTTGACCTCAATGTAGCCAGGAGCTCTGTTGGTCCCAGTTTCAAATAGTAGTTTCTGTTATTCTGAGTTTCACTCAGTTCATTTTTATTTTGAGTATGTATATATATATATATTTATTGAGAATTGTAAGATGTCACAGCTTTGCCATATGAAATTTACGTTTTACTTTATGCAATGAGACTTGTTTTCAAGCTGTTGACTAACAGTGCATTATATACCCTTAGAGCAGCTTTCCATGTGTGGCTTCACATCAGTACAGATTTTATTCAGATGGAGGTTTTCAACCATTGCTTTGAAGCATGGAATAAAAAAGTGGACCTTTCTCAGAGAGATAAATAGGTGCTTTATTTGCTTACAAGTTTGGTCCAATAGCACCTAATGCATGATAGAAGAAGCAGAAGTATTGTCAGGCTGTCAGGGGTGCTTATGCAACGCAACAGTGAAGTTTGCTTTCTTTGGCTCACAACCACAGTCTCAACTGGTTTACACTGCATGAGCTCAGCAAACTCCAATAAGTCAGGAAATCTGTTTGTTATCAGTCTTATCCCACCTAGTCAGGGAAATAATTCTTTTTTTTTATGAAAGTAAAAGTAAAGAGAATTATAGATAAGAGCAGTAGAGGATTTTATGTTTAATATGTCGAATGCCAGAGAGCTGTAAGTAAATAGAACTAGTGAGACTGATTTTTGTATACAATGTCAATTGAAGCTGGAACTCTGATCCTTGGATACCAGTTTCCTCCATCAGCTTGTCACTTTTTATACAGTATGGATAAGGTAACATTTATTTATAGCCTAAAATACTCCATCAAAATTAAGCAGAAGTATAAAGCAGTAAATATAAATAATATATAAATAATATCCCCTTTTTCCTAAAGATAAAGTGGGATTAAAGCATATGATACAGAAACTGCAGAAAAGAGGAAAGATGGAATCCATTCTCCGTGCCCACAGTAGACAAGACCAGCTTAAATTCTGTGAGGAGTGTTCAGATTAAATATTAAAAAGCACTTTCTTATGGTAAAGATAATGAAGAAGTAGAATAGATAGTTTGAATTCTCCACCAGAGGTGATCTTTGAGAAAGGCTAGATATATTTGCAGCCTGCCTGAGTCAACTGGGTAAGAATGCACACAAACCACCAATTCTCTGAAAATGTCAACATTTAGACCTGCACCCAGATCCAAATGTCAAATATTAATGGAGCAGGTTCAAGCTGGAGGCCTGTAACCAGTGGTGTCCCCCAGGGGTCAATACTTGGTCCAGTCCTGTT
>JAOXNO010000013.1:87644014-87657161 GCA_028565335.1 Limnodromus scolopaceus
CAATCCTGCTTCAGCAGGGGAGTTGGACTAGATGATCTCTATGGTCCCTTCCAACTCTAAAAATTCAGTGAAATATCTAGATGGTGGTGGGGGGGTATGTGTATGTGCCTGGATAATGAGGCTTTTTCCTCCATTTTAGAGAAAATGAACAAAATTTATTTCTAACCCTCTTCTAGAATCAGACTTCCCTTAAAAATACAGCCCTGAGTATATAAAAATCTATATCTTATTAGGCAATTAAAGTTTAAAGGAGAGTCAGAGGCAGACAAAAGAAAAAAAAGAAATGGCTTTTCGTGCAGGTCTTGATCCACCTGCCCTCTAGGCAAATTAAAAAACTCATTGTACCTTTAAAGCTGATTGGAGTTCTTGGTAAGATGAAAAAAGACCAGGCAGCCTCAGGGAATGGGAAATATGACTCCATTTGAAAGAACTGCTTTCTATGAGAAAAAAAGGTTGCTGCAATTGACCATGTTGTTTCTGATCTGTAACTAGCTGAGAATTTTGGTCTCAGGGCTGTCAGGATGGTACCTCTAAGCAGCACTAAATTCTTTCAGAAGTTATAAGGAAAAAAATTCAGGATAGACAGAAATATTTTTTCAGTCCATGAAGAAAAAAAAGATTCATTGAACATAAGAGTTTTTCATGTTTCTTTTATCTCAAAGGTAGATCAAAGGTAAGTTGATTTTACGATAACTCGGACAGGACACCAACACTTACATTCACAGTAATCACAAAGTGTTTGACCTTGGACCACCTTCCATACGTCAGGCTAGAGGGTTCAGAAAGACATTACATGAAGGGGTTGATGCTAATAAAGACCATTCTCTGCACAGTGTAGCACGAGGCACCCTCGCTGTCAACAGAACAGTATGACAGCGTTCAGATCAAACAAGTAATCCAGTTAATGAGGCATATCTCAGGAACTTGCCGAGAAAGTAAGCGTGTGAGTGATATGGGTACTTTGTCATGGATTAATAGAATATTAATCAAGGCAATGTACAATTTCATATGCTGGTGACAGAAGGATTAGGCAGCATGGGAACGTTAAAGCTTCAAGTACCTTTGGGAATACAGCGTCTAGTTTCTTTGCTTCTGTTTGAAGTAAAATTAATAAATCCAAATATCCTGCAGTCAATGCCTATAATTTCGAATGGCTTCCTCAGGTATCTTTTGGAAATTTGGTTAAAGATTGCCACAAATTTTCTGTGAAAAGTTTTCAAAGGAACACCTACACGATGTAATTTTAAGCAGATTAAACCTGTGCAATCTAAGTCATTTTCCTTCTCTCTTCATATTTTAGCCTCTTCAGGGATGGGCCATGAGATATTTTTCTGTGTTTTCTAAACAGTGATGTAGAGTTGCTGAGCCTTTGTAAACAATTAACGAGCCCACAGCCTGTTGTTTCTGTGGTGGTTGAAGCGTCTCAAGAAAATAATAACTGGTTTTAAAAATTGAAAAAATAACTTTGGGAATAAAGCACTTGTTGAATTTTAAAAAAAATATATTACGGTTATCGTGGTTCATGGGAGATATCTAGAGAATTTTAAAAAGTCATAAAACAAGTTATTGCTATTGTAATAATTGAGTTTTTTCAATCATTCATTCCCTTCAATGGTACATTAGAAGTCTATAATGAAACAACACATGCAGCCTCATAGACTGATTTTTTTGGCTGATAAACATAGTGAAATGGAAATTCCAGGAGCAGTGGGACTTCCAACAGAGAGGACAAATGCATTCACTGAAAACACTGTAATTTTTAATGCAATTAACACACTTTCATGACAAGTGATTAGTATTTCCAGGGCCCAGATTGTGTTTGGTCAGATGGGGCATGGGATTCTTTTTACACACTGGAGCTCAAAACACAAGCACTTGGCACATGCACTGAAGTTAGAACACTCAAGTAGCATGGTATTTGCAGGCAGCATCAAAGAAATGGCAAAGATATGGATATAGTGTCATCTGTCACTTCCAGAAATGGATAGAGGCTATCAGATGTGCCCAACAAAAGCAAAAAGAAAGCGGAATTCCTTTTGCTTCCACTTGCTGTTCTTTGAAAGCATACTGCCTGCATGATGCATTCTTACTCTTTCTTAAATATATGCCTGAGGAAGAGAATATCTTTGATATTACTAAAATTTTTTGCTTTTATGTTTTTTTTCAGGACAGGAGAAACAGTAGGCTAAGACATGTCATAAAAGTTTCCCTAAGGAGTACCTCTCTTGGATTTATTGTTTGCTTATTTGCTGTATTTTTAAAAATGGAACTTCTGATTTTGATTTACCTGTCAAACTGTAATGAACAAGGACAGCAAATTCAACATGAACTTTCAGGTCAGTGATATACTTTGTGAAATCATCTGTATATTCAGATTCCTTCTTTTTCTTCAGGTCTCCATTTTGTTATGCTTCTGCAGATCTTTTCCCATCTACTCTTCCTCTTGATTCAGCTCCCTGAAGCAAGCTTCAGCTTCAGTTTCTGCTATAGGTATCGCACTGAATGTTGGAGCTGAAACTGGTAAGTGTGAATCAGGATTACTTGTAAAGGCAAACACACAATCAAGTGGAATTATTTGAACTACTTAAGAGATAGCATAATAAAATTTGTGTAATCATATTGTGAAATATATAGGTCAGTCAAAATGGAACTGCTTTGGTAAATACAGTGGAGATTTCTTAGGGACAGAAAATCCAAGAAAAACATTCTAACACATCGTTTCAACTATTCAGGAGCTTTTTAACTTCAAAATTCTTTACTTTAAAGTGATATAATATTAAATAAAAATGAAACAAAAGGCAAAAAAATACATTTTTTGAAGAAATACGTTTTTTAAGATGTTCCATTATTAGCAATTTTCAGTTATTTTTTCTTCTTTATAAGAACCTTTATTTCAGGGTTCTCTGTCTTTTTCATGAACTAGAAAGTCTATCCAAACTGCTTAGTATTTTAATATTACTCTCAATACTTTTCAAAAAGACTCAGAGTGTTTTCATGGGATTTCTGAGAAAAGGATTTTGAGCTCAGTAACTGGTATTTGACACCGGTCAGACCCTCTGACAGCTGGCTAGATCCAGCTTACCAGAATTCACTTAGCAATATCGGTGGCCCTTGTGTTGACAGCTGGTTAGATGCCAACAATGTTTTCCAGTTTGATTCAATTTAATCTCATCAATAGGGTTACCTGCTATTAAAAATAGCTTTTGCCACCATCATTTTTTATATTGGTTATAACACTTTTAAGATTGCTTTATACTTGGTTATATTCACAGTGATGGATTCTTTTTCATTTTATTTCTTTGAATGGAATAGACCTAGATGCAGAAGTAAATGATGATTTGTACAGCTTGTGAAGAAAAAGTTATGCTGCCTTGTGACTGAACCAAGTAGACCTTCATAACAGATTCATGATAAAACGGAGAAATCAAGCAGCAGCATGGAAGTAAAAGCTGATGTATGGTCATCTATTAAGGTTACTACTGAAAATGCTACAAATGTATGAGATAAATTCCTAGAAAACTATAAGCTATAATATAAATACATTTGAAGGATAAGGTGACTTAAAAATTCTAATAAAGTACCTGGCCTGATGGGCAGATTTAAGAATTACCACTGAAATGGAAAGAAATGGTAAAAGAAAACAAATTTAGAAGAAAACGGCCTAGAATTGTCTGTGGGTTTTTATCATTTTTTTTTATTATTCTACTGTATTTTGATTTGCATCCTATTTTCTGTTCTTTCAGTTTTTCTGAAGTTGCAAACTGCCAGTAAAGAATTGGCAAGTAATTCTAATATATCCAAGCACCTTCCTGAGACTTTACCTGCCTTATTTGCTCTTTGCTTGCAATCTAGAGTTTCTCTCCCTTGCTTTAGGCAGAGAAGGCTCCCTTTTCTGCCATGTTTTTCTGTAATTGTTAGCTGATGTCAGTGTTGCTCAAATGCCTCTCCAGGATTCATGTTCTGTCTAATCCAGTGACTGACAAACTCTCATGCAGATCCTGCAGCTGCATATACTTATCTCACCCTAAATTCTGTGAGCTTTAAAAAAATAATATAGCCCTGCTAGTCACACAGAGAGGGCTTGTTTGGTTTTGATTAAGAGCAGAATGAATAAGACAGCACTGAAGAATGTGAGGAAAAAATAAATGCCTGTCAGGTAAAACAGCAGATGGCTCAAAAGGTTATAAGGGAGGGCCACTACAGAAATTATTTGAGTTAAATTCAAATGTTCCCAGTAACCATTCTGACTTCATTCTCCCAGATTCTAAAGTCAGTTTCAGGTGTAACATGCAAGTACCGTGATCGTTAAAAGGATACAGAAGGATACAGAATTGCTTATGGAGAAGTGAGGAAGGACCCACAATATGCCATTATTTATTTTTATCACAGAGTGTAAGTATGGATTTCTATGGAAACTTATCAGAAATTATTCTTGGATAAGATCTCAGGTGGAGACACGTCAGTGCTCTGGCTCCCTGCTAATCACATCTGTGAGCACAGAGAAACCAAGCTAATCATACAGATTACCCTGACTAATGCTTTGGCTTTTTTTCTCTATGACTACATACATGGCAGACTAATAAGGTTCAACATCAGCTGTCAGAAAACTCCTAGGGTAATGCTGCTTATGTGCCAAGAAGAAGGTATTGTATACATTATTGCTGATGATTACTGCCATTGCAAAATGTGCAAACTGACTGCTCCTCAGCACCTGCGACAACTTCTGCCAGTTGAAAAGTACAGTGCATCCTTGAAAGAATAAAAATCCTCTAAAAAGAAGTAGGTGGCATTCTTTATCAAAAAGGTCTGGCTGTGTTTTTTGAAGGTCTTCCCATGAAGGTGTCTCCTCAGCCAATAAAAAACCTACAGATTCTTTTGGTAGATTTTAAATCTGTCTTCCTTTGGATTCAGGGAGAGGAAAGGTGTAAGTATATTACTCCTGGCAGACAGACTGAGTTAATTTTTTTGGAGAGAGGAATTGATATAGGTTACCTGTAAAGGCAGTCTTATTTCCTATACTTTAATAAAATTAGATATAGAGTTCTGAAGAAATATGACTGTCTCTACCTGTGTCACATTCTGAGGCACAGATTTGGTCCACTTAATGGCAGCAGTGAATATAGCACCACACACACTTTGCCTTGATCCTGGTAACGAAGGATGCTTTTAAGAGCGCATGTGTTTATAATAACAGAAGAAAAACCCTGCTTTTGGTAGCACCATTGTACTACCTGCCAATCTCTTCATGTTCTGGCTCTTCAGGATTAAAGTCAGTACAGCAGTTTCCCTGAGCTATGCACTGGGTCTTGACTCTAGTGTAGCTCAAAGAGGCCATATAACTTATTTTTGCTGCCGATCGATGAGCAAAACCAAATGAGATTTTGTTCTTCATAACCTCTGTGAACCTTAGACTGTGAGCAGTGTTTCTGCACCTTCCTGTCAGTCTGTTTTCACTTTTTTGATGTTGGTTGTTTGATGTGTTTAAAGGATTTCTTACCCAGTACAGGAAAAGAGAACACAATCATACTGCCCAAGTGTAGAGGGAAACACGGTAGTCACACTGTCCAGTTTGATGCTAATGGCATCAGCTTTTAGGGTTGAAGGTCTAGGGTGCAGGGGTCTAGGAAGGGGGAAAATTACAGGGGGCAGAGAAAAAAAAGCAAGAGGGGCAGGTTGAGTCATCTATCAATAGAGATGTCTCCTTATTTGGCTCTAAACTTTGTAACTTTGAGCAGCCCAAATGGTTCTGATGGACTACAGTGACAATGCGAAATCAAGTCTGACGCTAGAGGTAGTAGAAGGCAGGACTATGCTGCATAGTACTCTCATTTTTCCTCATTGCCACTCCTCATTGCCAGTGTTTATTTCTTAATAGAAAAGATATTATTTTCATAGTAACGTTATATTATGCTAACTTTATATTGCATATTACTTCATGGTAATATTCCATTATTATATGCCACAGTAACATCCTGGACAGGAAAAATAAAGCGCCCAGAATTCAAAAAATTTGCTGTAGCAACCTCACAATCTCTAAATGGATTCTGACTGATTTTTACCTTATACGTTCAAGAAGTGAAGTATTTTGGATCTCAAAATATTAGAATAGCCATAATTCTTGTACCTGACCCCGGCTTTTAAAACTTTAGCACTTAAATAAAGCCCAACCTCTCTAAAGACAGCACCGGCATAAAAGAAGCTCAGAGGACATTGGAAGAGACTCTTTGGCAGTGTATTGTAGATAAATTCATCTGTCATACTATGGATAGGGTGTTTGTATGTTATGGTTGCAATTGTCCTCCTTCTTCAAGGAAATGGCTTTGAAGAAGGCATTTAATGATGTTTTGCAAGTATCTGTTGTGGCTGTTGAAAGAAAGTTATAGTGTTTAAGCATCACAATTCATGAAAACATAGAAGGCTATTGTATTGCTGAAAATCACTGTTTGTCTCTATCCATTGGTCACCAAAAAAAAAAAAAAAAGCAACAAGAAAGACAATATTATGTCCTTATACACAGCTCAGAAATTTAATTTCTAAGTGATTTTTTGCATGTTTTTTTTGTCACCATTGTAAGGACAGTGTTGACCTGTATTTTTATTATGCATTTGTTTTGTCTTTTCTCTCATAGCTTTCTCAGCACGCTTTAAAAGAAGAAGCATCTCTTGTAGCGTCAGCTGGGGCTTTTTGCTGTAGTCTGTTTTCACACGGACATGTTGTTGATTCCAGTGACAGTTGAGTTTGTGATGCATGAGCTGGGCTCTGGGCTGTTCTGAAGAACCGGTGGTCTCTCCAATCCCTGTCTTGCATGATAAATCTGCTGTTTGGTGAATACCATGCAGGAGGCGGAGCGGACTGCTGCCTTAATCAGTAGAATTCTCTTCACAAATTATCTGATCCAGGTTCTGCTGAAATTAGTAGAAATATTTCAAGGTAATTAGATTAATGGTTTATTTTCTAGAATTTTCCTACAGCTTTGTTAATGCTATCAGATCTGATAGCATATCCTCTCTATAATAGATAACAGAGATATACAGTTCTCACTGGAACTAAGTGCGGTCTTATCTACATTACTAAACAGGGATCTTTGAGACCTTTGAGTGAACTATAATGAAAATTATTTGCATGACTTGGATTTTCTAATATTTTTTAATGCGGAAAAGTTGGATTGATTTTGACCTATTATCAAAATACAGGCTGTTGCAATGTTCACCAGTCATCTGTTTTATTATTTCTTTGAATAAATGACAGATTAATTTTGTCCCTGATAATATATACCGTCATTTTAAGAATATTTCATGTAATTTTAAATATCTCCATTCAATAATGTATCAGGGCTGGGATTCTGAGGGCTGATCTTTGGTCTAGGAAGTAAAAAATTCCACATTTCTCTCCTGAAGGCAAAAGTTTTCATTTTTTTTTCTTTTTCCTTTTTTCCCCACCTGTAACATGTAGTGGTGGTTTGCCAGCTTTGCCACTTCCCATATATATTGAGGCAAAATTTATCACTTAGATTCATGGAAAAAACACACCAATTTAGAACCTAGCTCATTTTCCTAACACTTTTAAGAAATTTTCCAGCTCATAATGGGACAACAAGAAGGACAGAGGCAATTGGGCACAGCTAGCAGGAGAAGTGGAAGCACACAACGTCAAACCAACTGACTAGGAGATGTGACAGGAAGGAAGCCTGGAAACCTCATTGATCATTGCTAACTGTCTTACAGATCAGTGGCTTTCAGCCCATGATCCACAGACTCCAGGGAGTTACCACTACTTTTAAAGTACCACTGACTTGTGAAGTTGACCGAGAGAAATAATTTAATGTGTGCTACACAGCAGTCTGTGTAAGATGAACTTTCTAAACCTGACCCTCATACATTAAAAAATTTCTTTGGAACCGACAAATCAGGGAAAGGTTGAAAATGGATCTATATATAATAGATTATACATAATAACTTATAGGTTGAAGACTACAGCAGGTACCCGAAGTGAGGAACTTTTGTCCCTACTTTCATACAGTATAAATTTCAGGTCAGGTGATCTCACAGCTGCAGTAAGAATTACTATTTATGAAGGAATTTGGTGGATAGTCTTTCAGAATTTATTACTTGATTTTAATTGTTCTGTCATGTATACAGTGTAGTGCAGGTCCCAAATTGAGGTTTGAACTCTTAAAACACTTTAAACTTGAATTGCAGCATACAATGTATCATTTGGAAGATGTGACAATATATTCAATAATAGGTAGCAGGTGGTGTTAAAAATGTAGTCTTTGCTTTTGAGGGTTGAAAATAAAACGGACTTATAAGGTTGACAGGTGGTGATTATGTCTGGGAAACCACAGAGATCTAGGGATTTCGCTAATTTTGGCAAACATTTCATAGCAGGCAACTTTTCTAAAAATTCTACCTCTTCTTTTTTTATTTATATCCCAATTCCTTAAGCTCATTCTTTAACAAAAATGCTCAACTGTTCACTAAATCCACCAAATAATTAAACAAGTAAGCTCTTATCCAAAGCCTTCTGTAGTCCATAAAAATAATTCCATTATTTTAATATGTCTTGAATACACAGTAATTGCCAGCATAACTCTCTATCTCTGTATAGTCCTATTTTAAGTCAGTGAGTCTCTTGGTACACATACATCTTTTCATACGGAGGATGAAGCAGTTCAGAAACAGATTTGACCTAAGTAATTCTGCAAATAATTCTTTGTCTCCAAGAGAGAACTGAGTATTTTTTTCCCTTCATGATTGCTCAGAAGTCACAATTTTAACTAGACCTAAAAATCATATGGTATGTGTTTATTCCCTGACTGAAGGGTCATAAAAGTCCAAGTACTCATATTTGCAAATTCAAAATTTATATCTGTGATTACTCTCTATAATACACTTAACGTTTGCTGTGTCTGCAGGTAATTCTTCCAGTAAACTCAATTCTTATACAGAGCAAAATGAAAAGAACCAAAAAAGCAACATAAACACAATCTAAACCAAATGGGGTAGGAATTTCTGTCAAAATGTGTCAATGGAATTTTCTTACCTTTAAAAAAGCTTTATTTCTGGCAGCTCCATTACTGTTCATGATCATTATTGAAAATATGTAGAAACAATACAAAGCCTGTAGAAAAAGTATTAAAAGCATCTGGTTTTCATCTGGTTTTAGACTTTAAATACTCTCCCACTAGCTTTTGTGTCTTGTTAGCTTCAAGAATACAGATATATAGAAATAACTTGTAAAAAGTTAAGCTCATCAACCAATTGTTAGAGAAGTAAGAAACCATTTTGATGGTCTCATATATTTGCCCAGGGATGATTTTAGAAGGCTCTGTGGTCAGACCTTCAGAAGGGCCTAATGATGTTAGAAGGGGTTCCGCAGGGCTACGTGGAACTGGACTGATTTTCATCTGGCTTAGAAACCTCCCTGCTAGATGATTTTGAAACTCTCCCTAGATATCTGACTGCATGTCAGTACCTGAAATGCTGCTTATCTGCTGCTGTCCCTAAAGATATTGTATGCTGGTAGGCAGAGGATAAGAGTTACAGGAGCAGACCTCAATGAGATTTGCTACAACTGAACTTCAGAGAAAGCCTTTTTTAGGTCATCTGTGCTCTGCGGGTCATACTGCAATTGTAGCTAATGGTAAAACAGATCTATGGCTTTGTCAGCCAGACTGGACTTACCCGAACCAGCACCATGTTTTAAAGGACTGTGTCTGATTTAATCTGGCAGGTTGTTATCACTGACTTCAACTGCATCCAGCTGTGTTAAAACCCATGCTGCCCTTCAGGGGCTGTTTTTACAGGGTTAAAAGCAAAATAATACATTTAATGCATTTCATTTCAGCACTTTCTGTTAAGCTTTTCTAATTCTTATGTTTAAATGAACAAGAAAAGAGGAAATCATAGGATTTGGGTTGTTCTGCTGGGCAGTGTTTGTGTAGAATAGCATGATTTTGCAGACTCATTTTCTATGATGGAATGTTTGTCCTCCTACCATTATCAGTAAAACAAATCTTTCACAAATTTGCTACAAATTTACAGCACAAGCCTGTACTCATATGCAGTGCTAAATTGCTGTAAAATCAGGTAATATGTGCTAAGTACATATCTTCAACTTGTATAAAATCTAAGCTTATGACATGTACATACAGTTTCTCAAATGCTGTATTTTTGTCCTCAGGGCAGGGAAAATAGTTATTTTGGGCAGATGTTTCATATGTTTGTTCTAAAATTAATTGTTGTTGAACTAAGTGGTAAGCTTTAAAGCCTAGCCACACTGTGGTCTCTGTATGCGGTTTGTGTATGTTAATTTTACTAGAAAATAAATCGGAAATTAATTTCTCTCTTGAGGACTCATTGTACTAAATGTGAGATTTTCCTGTACAAGATTGAGCCACTGAAGTGTAAATTCAAAGGATATTACCCTGGCTTTGAGAACTCTTGGTCTGGCCTAATTGGTGGGATTCTCGTTAGCAGCTTCATTCTTGTCTAGCTAGGTAGTACTTGTGCAGTATTTGTTTTGTACATGGTGCATTTTCTTTCAGCCAGAATGTCTGAACCTAGGAGACCAAAATTAATTTTCTCATCTCAGACAACAATATGAATATTTCAATCAAATGCCTATTTTTGATTCGTAGTTTATAACTACGCTGTCTCATAAGGAGTGATGTACGTGTTCACATAGGATTCCAGAATGAGGCTCTCTAGGCACATATTTCTCTCTGCATCATTTCATTTTTGACAGTCTTTAATGTGATGGTCATATAGGTTGCTGTGAAGAGCCTGATGTGTGCCCTATGCATAGGCTTAGCTCTCTCACCAAGAAATCTGAGATTTCCTCCTACAAAGAGTGATCTTTGGGGTGAAGCAATAGCTGGGCACCCAGCTGTGGGTCCTCTATTGGACACGACATTTAGGAGGTGACCATTTCACACTGTGACAACCAGGTGACTTTAAGAGCTCTTACATCAAACATTAAGAAATTGAGGCTTTAGGCCTTTTGGCTATAATCATCAGTACTGCTGTGCCAAATTGGTCCATAGCAAAATGAGTTACTGAATCAGGGAGTTTTATTAATCTCTGTGTTTATCTATGGTAGTAGTCCTATTACTTACTATAATATCATAATTCTTCCCTGGAAGGCATAAATATTTTCAGTTTACATTATCAGTGCAGCCTATTGATTTAGGTCTTTGTCTGGGCTTCTTAATGGAAAACCTGGAGAAATGGCCGTTCCTCTTTATTTCTTCTTTACTGTTGATTATCTCGTAGGATTGAAGGGGGATACATGAAATACAATTTTCTAAGGTGATTCTTGTAAGGCATGGCAATACATTTTTCACAAATAGGTTGAGAGCAGCAATGAAGGGACGAAGTGAAGGATATCTAAACAGGCAACAACTGGTATTTGTTTTTGGTGAAAGAGGAGAGCAGCATATAAATTGATTGATTATACTGAAAGAAAAGACAGCAAACTTTAGAAGTAATAAAGGTAAAACTAAATACTCTTGTAGATAAGTTGAAATAAGACAAATTGGAAGAACAGGACAGTCACCTGTACACAGTAACCAGAGGTTTTAAAAGTGATACTTCTGTTTTAAGCCACAACCTCCTTTCCTGCTCTTCACAGAATCACAGAATCACAGAATGGTCTGGGCTAGAAGGGACCTCCAAAGGTCATCTAGTCCAACCTCCCCCCAGTCAGTAGGGACCTCCCCATTGACCAGGTAGCCCAGGGCCTCGTTGAATATCTCACCATGAATATCTCCAGGGAAGGGGCCTCAACCACCTCCTTTAGCAACCCGTTCCAGTGCCCCACCACTCTCATAGTAAAGAATTTATTCCTAATATCCAATCTGAATCTGCCTTTCCCCAACTTAAAGCCATTGCCCCTTGTCCTGTCACTGCAGGCCTTTGTTAACAGATTCTCCCCAGCTTTCCTGTAGGCCCCCCTGAGGTACTGAAAGGCCGCTATTAGGTCTCCCCAGAGCCTCCTCTGCTCCAGGCTGAACAACCCCAGCTCCCTCAGCCTGGTCTTATAGCAAAGGTGCTCCAACCCCCTGATCATTTTCGTGGCCCTCCTCTGGACCCGCTCCATCAGGTCCATGTCCTTCCTATATTGAGGGCTCCAGACCCGCACACAGTACTCCAGGTGAGGTCTCACCAGAGCAGAGTAAAATGGCAGAATCACCTCTCTGGACCTGCTAGCAACGCATCTCTTGATGCAGCCCAGATGTGATTGGCCTTCTGGTCTACAAGTGCACACTGCCTGCTCATGTCCAGCTTCTCATTCATCAGCACCCCCAAGTCCCCTTCCTCAGGGCTGCTTTCTAATACCTCATGTCCTCGTCTGTATTGATACTGAGGATTTTTCCAGCCCAGGTGCAGAACCTTGCACTTGCTCTTGTTGAACCTTATGAGGTTCACCTGGGCCCACCTCTCCAGCCTGTCCAGGTCCCTCTGAATGACATCCCATCCCTCTAGTGTATCGACAACACCACACAGCTTGGTGTCATCTGCAAACTTGCTGATGGTGCACTCAATCTTGGTCCACTGTTTCTTTGTGTAGATAATGTCTTCCAGAGGGCTGCAATCTCATCTTTTTTTCTACTTTATCTGTAAATTCTCCTAATAAAAGTATTGCATCCTAAAGGGCCAAAGATGTGGAAAGTCTTTAAAGTTGGTGATGAGCAAAAGGCAACTGAAGTTTTTAGCTCTGAAATCAAAATAATTAGACTGAATTGTGTAGAGAAAGGATGTGAAACCGCCTACTGTTGTTGGGAGTCACAAATGACTCAGTAACATTACTCAGCAAGTCATTACAGATCAAACCAGGCTGGGGAGGATAAGGAAGGAATTTTGAAATACATTTTGAGATATTTGTAGGTAACAGAAATGCAGGATATTTTGTCAGGTATCTGACTCTACCTTCTACCTGACTTCTACCTCTACCTGACATGGCAATCCCAGGCACAAATACAGGTTGGGCGGAGAATGGCTGGAAAGCAGCCCTGAGGAGAAGGACTTGGAAGTGCTTGTGGATGAGAAGCTCAACATGAGCCAGCAGTTCGCGCTGGCAGCCCAGAGAGCCAACCGTGTCCTGGGCTGCATCAAGAGAAGTGTGGCCAGCAGGTCCCAGGAGGTGA
>JAOXNO010000013.1:87657261-87672079 GCA_028565335.1 Limnodromus scolopaceus
GAGAGGAGAGGAGAGGAGAGGAGAGGAGAGGAGAGGAGAGGAGAGGAGAGGGAAAGGAAAGATCTTTGGTTCTCATTGCTGTCAGGGAGAAAATACCACATTTACTGGATCACTAGTTTGTTCAATTACAGTAATTTCTCTGTTCCCTCATGACAACTTTCCTAAATGCTCTATAATAAATTATATAAGAAAGGCCACTTTTGTGTTTACATGTTCTGTTCACTGTGTGGCTCTTATAACTCTCTCTCTTCAGTGGTTTGTCTACAATGACTTTTTCAGCTCCCTTTGGTATCAAAACACAAGTTTTTTGAAACACTGATTGATAAGAAAAGACCATTACAGGACAGCAGGAAAGAAAAAAGTGTCAGTTAATACTGAGTTTCTTTAGTTCAGCCTGAATTGTCACAAAAAAATCTGTGCATTCAAATGGTCCATATATAAGAAAACAGGAGTAAAAAAAATAAAAAATATTTAAACTACTTTATATGTTTTAAACACAAATACACTTTCAAAATATTAAATACATTCCTTCCTTTCTGTATACACAATATTTGCTAAGAATGTGCTCCTCCAACCCCCTTGCTGAAAAAAACCCTGATAACTTTATGCAAATATGGCCTCATTTAATATAAAACGTCTGGCTTGTAGCCTAATATAGTGTGCAGAGAAATGGTAATCAAGTTGAATTATCATTTTTCAGACCTCAAGGTTAAAAAGAAATATTTCATCTGACCATATTTCATGTTTTAAATCTGCATTGAATATAAAATACATTGCAGTGCTACTGCACATATCCATGGCTTTGCTATCCCCAAAGTTTAATTATTTTTATTGGACACCATACATTCTGTGCCTACTGTTTCTTACATTGCTCCTGGTGGATAGCCCACTTAGAACTTGTATGAAACAACCTGAATTATGGTACTTTTAAAGATCCTTTTATTTATATGTTTTCTCCCTAAAATCCTGTGCACAACTCTTGTTGAAAATTGTGAATTACAAATTTCTGTGAAAGAAATGCTTCTATTCAGCATGGCTTAAGTAAGGGCAAATCACGTCTGACAAATTTGGTGGCCTTCTATGACAGGGTTACAGCATTGGTGTATAAGGGAAGAGCAACTTACATCATCTAACTGGACTTGTGCAAAGCATTTGACACTGTCCTGCACAACATCCTTGTTTCTGAATTGGAGAGACATGGATTTGACAGATGGACCACTCAGTGGATGAGGAACTGGACAGATGCACTCAAACAGTTGCGGTCAATGGCCCAATGTCCAAGTGGAGAGGAGTGACAAGTGGTGTTCCTCGGGGGTCGGTACTGGAACCAGTGCTGTTTAACATCTTTGTCAGCAACATGGACAGCGGGGTTGAGTGCACCCTCAGTAAGTTTGCCGATGACACCAAGCTGTGTGTTGTGGTTGACACACTGTAGGTGTCATCCAGAGGGATGTGGACAGGCTTGAGAGGTGGGTCCGTGCCAACCTCATGAAGTTCAAGAAGGCCAAGTGCAGGGTCCTGCACCTGGGTATGGCAATCCCAAGCACAAATACAGTTTGGGTGGAGAATGGATTGAGAGCAACCCTGAGGAGGACTTGGGGGTTATGGTTGAGGAGAAGCCCAACATAAGCTGGTAATGTGCTCTTGCAGCCCAGAAAGCCAACCAAATCCCAGGCTGCATCAAAAGAACTGTGACCAGCAGGGCAAGGAAGATGATTCTGCTCCTCTGTTCCACTCTGGTGAGACCCCACCTGGAGTACTGCATCCAGCTCTGGGGTCCCCAGCATAAGAAGGACATGAATATCTTGGAGCGAGTCCAGAGGAGGCCCATGAAGATGATCAGAGAGCTGGATCACCTCTCCTATGAAGACAGGTTGAGAGAGATAGAGTTGTTCAGCCTGGAGAACAGAAAGCTCTGAGGAGACCTTACAGAAGCCTTCCAGTACTTAAAGAGGGCTTATAAGAAAGATGAGGAGGGACTCCTTATCAGGGAGTGTAGTGATAGGTTTTATCTGGTTTTAAACTGAAACAGCGTAGATTTAGATTAGATACCAGAAAGAAATTCTTTATTGTGAGGGTGGTGAGACACTGGAATAGATTGCCCAGAGAAGTTGTGGATGCCCCATGCCTGGAAGTATTCAAGACCAGACTAGATGGGGCTTTGAGCAACCCGGTCTAGTGGGAGGTGTCCCTGCCCATGGCAGGGGGGTTGGAACTATATGTTCTTTAAGGTCACTTCCAACCCAAGCTACTATATGATTCTATGATCAAATATGAGTAAATGTCTCATAAGCATCTTTTCTGAACTATGGTTGTGGTCATGGAGTAGTCAAAGCCCTTAATGACTTTTAGTTAAAATGCATAATTAAAATTTACATACATATGATGGATTATTACCTTTTAAACTTACTCCAAACCTTACTTTCTTCAGGTATCTGGCAGTTTGGAGTAGAGGAAACAAAAAAGGTCAGCAGTTTCCTGTCCCTCTCTCTTGTATATATAGATTTGGAAGACTACTATTTCCACATATTAAATGGTAATCTGGATTGAGAACTATCAGAATCAGAATATGAATCAAGTGCTTTCAGGAAGTCTAGGCCCATTAAATACCTTTAAAAAACAATAGCAGTGGTGGCTTTTTTTTTGCAGGGGAAGGAAAGGGGTTATGATTGAAAATATTATTGGCCTCAGTTTGCTATTTTAAAGTAAATACTGAGAATCTAAGAACTTTCAAAATTATTTACAGATATCAGTTTCAATTAATTTTTGAAACTCCAGTTTCAAAACATAATGCCTATGGAAGGTTGTTTATCTTAACTTTCTTTGCAGGGAAAGCGTAAAGGATTCATGAGCCCTGACTTCCTACTGAGCATTATTCCATTGTGACTGGCAGCACAAAGGGCAGAAATAGAAATAGCTTTTAAAAAACATTTAAGATGAAAACAATGTCAGGGTACAGCTACAAACAACTATCTGGGGACTGAATAGACAGGTTTTCCTTTGATGCCTTCCAGTCCGAAGTTCACATCCTTTTCTGTATACATTTATCATTGTTCCAAATATAACAACAATTACATGTAAAGTTTTTGAGCTCTTAGTACGGACAATGTAGATAGAAAACATTTCTGAGCACGTGTATTTTTTTATATATTTCTTTCTGGAGGACATGTCAGTATAACATCTTT
This sequence comes from Limnodromus scolopaceus, assembly GCA_028565335.1. Taxonomy (NCBI): domain Eukaryota; kingdom Metazoa; phylum Chordata; class Aves; order Charadriiformes; family Scolopacidae; genus Limnodromus; species Limnodromus scolopaceus. The sequence continues at coordinate 87,660,447 of JAOXNO010000013.1, forward strand.
TGCTGCTAAACGTGCCACGTATGCTCATATAAGATAAGATTATTTTCACAAAAATTATATATATATATATATTTTATACATATATATATGTGAATATATATATTCACAAAAATTAATTAACATCTAAATGATGCCTATATTTTAATGTTAATTATGCTTAATTAATGTAGGAATATTTTATCATACATGAGCCAGTAGTTTCAATAATCTGTCTTTAATATTTTATTTATCTATCTATATAAATATTCCACAACAGGGTTTTAAAAAAAATATATTTTTGCAGTTAGATAATTTCCATGGTATGCTAGGAGGAACACTGCAGCTGTTTGCAGAAATATTAACTACATTAACTGCATTTCTTGTCTGTTACTTTTTCTGGGTCTTTTAAGCATTGATTTTTTTTTCCTTTTTTTTTTTTAAATTATTAGACATACATTTCACTGAGTTTTCAGGGCAAACAAACACTTTTGGACAGCGAGGTCAGATCCTAGAAAACTGCCAGAATTAACTGGGAAAACATCAATGGACATCAGGGCAGGCCTCTGATACCACGTATAAAAGGACAATACTGTCAATATTTGTTAATACTGGCTCAAAAGCAACAGGCCAGAGAAGAGGACTTTTCCACCAACCTTCAGCTTTCAGTTCCTTCCTTTGTTCAGGCTTCCCTGTCCTTAGGTTGTTTTGCTCAGAGCTATACCTTGCTGCTTACATTTATATGTTATTTAAAGTGTTTGATCTATTGGATGCAAATAGTTTGATCTGTGTTTCCTGAACATCTTTAATAGAAAGCCCAAACCAAACCAAAACAACCATCTTCTTTTTTTCCTATGTACCTATGTTTTTAAATGGAAGTTCAGAATATGTAAACAGAATTACACGGACTTAAATTTGATATATCCAAATGTAGTCTTTGGTTGTAAAGGAGATGTCTATATAGTACATATTTTAAATGTGAGATTGGTTCTCCTCTCCATTAATGCTAGAAAGACTCCCCATTGGGCACATCACATAAATACAAAAAATTTAAATCCTTTGAAAGATTGGTCTAAATTATCTGAGATGCATATGTGCAGCAAGAGACCCAAGACCTTTCCTTCTTTCTAAGGGTAATATACAATTTTTCTTTGTTGTAAAAGAAACATCCCTTCAGGCTCAGAGGAAACACGTCCTATTGTAACCACATGGACAGAGGTGCTCAATTATAACGTTCTTCATCACCTTTCTGTTTTCTGTTCTGCCTATCTTTTCTTAATAGCATTAATTTCTTCTCTAGCATAGGTCTCACTTTCAGCTCTGAAGTAATCATATCTTCAAAAAACCTCATGAACCAGAGTTTGACCACCGTGTCTTTATTACATTAACAGATTTGATGACAGGCGCAAGTTTGTTGCTGGTTTCTCTAGCATTTTTTATGCAAGTATTCTAACTCATAACCTTGCTGACTAACATATGACTAACATATGTATGTGGATATATAGGTATATAAGTCACATAGTTCTTATAAAAAGCTGTGTTATTGCTCTATTTTAAATAAATCAATTTCTCTTACCTTTTCTAAATTAACAATTATTTCTGGAAAATTCTATAACTATTTTATTACTGCAAATAGTCCCATTCATTCTGAGGAGACCTTTTCTATGAATAGCTGCTGCTCAAAGGAGTTTTCACCTGGAAAAAAAATAATGGAATAATTTTATGGGAATATGATAACTTGAGTGATTTTAATGGTAAAGCATCAGAAAAAATTAGTTTCGTTTTGGTACTGTCACAATATGAATTTCTTGGTATTAGGTTAGGTTAAATACAGGTTTACATGTTACATACTCCTGTAAGAGTGAGAGTGGTTTCTTCTGTGTGAAAACATAGCAAGAGCCTCTGCATTTTTACCCACAGAATTTTTCTCATCAGCAATTAAAATCTTATGTTTATCGAAGCAGAGGTCCGAAGACCAAACCCCACTGTGACATGTCCCTGCAGGACAATTTGATGCCAGTTCTGTGACAATTCTTTCAGGCAGCTTTTTGATAGAAGGAAGAAATAATCTTTCTTGTATGTTCTTTGGGATTGACAGGAAACTTTCAGGTTCTTGCCTCCAGCAAAAATAATGCATCTCTGCCCTTTAAAATGATAACTACTATCCTGCAGTGAACTTACTTGGGTCTGGTGTTATTTTCAATCTATTTACATTATCTGGATGGCATAATTTTCCATGTTCAAGCTGTGAAACCACTGTTATACTCTTGATTTATTGTATTCTATAGATTATAATGCCTGCTGGTAGCAGTTTTCAGAGTTATGTTTAACAAGACAAAAATAAACACACAAAGGCAGACTACACAAAATTTCATTTCCAAACAAAAATATTTCTGTTTCTGGCTGAATAAATATTTTATTTCAGTTATTTGTTTCTTTGAGGGAGGAAAAGCTAAAAAAGATCTTTCAGAAGTTAAACACCCTTAATGAAAACATCGTATTGCTGAGATCTTTATTTTTCAGGCAAAACCAATCCCTATGAATTATGATTTTAAAATGTTGTTAAAAAATAGAACCGTGGTCTCATCTGGATCTTAGTAGAGACTGCAGTCTTATGAGTCACACCTTCCATTTTGGACATCCAATAAAGAGGCTAGGAAGTACTTCCATATTACTGTTAATTTTCCATGCTGCTTTATAAGCACAGGGTGAGTAAATAATCACTCTTTCCTTTTAAACACTGCTGCCTTGTAATGCAGAAGAAGAAAAAAGCAGTTACTGCAACTCTAGGAATGAGACAAATATTACTAAAGCTAACACTGTGCAGTATTTTAATAATTTTCATGCATTTGCCTATAGAATTTACAAATAGGCCATCAACTATTCTATTTACACAAAAAATATTTCATATTGATAGATTTCTGGTATAAACGTATTCTACTAAGACTTCATAGGCTGCAGTGTGCTATTAGGAACTACGTACAACTGTGAGGTTTCAGTATATGCTGTGTACAAATTAGATGATGAAATAGGAAAACAAACAGCATTAAGGGAATGAAACATTACATTCTGAGTTGGAGGAAGAATATGAAAAAGGATTTTAAGTATTGATGTACATGAAGTCTGGTGAAAATAATGTAACACTTCTATAGAGTTTGCAATATCAATGCAATCATACAATTTATTACACTAATTTCTTCTCAGTCAATTCTGTACAAAGACAGGTAATTTATGGCATCAGTAGTTTTGGGAGGAACTAGGTGCTGACTTAGTGGGATTAACCACAGTTAAACATTTTTAATGAAAATGTTGGCTGCTATTAATTCTTCCCATCATTCTTCTTTCTTGCACATCTAATGCATATGAAAGATAATAACGTGAAAGACAGCTCATAGCACAAAGGGAAGCATGTATGTCATCAGCCAAGTTTTATAGTATATGACAACATAGTCATTGATTAGATTAGCTCAGCCTTTGCTTTATAAAGAAAATATTTTTTTACCTGTCCCAATTCAGGAAGCATGTGATGAATATGATGTTGGTGATATAAAACATGTTGTCATCTCAACATGCAGACTTCATTGGCTGTAAATGAGCATGCTATGGAGAAATGAGACATACAGCTCACCAATGTGTAATATATGTCATTCCAGCTTGTAGCTCTGTTGGGGTTTGTGATTTGCCACTGTGTTTCTGGCTTCATAGGTGGATCCAAACTAATGACACACTGGCCCAGGATTTGCTAGTCTTCCCACACGAATGATATGGCTCCAAAGTATTAAAGATAGAAAAAACTTCCCACATTCACTGATGATCGTTTCCTTTTTTTTTACAGCAATATGTGTTAGCTTTTTGGAACTGCAACAGTGTTATAACTGCTTCATGCATTTGTAGTTAGAGTCTTAGAATCAGCTTGAAAAACTGAAGAAAATGAAAGACAGTAAAAAGTAGTTCACTTAGAATGTCAGGAGACTTTGGTGAGAAAAAACAAGACTATGTCTTTCTTGGTGAAATTACACAGTATTTTTGGACAGGAATGGAGGGGAATTTGCTCGTCTGGCTAACATGTTGATCTTTTAAGAGAAAAAAATCTGACATTAAAAAAAGGGTAAGGAAGTTAAAGCTGTGTATGCTGTGAACATGTCTAATTGTCTTCAATAAATTTTTAATTTGGAAGAGTAAATATAAATAAAAAATAGTATTTTATTTTGCAGATTAATTAATTCAGGGCACTTGGGCCATACAAGTTCTCCCTTTCTGGTTTATTGTTCACAAATGGGAGCAGTGTGGAAAAAGGGAGGAAAGAATAGGGAACAGCATAAAATATGGAATAAGGGTCCTGTAGCAGAAGTATTGGAAAGCAGGTGTTATCAAAGGCTTGGACATATAGCCTGGGATATTCTTTCATTTTGCTGGGATGTTTTGTCTGAGATATTTCCAAAGGTGATGTGGATCAGCCCTAACCATGGTTACAGGCATTGGATGAAGAACAGTCATGTTACCTGCTCCTAGCTATGGATTTGTCTGTGGTGATAAATAGTAAGAGGGCTGCCACAAAGGAACCATGGTGGGGTGATACTGCATTCGCCACAGGGTGAGTTGCTTTCTCTGACATGCATTTAAGAGCTTGCATTTAGGCTTGTGTCACACACCTTTGACATGTTCTGTGCAGAATAAGAGGAGTTCCCTGCTCATAAGTCTAGAGCTTTATTAGTGATTTTAAGTCATATTATAAAAGAAATAGCAGCCTTTAATGTTGCATAACCTTAATCCTACTTGGAACCATCCCAAGAAGTTGTAGAGTTCTTTGAAATAAAATTTGGACAGCTCAGAGACTGAAATCATGATTATAATAATGATTTACTTTAGATAATGATTTGCTTTTCTCTCTTTTGCTTTAGAGAAGCAAAAGAAACCCAAAGAAACTAACAAATTGGGAAATGAAACAGATTTTTTTTTTTTTTAATTTCTGCCTCTACAATTGGAATTAAGTTTCTTCACCAGCTATTCATTTTTCAGTATTGATTTGCTTTTTGGTTATAACTTGCTCTAGGAAGAAGCTTTTCTTTTGACATGGAAAGAGAAAGAAAACATAATTTGTGCTGTTGGACTAGTTGTATGGCTCTGCCTCTGCCTTGGTCTCACAAGGTTTTATGCTATTTATCTTAGCAGAAGACTTGAATAAAATCACAATGGTATTTATTACTCAGTGGTGAAATATGACAATGTTGTTTTGGAGAGGTGGGTAAGAGTTATTTGATAATTGAGTCAATTTTGGGGAAGTGTAGACTACTCTTGTAATTACTACCAAATAATATTTTTGCCTGGTAATTGATTAATTTTTTAAAAAGAAACAATTTTAAATGTTTTGGAAAGTCAGATGATCTCATGATGGTAGTTGTGTGCACAAGAAGTATTTTTTCCCTTTTCTGGAGGGTTAGAAATTTGACATGCCATTATGTTACAGCAGATTTCCCCAGTTTCTATGAAATGACATATGATGAACTGCTATCATCCTAGTCATTATACTATGCAGCTAGAACATTTTTAAAAAGGAAATTACCAAATCTCTGATGTATTTATTTGCAGTTTTGGAGACAAAAGCAGATTCTTTTTGAAAATAATTTATCTGAGAGATCTGGTGTGTCTTAGGAATGAAATATTTAGGTTGTTGGAAGAACAATTTTATAACATTTGATTTTTATTTTCATGAATGACATACAATACCCTAAAGCTAAATATTTACATATACAGATATTTCACACAAAGATTGGTTAGGATGCTGGCAGGCTCCTCTGTCTTTGACTCTTAGGTCAAAGACAGTGTCTAATATATTGTCACTGTGTAGTATTTATTGTAGATTACAGAATATAAATCCTACATTCTAACACAAGTATAAATATTGAATGTTTTGTTCTAAAAGGATGTGCAAAAACATCTTCAAAAGACACAACCATTGAGTGAATAAACTGTTTATAATGAAGTAATTTTCACCAGCAATGTACAGTTATTTGAGTCAGGATATTTGTGTCTATAATATTCAACTCCCATGGAAATGGTCAAAAATGGAAAGGTATTGATTTCAGAAGAGGTTTAGAGAGAAGATAAACATATCAGAACTTTTGCAAAAATAGCCAAAACTATAGAATTCTGATCTCTTTTCCCTGTGATGGTGTATTTGGAATTAAACTATCGACTAATCCAGCTGTACTGTGAAAGTCCTGTATGCGTTTCTTAGTGGTGTGGCTTGTAGAATTTATATGGTAAATGAAAAATTTTGGTTTTCTTTAATGAAATTCTGTTTTTCATGGTTACAGTGAAACATGCATGATTACAAATCTCAATAAAACTGTGAAGGCAAAGAATATTCTTTGTTCATATGTGGTTTTATCTTAGGTTTTCTAACTCCATTTTACAATACTTTTTTCCCCTTCTGAGTCATGATTTTTTCCCTGAGTCTTACTAGAAATCATAATGAAAATCATTCCTGGGTGTTGGAAAAATGACCTTTATTGTATCTATGAAAGTGTGAGATGAAGCAAGAAAATTCATGTTGTCATATAGTTTCAAATTTAGGGGTCCTAGGAACCTTATCTGTAAAAAATGCAGTGAAGAAGCCTATGAAAGACATCTTTTTTTTAGAAATGTTGAAAAGAGAGAGAAGAAGAGTGAATGCTCTTGCAGCTCAGTAATTGACACTCTTTCACTTGTGCAGGAAACAAATATGACAGTGATGTTGATATGCCATTCTCTTACCACTTGTCCAACTTTCCCCACCTCAAATAGAAAAAAAAATATATCTGTCTCTTTATGGAATGAAGGAATAAAAAATTAAATATAAGAGAAATACAGAAATAGAATTTTATACTAAATATAGCTGATGAAGGCATTTATCATAATTTTGCATCTAATTTCAGAATGAAGAATGGGTTAATGTATCACAGAATGGGTGACAAGTTTACCACTTCGATGCACAAACACACACAGTTGCAGTGATTTGCTCTACAAAGGATCACGGAGTGTTGAGTAATAAGGGATTTGCTTCTGCTTTTTGGTTTTATTTTCAGTTATTTTTACACAAAAACCCCAATGCCTTTTGAGTTCTCACAGAAGTGACTTTTGTATGTAGAAATGGCTGGCCTCAAAGTTTGCATAAACTCAATCTTGTTCTTTAATTGCTACTCATCTAAAATACCAGCTGGTATTGTAAAATGGTATAATTTCTTCTTTTTCTAACAAATAGAAAAAGCTTATTTTTAATTTTTTTTTTCCTTTTCTTTTTCCCCTTCTTATTTTTTCTCTTCCATCTTCTTTCTTCTGTTAGTCTTCTTTTCTCTATAAACATAACCTTTTTCGGGGTCTATCACTAGCCCTTTCACTGCTGCAGCAGTCTGTGGTGATCAAGAAACAGTTCGCTGCAGCTCATTTCCCCTGAATCGTGACTAAGGTGTATAATTCCTGGATGCAAGCATTTTTTTTGAGAGCCAGCGAACAACTAAATACCTTTAATTGCTAACAGCTGCACGATTTCTCCATGAGATCTAGTTGAAATACTTATTTGCCTCTGACATCGGTTAATATAAGAACTTTTTACTTCCTCAGAGTGCTTCCACAGCTTCCTTGTGACCATGATTTGAGAAACAGTTGAGATGTTTCTCTCTAAAATCTTAGCTTTAGAAACATTTGTGTGGGAACTGTAAGTATAGCAGCATACATACTCCATTGATGCATGCAGATCTACATGTACTGAGCAAAGGGAACCATTTTGGCTGGCAGATCCAGATGGCTTGCAGAGATAAAGCTCTTTTTTTCCCCGGAGAACAGAGGCAGAATGAGTTAGAACTAATGGATATTAGACTTCAGACATAAAGCCATATCTTGTAACAGAATGTCTTGACATTTTTAAAGCAGAGTTTCTGCTCAGGAAGCGCAGACTGGCAGTGAAGTGTGCACACATCCCCAGACAGGGTGCAAAGCACCTTTTAGTCTATGAGCTTTGAGCTGTGATGAGGTGCTAATTGGTTCTCAGTGAAATACAGATTGATCTGACTCAGCTGTCCTCCTCCAGTGGACTCTAACCTGATCTGAAGAGATTCAAGAGCTCAGAAAGAAATGAAAGCAGAGAAATGTGTATTAAAATTTCATTAGTTTCTCTTTGCTAGTAGCTTTCCTTTATGATTTATGTTTGGGGACAGCTGCAAAAAGACCTTCTTAGAGTATATTTGTGTGATTTTCAACATTCTCCCTTACAGACATGTGATCTGGTTTTATAGGAACGAAGAACCTGTAAACGGAAAACTTCTGTAGTGAATCACAGTTAAAGGTTGTGCATGGATTCCTTCACGTATAATGTTCTAATGTGAAGAAAACATTCTCACCCCTTTAGGTAAGGTTTGGGGAAGCAAAATGAATTTATTGTAACCTAGTCTATTAGTCTGTTCATTTGGAGCTAGTGCAAAGGTTGCTGTGCTATGCTGTGTGCAGCCTTTCACTGAAACAGCAGAGGAATAGGCCAGCGCTTCCTTTTCAGCCCTTTTTCATTTTACGTTTTCAAACGATACTTCTTGAATTTTAAACCTTACTGTTCAAAGGATTCCTTTTAATCCCAGGGCCGTGGCCTGAATGGGCATTTTATGACAATTTAGGGAATGTTTTATGGTATGAGTACTAGTAATGTGAATATTATTTTTTCTTTTTAGTTACTAGTATTATTTACTAATATTATTGGACCTTTTTTTCCCTTTTCCTTCTGTCTGTGCACCTCACAATATCTTAGGTTCTGTTTATTAAAAAGTGGTATTTTTAAAAGGATATTTCACAGCAAGAATGTTTATATAATGTTTGGGAGCATCATGGGCTTCCAGTATTGAACTGGATATATTACAAGAATAAGCCTTGCTGTGAAATTTTTGCTCTTTTTAGGGCAATGGGAAATAGCCCTAGAAAAAACATTTGTTCTGGAGCTGGATGCACTTTTTTCTTTTAACAGTTCTAGAACTCTGACCTTGACTGTGCACTGTCATTTCAGAAATGAAAAATAGTGAAATTGCAAAAGGTAGGAAACTTAGATAGGTAGGCAGTCCTTGTTATTTTAGCTACATTGTTTCACCTATCTCTGATTTAAATGTTTCAAATGTGAGCTACAATCAGTTTCTGAAGAGAGCCAAAAAGTTGATGATTATATAGCAAACACTACCATGAACTGGCAGGGAAGGGAGGAAAAAGCCCGAACAATCATCCTCTGAGATAAAAAAAGCCCCACAACTCTACACTACATTTGAAACTTATTTCTTACAATAGTCAATACTGACATTTAAAGCTTATGTTGTTCCTGAATGAATATGGCACACATCATGTCTTGCAAAAAGCAAGCAATGTAGCATTTTATTAACTTTCTGTGACCCGCCATTGCTCGATTTCAGTACACAAAGGTGTAATGAAACACACACAAGACTAGAGAAGACAAAGCTTTAAAAGACAAATGAGAAAAGAAGGACCTATAACTGCAGTGGTATCAGAAGTCCTTCACAGCAAAGGAAAAAAGTGAGAAAAAAAACTTATGGGAGATGAAGATCTTAAAGAAATTCTTGATATTGGAAAGAAAGGACCCTGCAAAGGCAGTGTAGTCAGGACTGCTCCCTGCCCTTCTGCAGCAGCCTTTTGCTTACTGGGTTATGATGCTGGTTGGGCTACAACATGTGTTCATAATCTTAGCTGCTGTGGAGAACAGTCCTCCCAGAAAGCTGAATTCAGAGTCTTTACAAGCCGATACAAAAATTCTTTGCTCTTGATTACTGTTAATTTCTGTTTGAGTATTTAGGCTGGATTTGGAAGAGCTCCATTGTCCAATGAAGTTTAAGCACATCAAAATTTAACATTGCTTTGTCTAATGAACTGAATAGAAGGCTAGAAAGAGCAAAGCACAAAAGACATGGATTTATTCCCCTAATCCTGATACAGACTTCCCCACTGTGGCACAGAGCAAATAATTTAACACATGCCAAGTAATGCTTAGAGTATTACTTTCTTGTTTAATTCACAAGGCTGCTACAAACACTAACCAAATAGTCTTTTTAAACGTTTTGGTGAAGTATGGTCCTTTATAAAAGAAAATAATGTACTATTCATTATTCTCCTGCAACTGGCCTTCTCAGTGGGTGTAAAAGCATCTGCCTTACGTCACAGATGGCCTGTGGTGACACAGAAAGGGAAAGGTGAAGGGACAGTTAGTCATATCTTTTTTTCTTTTTTTTAATAGGTAGATGTTTCTTATTCCAGATTCTTACACTGACTTTTCCTCTGTGGCCTCGAGCAAAGTGCTTGGCATCTTTTCATTCTAGGGATCCTCCAGCTGCCATGTGTCTGTATGTGGTGCTTGAATCATGGCAGAGAAAGGTCAAACTCAAATACTCTCAACCCATCTCAGAGGCAGGATATGCAACAGTTGTGACTGCATTTTGCCTTAGATTTACAAACATTCTGCTTGTATAAGGATTCCAAATGATTTGGAGAAATTCAGCATTTGTAATTTACTGGCCATTTTCCAAAGTAGTTGATTTTCTGTTGAATACCTGCACAAGGTCTGCTGGATTTTCAGTGTCTCTGTCAGCAACGTGAAACTCCCACCGAGAGCTGTTGAAAATCTGCCCACACCATTAAGGTACCTGAATGGGATCTCTAGTATCTTGAAATGCTAGAATTACAGACTATAAGAAAGATGTATCATTCCTTACAGACCACTGTGTTACTCCCTTGGTGTTTTGGAATAATAACGTTAATAGCTACTGCAGAACCCAGCCATGTGAAAGCTGTGGTTTCAGCACTAATTGTGGTTAAACAAAGAATTTTAGTGTAAACCATTGAGAGATGTCTTCAGTAAATTACACTCAGGAGTTATATATCTCTTTAGCTCTCCCTGGCTACTGGCAGCCAACTTACTTCCCATCTGCTGCTTTCAACGGAAGAAGGCTGCTCTCAGTTTCTAGGAAGCTAAATAAGGCTTTTGGTGAAACTGCAGAAGAGGTCTTCTTAAATGGCTGCACAGGGAAGCTGCTAAAGCATGCTGAAAGTTTGGTAAAGAATAGACAAAAAGTCCAGAAAGTTAGTATGGTCAGCTGTCCTTAAATGTGAATATTTATATGTAATGAATGAAGAAAAGTAACTGTCCAAGATTCATAAGCACAGTAATTCAGTCATGCACACAGTCACTTGTTGGTGTGTAGATTAATAATCTCACTTTCTAAGATTTCAGAGTTGCAACGAATTAACAGGGAACTGAGGAAATGAAAAGCACCATGGCCTTGCCAAACGACCTGAACATAAAATTTTTTTTAATGCAGTATCAAACTATTATTACACATGACTCAGAAATATCCTGACCTTGGCGTCCAATCTTGACTCAGGTTCATAGAACAGGGTTTTTAGCTTAAATGTAAAAGAAAACTAAGAAGAAGAACTGTTCCTATGATATGGCTTGATTTATCTTTGCTTTTCTGTTATTCCTTTCTGTTGTGCATCACATTTTCTTATAAAGCCTTAATTTCTTATGCTTGCTTCCTTTTCCTTCAAAGAATTGCAAAGCTCCCTTCCCTTCCCTTCCCTTCCCTTCCCTTCCCTTCCCTTCCCTTCCCTTCCCTTCCCTTCCCTTCCCTTCCCTT
>JAOXNO010000013.1:87672179-87684174 GCA_028565335.1 Limnodromus scolopaceus
CTCTCCTCTCCTCTCCTCTCCTCTCCTTCCTTCCCATCTGTCACTTCTGACAGCTGTATTTCTTTTTAACGCATTCCTGATATTTTTCCATAATGATCTGTCCTGGTTTCAGCTGGGAAAGAGTTCATTTTCTTTCTAGTGATTGCTATGAAAGGAATGTCAAGAATGCGTATTGTTTTAGTTGTTGCTAGACGATGCTTATACTTTTGAAGGATTGTCTTCAGCTTCTTGTTGTCCCATGTTCCCTTGCAGATATGTTTGAAGGAAATGAGAAGTTAAGCTTTGCTTTAGAAGAAAAAAATGTGTAAGTCCACAGATGAATATGCCAAAATTTGGGGGATCTTTTTTCTGTGTAACCAAGAAATTCTTTTTTTCATGGATGTGAAAACAGTAGACTTTCAAGTATGCCAAATGACTTCTCTTGGAAGCTATCCTTCTTCCACAGACTCTGCTAGGTGTGGAAATTACTGAATTGCATGCATATGTTGACATAACTGCTGTAAAAGTAAGGGCATAACAAATTAGATTCCCATCCTTAGTCATTTCAGCATGTGCACACCTTTGTTCACATGAGTAATTCCATTCAATGTTATAAAACATTTGCATCCCAAGGATTTCATTGGGTATTTGTTTATATTTCCTGCATGAAGAAACACTGTCACCTACTTGACATTTCCCCCAAAATCTGCCATGAAATCTATTCTGTTTGAAGGTTTCTAGTAGAACTTGTACAAAATTCTGGACTCTCAAAAATAAGCACCATAAATATCCACAAAATGATTTATGCTGTCTTAAGCTCCCATGGCATTGACCAATAAGCTACACAAAGGCACACGAAAATGATTTATGTCTCTTAAATTCCCCCTGGTAAGAGAATAAGAAGGAAAAATGGAAAATTCAGGCACTTCCCCTTGAGTATAAATGTTCACTAGAGCAGGACGGAATATGGTCAACTCTGAAAATGCTTCTGTTTTAAATTGGTAAAATAATTTCTTTTTCACTTTCTTACAGACACACACTTTTAAAAGTATGAGTCTTTAAGTTACCCCTGGTAAACAACCTTACCTCCATAGTTATCACAAACATCAGTGAAAGTTTGCAGGTAAAAGAAAGTAAATGTATATCAACCATTCACAGGACTTAAAATTTCCTCCTCAGCTTCATCTAAAATACAGCAATAACCTTTCTTCAAGAAATATTTGTGCAGTCTTACATTTCTGAAATTGTCTCTAAGGTACTCACAATTTAGAACGGAATATAGCAAATTGGGAATCTGTCCAGCATTTTGTTATGTTGTAATCTAGAGTCACATTAGAATATACTAGTTAAAAATAAAGCTAAGAATATAGCTAAGAATTTAAATACAGTCCTTTAGGAACTGAAAAAATACTTTAAATTTTCCATTTTTAGCTGTTTTATCAGCTTGTGACTATACCTGCTATTCATTGAGTAATCATTCTGCTTCCTGATAAAATTTATTTTTCCAGAATTTTCCATTTTTCTCTTTTATTAGAGGTTTTGGTACTTTCACATTTTTCCATTTCCAGAAGGATACTAGCAAGAAGTGTCCCCTTTTAAATCCTTGTGCATGTTCATAAAGAGACTCTAACCTGGCAATTTTCAGAAGGCAGGCCTCTCATAAACAGTATGTCACCTATTTCGATAATTCAAAAGTAGGTCCTTTGGAATACAGGCAATAATGCTCCTGAACTGATGTCCAGTTTTTACCCTTGTATCCTGCTCCACACTCCATTCAAATGAAAGTCAAAACACTGACATGGAGCAATGTCAGGTCCTCACATCCCAGGGAACCTTACTGAAGCTTGTGATCTAAGTCCGGGTATGAATTAAATATCTCTAGGGTTTCAGTGTTACATTACAGATACAGAAGTAGACAAGAATCAAGCTGTGTATCTAAGTTTACCTGAACTTTGAAGTAAGTCTCATGGAGGATGAGATACTCTCTATATCTTTGTCATCTATTTTTTTTTCTCTAAGACTTGCTCATTCCAAAATGTGGTATCCAAAGAACAGTGATTATTCTAGAAATTTTGTGTCTGCATCCAACTCTCAACTCTGTGATTCAGGCTCATTCTCAGAATTAATGTTTTTTAAAAATATCTTTAACTATCATTTTGGGAAATTCAAGTGTATTTTCTGAGACAGCTTCTCAATGATCAGAGATCAAAGAGTCAGTCTTAAAGGCCAGCACTTTTCACTTGGATATTTAGACTCCTATGTGGGGTTATTGATTTCAGTAGAGCTATGTAAATGAGCACCAAATGCAGATCTGGCATTCACTCTTTCCTTTAATCAGTATTTCTAAGAGATGATCTGTTAACAGAATATTATTAAACATTAGTCTTTTCAAGTACTCATTACCTTTCTACCAGAAAGAGAACTTTTCATAGCACAATGAATAATACACCTGCTTTTAACAATAATTGCTTTGGTGCTGTGTGCATACAAGAATGAGGTGTACCTGCCTGCCAGAATACAAATGGGGTGAGATGCATGGGGCACCTGCTATACTGTGGAGTTGTAATTAATAACCAGCAAACTAGTGCTGAGCATTAGGTTGGGCAAGGTGAGCATTAAACTAGATTCGTGACTGGTAGCAGGCAACCACTGAAAAGAATTCTTAGCCTGACTGCCATTGAAAATGTATCTGAAATTATCTGTATTGTTTGATTAACCTAATTTTTACAGATTATAAATGACCTTAAATTAGTTTGCACAGAGTAGATAAACTAAAAATGGAAGGCATCTTAACAGCAAGTGAAACTTGCAAAACATCACCCTGGATTTTCCTGAATGTACATCATTGGCTAATGGATTGTGTCCCAAGACTACTTTTTTTTCTTTCTTCCCCTAGGAGTATTCTACAAGGTACTAGTAACTACTTTAGGCAGGTTATAGAACAAGATGGATGAATTGCCAGGTTTAGTTTGGAAAATCCTATATAGCAATCAGTCCCTCTTCCTTCTCAATACCAACTGTCCTCATTTTTAGCTTAGTTATTTAAGAAAAAAAAGTCTGCTTACAATTTGAGAAACTGTAAATCATACAATTTCTATTTAAATTATTTTTAAATGATTAGAATATTGAATTGTTAAGTTTTCCAAGCAGGTGTGAACTTTAGTAATTACTCACTAATACATACGCAGCATTCAGCTATTACATATACCTTCAGTGTGGTTTATACATTAAATCTACATCCGTGAGTTTATATTGTTTTCTATGATCATCTTAATCTGTGCAAATATGATCCAGCAGATTTTAGTTTGGCACTGTCGTATTTTGCCTACCTGTAAGAAAAAATTCAAATCCCACTATCAAAATAAAAGTTGATTTTTTTCAGTATTAGAAGTTGAGTATTCTCATCCTATACTGTACAAAATGTTTTATAAGTAGTTAATGAATAAATAGATTAGGCTATCCAATAGGCTATACATTCTCTTTGTAACATGACTATTAGATGTATTAGTATTAAAAAGCAGAAACTATGTACAAGAATGTAGTGAATGGAAATAATTCTCATAAAACATGAAATAACTATCTGAGATTAATGGCCTCAGACTATAGTGCTGGGTTACATATTGTAACTAAAAAAGACAAATTATGTTTAGAATATGTCTTCAAATGGTTTTTAAAAACAAGGAGCTCTGTAAAGGAACGGAAGCTTTAAGTTTTAGAACATGGATCACAGCCCTCTGTGACTAGGTGACTAGGAAGTGTGACTAGGAAGGAACGTGCCACTGAGCTCTTCCAGATTACTTCCTGTGAAATAGCCAGTGTTAATTTTCAAGATCAGTTCCTGTACAAAATGAATCTTTAGTTGACAAGAAACACCAATACCTTTGGTCTTAAAAACACAGAAATAGGAAGGACATTTGGAGTTAGTGAGTCCAGTCTCCTTGTTTTGTTGGCAACCCCCGTGTATGTTTTCCTTCATAACTTTTTTATTTAGATTAAGTAAACTTTCCTGTCCTCCTGTATTTAAATCTTGAAATCTGTTGACATCTGAGCAACAAAAGCATATGCACCAGTAATCTCTTACCACGTAGGACCACGTAGGATTACACTGGAGGTCACCTAGACCTATATTCATTATAAGACTCAGCCAGCCGGTTGTCCGATTATCATTAGCAAATACTAGCAGAAAAAAGTCCTACAATTATCGTCTGTTTCACACAGTATTTATACTCACAAATTGCTAACCAGACAGCACTCAAACACGGCACAGTTCCCTGTTGTGAGACATCACAATCCATTCCTTTTTACTAGAGCTTTTCCTCTACCTCTCAACCTGCTAAACCTGAAGGCTTCAGATGTATTACATCAGCAGTGTTATATATCAAATTATCCCTACTGTATACTTCCAGTACTCTATCCTCTGGCTTTTTCACAAGCAAATTGAAGGTGAAATGTATGGGTTTATTCCAGTAATAGCTATGCAGTGGGTGAAGTTAGGAGTGCCAGTTTTAGACTGCCTAACAGCTTGGTGCTACGCTCGGGTATCCCACATTTACCTCTCCTCTCCCAATCATACCCTCCACCACTATTTTCCCATCGGAATGAGGAAATACGGAATAAAGCAACATTGGCGTATGAAGTTGCCTTCCTCTGCATTTTATGCAAGAGCACAGTATGAATCCTCTGCCCAGCCTGAAGGACCTCCAGTACATTTCTTCCAGCAATGAACTCTGGTAAAACAGCTGAATTAAGTTGTTCTTTGTACAAAATAATTAAATATTCATTAAGGCCAAAAGAGCAAGAGTCTGCAGTGCACTGGGTCTGTGCACTGCCTTGGGAAGGGAAAAACTCCTAAAGACACCGCGTACATAAATTGTTGGTCTGTCATTATTAAGTGAATGTCTCAGTTCGTGGGCTAGTCAACTGTGCTCGTGTTTGCTTGATCTCTCCGACCCTGTTAACATTTAAGCCTTCCATAAAATATTGTGACACTACCACACTCTTCCCCTTGGTTTTGTTTTTTTTCCTAAGTGGCCCACAGATCGCTGGCTATGCCATTCTCTTGGGTTGTTAGGCTGTTGCATCTCCTAAGTATCTGTTTCCCACCATCACTTTACACTGGGGATACTTAATCAGATACCCAGAAAATTACATTTTATGCCAGCTTTGGGCTGATGAAATTCAAATTCTGTGTTTCCCTCCTAAAAATGTCCTCACCACAAACATATAAGCTGAAGGAATATTTCTCACTTTTACTGATAAATTTTGCCACTGTACTGAAAGAAGCAGCACATTGCATTGTGCTGAAAAAGCATAGGATAAGAAAATGACAGTTTATTTTGGTTTGGACATAAAATCAGGAGTAGTTAGGTACTTAACACCAAGGTTTTCATTTCAGCTTATCATTGAGTATGGCTTAAATAGAGAGAGCAAATCTTTACTAATTCCTTTGCTATTCAGATTTTATGACTGCTCATCATGAAAACTCTTCTGATGTTAATATTTTTGTGATTAATGTGTCCATGGAAAACTGATAGTAATTTGGCATTTAGAAATTTCCAGTTATTTATATTTCATGATGAGGTTCTTTTTATTTTAGAAATGCAGATCACAAAAAAGAAAGCTGAAAGGTAAGGACAAATCTGGGTGAGAAAAAAGATGAGCAGAAGCTAGTTAAGAAGAAATTATAATAATTGCACAGAACAAAATCTAATTAAGAGCGCAAGTAAAGATGCTGTTCACTGATTCATGTGATGATAATGTAACAACAATCTACTTGTGATATGTAGCCTTGTTACTTTACAAAATCTGAATGAAGTTCACAGAAGCTGTTTAAGCCAGTGCAATACTAGCTGAGTCCACTATTTAATTAATTGTTTCATAATAAATGGTCCCCTTGTTTACAGTAATATTTTAATTCTAATTTATCTTCACAATCTAAAAAAGTGTTTAATTGCCTTAATGATATTAGCTGTCTCAGCCTTTATTGCAACACTGGACATAATTACCCTCTTTTAAGGTAATTTATAGACCTCATTAACACTCTTGCCTCTCTGCTGTGATTAAAGATCTCCTAAGAATTGAAATCTCTCTGAACAGTAAGAGAATTATTGTGATTTATTGTTTGCCGTTGCTGAAATGAGCACAAAGCTGATTTATTACGGCTGATGCCTGCTGAGGTGACTAGAATTGGGCTGGGGAAGGGGAAGGCAGGAGCTCCTGGTGAAGCAGTTTACTCTTCTCCGTCACAGAGTTGCAGTTAAATATGGGTCCTGTCATTTGCTTCCATAGGAGCATGAAGAAATCTCTGGTGAATAAAACCTACAGCAATAACTAGCTTGAAAAATCTCACCTTTGCCAAACAGAAAGCAATTGTATTCCTTTACTGGAAATGAACCCCCCTGACAAACTAGCTTAGAGGTCTCAACAAGGTGATATTAGTATGGTTTTTACACACAAAATATTTGCAGACATAGGGAACCTTGGAGTTACTGGTTGGATAGAAAGAGTTGTTTACAACCCATTTACATTTTGCCTGTTTGTAGAAGGGAGTTTATAGATTTCATTTATTTAAAAATTGAAATAAAAGACTCCAAAGAAACTGACTAAACAGGTCAAAACCACAGCCTTGTAAAATCTAGTCCCACCTTTACCTTATCCTCTCAGTGACTGTAATTCTAAACATTTT
The DNA here is from genome assembly GCA_028565335.1 of Limnodromus scolopaceus. Lineage (NCBI taxonomy): Eukaryota > Metazoa > Chordata > Aves > Charadriiformes > Scolopacidae > Limnodromus > Limnodromus scolopaceus. Next base: position 87,678,844 of record JAOXNO010000013.1, read on the forward strand.
ACAGAACAATCTATTCCCAAATGCGAACAAAAATAAAGCCGAGGAACTTACTATTTATCTACTGATGTTTGCACACCTGAGAAAACTCCTATCCTGCCTGTTCAGTATACAGAAATTTTATGAAGTAGTCAGAAGTGTAGGGCCACCAGCTTACTCCACTAATGGATGGAGATGGCATAGACTCTGCTTGGGGCCAATACAGAGATTTCTCCCACAAAATGCAGAGTCCAGAATAAGAGAAATACAGCCACTGTTTGGCATAGGGGTCTTTTCACAGGTCTGAATGACGCCAATCTGCTGTCCTACACAAAATATACGCATTGTGTCCCCTGAAAGAACTCGGGTATTCTGCTTTTCACAGCTTTGCAATATGCGTGGTTTTAGGAAAGGTTGTTAACTTTCAGGAGGAATTGCACTCCTGAAAATGTCTTCTCTTTTTCCACTGTTCCCAACTGACTTCATAAAAGCAGGTTATTTCTGCCTAGAAACTGTGTTATTCCTACATCAGAGCCTCTGCTTCTCCCCTGTCATGGAGGTCATGGCGGTGAGGTCTCATGGACCTTTGGGAAATACAAGCAAGCACTGAATGGGGGACCTTGTTCTCCATGGGAAGTCCACTACTTTCCATACTTCACAGAATTTAGCTCTACATAATGCTGAACTCAAAGACTAATTACTCATAAATAAACTCAATTGAATCTTTTGCTGTTCAGGCAAACAAATGCTATTCAGCTATATTTTTAATATGATATCGCATTGAGCTTCTTTATGAAAAATAAGTGTTTGATGTAGTTCTCTGGAGCTATTTATGAGACTAAACTAATCATTTAAAAATTGTTTTTGAGCACACGGTTGTCTGGTTTTCCTCACTCTTACTAAGAATATGGATATATTTACTCTGCAAAGCAGTATACATTGCAAATGAATTATCCAATGGAAAACAGAATTCCAAAGAGGGTAAAAATTAAGATTTTATGATTGCTGATGAAACACTAATTTGTTGTTGATTAAACTGTCAGCCAATTTATCATGAGTTCCTATTTTTATGGAACTGATAATTTTAATGCAATGTAAATACTCATATGGTAGAGCATTGCATATCTGTGGGTTGCATATATTTTTCTAAATAAAATAAGCTTCCAAGTAAGAGAAAGCATAGTTCTGCTTCCATTGCATTAAATCTGTACAGACTCAGTTATACTAATTTTGAATTATTTTAAGAGGATTATACTAAGTTTAGATGTGTTCTAATTGGTATTACAAGGAGTAACTACTCTTAATTTTTACTTAACAGAAACTATACTAATGTAATAATCTTTCACCATAAAGTTGAAGAAATGTAGGAAGCGTAAGCATCAAAAGCAACACTGAGTCGGTCAAATTTACAGATATTGCAATGTATATGAAATTCTGGGATATGCATCCTGTACAGTGGAAAAAAAATAATATCTAGATCTACAAATTCAGTTAAAAAAATACAAGGAGAACAGAAAGTCCTTCATACAAACTGTGTAATTGTGTTAATTAAATTCTAGAATACTATTTTACTACTTGCTGGTTTAATACTGAAGTCTACATACACTAAGATACTTATAAATATATATACTTACATACTATAAGCTTATATACACTAAGTCTATATAGGTTAAGACATGCTCTTAATATTGGTAACATCAGTTTACACTGAACATTATTTTTTAGATTATCTTTTTTGAAGAGAAAACACTGCAAAATGTAGTTTACTTCTCCATACTTTTAAGGAAAGAAAAATAACTGCAGGTGTCTTGTACTTTCATCCTTTAATGGTCACCCTTAGTCTGTGAGATTTTCAGGCCAGTGAAGCATTTTGGAGGACAGAGAGTTTAAATTTAACAGCTGCTAGCGACTGAAAAGCGTTTTATGAAAAATTCAGTTGTTCAGATGTTTTGTTGTGATATATTATTACTTATTGATTCTCCTTCTCTCTCGAAACTTTTCTCCCTATTTTCCTGTATTTGGAAGTTACTATTTACAGCAGGAAGTTACTATTTACCTAGGTATATGTATCGTTCTCACAATACCATTTTCCCTTGAGATCTTTTTCGAAGGCGATAGCTTATGCACATACAGTCAGAGGTCTAGGTTTGTCCATGCAAGGACTCAACTTATTAATGATATCAGATGAGTGGAATAGTGCTTCAGTAAAAAGATTACGGTTGACAGAGGATTTGCGTGACTAGGTAGAGGGACAACAGCAAAGGCTAAACTTTCTTCAGGAGTATAGCAAGAGAATATCCCAGGTAGCAATAGCATACATGGTGGATTTTATAAAGCTTTTGCCTGAGGATCTAATGAAGGGGAATGTGGGAAAAGAACTGGAAGACAGGTGTAGGCCTACTTAAGTTGTCCTCGGGTATGTAACGGCAGTAATTTTATAAAATCTAAATCTGGTCTTGTTAGGCCAGTGAATCACATAAACAAACTGTGCAACTTAACTGGATTTGTATATAAACCAGCTCCAGATGAGGTATTCATCACAGTCTCATTTATAACAACAGATACTTTTTGCTTATGCATGATTTGTACTTGTTCCATATGAAGTTTTATCAATTTACTGGTGTTATTTCTGTTACATTTAGGCATATATTTTCTAGTTCATCAATGTCAAACTCTTTTAACACCATGAATGATGTTTCATTTACAAGTTATTAAAAGCATAGTGTTTGTTGTGATTAAATACTTGCTTTGTGACATCTTTTGTCTTTTTCTATAGATATAATATCAATCTATATATAATATTTGTGACATTAGAGAGAACATTTTAATGTGTATAGAAATTTTTTTAATGAAATAAAAATGCTTAAAGTAAAAAGAAGAAAAAAGGCACGAATTACTTAAATCGAGATGGTTTGGGGCACCAATAAGGACTGTGTGGGAGAAGACTGTAATAACTATTCTCATCATCACAACCTAGTCTTTCCAAAAGACGAAAATTGAAGTACTCAATACACTGATTACACTGTTTCTTCCAGTGGAAATCTAATTAATTATTTGCTTTACATAGGCAATCCACAAACCTAGTGTTACAGCTATATTCTGCCCTGAAGAGTTTGCAGTCTGAAATGGATAACTACTGGGAATAGAAAACATTCTTACATTCTTGTATTACAGGGAGGAACTGAAATATGGTTTCCTTGATACGGCTGAGGTCTGCAATGTCAGTGCAGAAATCAGAAACTGAAATTTGTTTTCCCAAATTCTCCTTCAGATGTTCTAAGCACAGAAAATACCTTTATTCACAGTCCAGACGAACAATTTCAAGGTTAGAATTCTTCTCTTCAACCACTAAATCCTAATTCCTTTCTTGAAGCCCTATGGATAAATGGTGCTGCTGAGCAGCCACAGTTTCTCCTGAAGTTAAAAGGAATAACACCATTCAGTTCATCAGAAAACTCATGAAGTGTAAAATTCCAATCTAATTTCAAAAGACCTTCGGAAGGTACATGTAGTCTAGAAAAAATGCCACACTTTTGGATGATTATTCAAATTCTGCCTGCTACCTGGTGAAGTCCTATCTATTCTTGGTCCTTAATGCAATGCCCAGAATGTCATTTACTGGAAAGATGAATCATTTAGGAAAGGAGATAAGACACAAAAATATAATTAAAGAGTTTTGCAATGTTTACACAGCGACTACTTTTGCTGAGATCAACATAGTTTCTCTAGGTTTAGAAAGAAAATCAATCTAAGAAAATCAAACTATTCTATGTAATTGATATCTCTCTGAACTCCTTTCCTGATCCCAGTTCTGATATTGGGCTCACATTCTCTAGTTTAAGACATTCAACACTGTCATTAGCTGAAATTTATAAATTCCTTAAAGGTCATGTTAAACCAACAGAAAAGAAATGGTAAAAAATGGAAGAAAAACATGACTTTGAACTTGTTTAAAATACTTAACTTTAGCAGATAGAACAATATGTCAAGCCATGGTCAGAAAACAGTTTCCAAGAGGAATACTTTTGTGAAAAGCTCTGCTATGTTTAGTTGCTGTTGGCTACATCAGACTACCTCAGGTTAACTCAGGAATATTTTATTGTCTAAGCACATCATAGTATTGTAAACTTCACCTAATACTTCAAATCTATGTTTAATTTATCTTCTAAGTCTCCAGACTGACAGCAAATAAGTAGGTGTTAATATGTGCATAAAGGCTATCAGCACCGGGGACAGGGAAAGAAAAGGAGCAGGGGCATCACATTACATTATCTCCCAAGGAGACTGGTGCTTGCTGAGATTTTTTTTTCCAATCAAGACTGCATTTCAGTCTTTTTTTTTTTTTAAGGGTATTTTTTAGCTGCAAAGTTTGCTTTCTTTAGATTTGTGTTGGCAAAAGAACTGAATACACATAAGTAGCACACAAAAATACCGTTCTGATGAGACATTTTGTGTGTCACATCAGCATCTGAGCATAAAATAGCCTTCCATTAAAAGTTTTAGTGTACTTTTGAATAAGAACGAACACATACAACTTGCATACTTCAAAACACACAAAGTTATATGTATATATATACACAAAAGTGATTTAATTAGAGAAACGGCAAATGAAGTGCCATATTTTGGCCATTTTCATAAGTATGTAGTCTTACAACTACCTGTTTCAGCTTTCAGAGTGGGTGGTTTTTATTTTGCAACGTGATGAGCACTTTCTAACTGCTGTATGTTCCTGCCAAAAAGCAGTGCAGATGACATAAGTAGCAGTTTACATGGGAAAAACAGCTTTAGAACCTGTCACTGTTCTCTTGTCTCTTGCTTATTGTTTTTGCAAGCTTTGTACAAGCTCTTGGCTTGAAGCCTACATTTCAACATGCATTGACAAGCTTGGGGATCTTTTTATTTTTTGTTGCTGCAGCAGAAAAAGAAGTGAAAGTGCTGATTTTGGTCAAACCAGGAATCATTGTTTGAATAGGCACATCTGAAAAAGGAGAAGACATATCTGATGAGGAAATAAAGTTGGAGAGGTGGGAAGAATCTAACCTGGATAACTTGAACCTAAACATTAGTCTTTTTCTTCTCATTTAATAGGAATATTCTAAGAACTGTCTTTTCCTGTTTGCATTGGAGAAACAGGTAGAGATCAAAAAAAATAGGGCTTGCAAGGCAAAGGTACACCGAGAAAAGGTAATCATTCAAACCATAGGACCTCTTGGAACTGAGAAATCTAAAGAATAGGTAAAGATCTTCTGGTTTGGGAACTATTTTACGTGGTAATCCTAATTTCTCTGTATGTCAGTTTTCTTGCTTTCTCCCTTTTTTTTTTAAAATGCCTATTTAAAATGCCAAGAAATTCTA
>JAOXNO010000013.1:87684274-87734923 GCA_028565335.1 Limnodromus scolopaceus
AATTTCTCTGTATGTCAGTTTTCTTGCTTTCTCCCTTTTTTTTTTAAAATGCCTATTTAAAATGCCAAGAAATTCTAATATTATCATATAGCATACAGCCCTGTGAGACCCTGATTGTGTGTTAGGATTCTAGTTATTTGTGTAAAAAATTCTTAAAAACCCAATACTTAGTTATGTAGGGCTGTTGAATTGCTGAAGATAGAAAATGCTTTGGAAAGCATGAAAAACTATTAGAGCCCAGAAGTGGGATCCCAAGTCTTGATTCTATGGGTTATAAATGGTACAAAGGACATAAGGAAAGACAACGGCATTCTTGGAAATGATTTAATAAACTAATTATTTGTTATAAACTTGCACACTGAAATGATTCCAGATAGCTATTTTTCTTCATATTTTTGCCAAATTTAAGAATTGATTTCTAGAACCATAAAAGAAAAAAAACAAACAACCAAACAAACCAAAACTAAGAGACCTTATTGAGAAGATACCAGAGCACCATTCAAAATTTTGAAAAATTGCTTACATCTACCGATAACATTTAAGTCTACAATTTGAGCATTTTTTAAAATGAAGTCAATGAAAGTTGTGTGTCCTTAGGTGTTTTTCAGGCTATATGGCAATGGTTCCCTAGTGTTTTGAGTGATAAGATATCAACGGAATATTGCTGGCCTCAGTTCAGATAATTATGGTGGCATCCTCTGCCACGTAGGCAGGAAAGCATTCTCCATTTCAAGTCACAGCAGCTGGGCAGTACCATTCTCAGCTTCTAAAGATCCTACAAATACAGGAAATGTCTGCCTGTTTCAGAATGAAATTTTCATTGTTTCATTATACAGACTTTTATTTTCTTGTAGACTTACACAAGGCAACACAGACTTATATGTAAAATACATTCTTTTTGTCAGTAAGTGGATAGTAAATTGCAATGCCATTAGTGTTACGGAATAGACCATTCAATTTCATTCCTACTCTACCTTTCAAATTCCTTGTCAGGTATGCTTAGGAGTGTGTCCTATTCCATGCAATGTTTTATAGCTGTCATGAACTTATGCTGAGTTCTTTACATTATTGAGGGAATTAATTGGAACATCTATGGTTCTCTGATGAGGCACAACCACTTCTGAGTGATGTGTGGAGAAGAAAGCACAATAAATTCTCATTATATGAAAATGCCTTAAAATATACCGGAGCAAAAATAAACTGGAACATAATTCTACCCCAGAAATTGACAGTCTCTATTGGTTTCAATGAGCTTTGAGTCAGATGCAAAGATAAAATCTACAGCATAATTGCAAGTGGAGCTAGGACTTCATCAAATGTTCCACTGCTATTGCTGTGAGTTGTGAGCATGCCCCGATATCACAGTATACTTACGGTAAGCAGTGAAAAAGAAGGAAACTTAAGGTGGGAAGAAATCTTATATGGAAAGAAAATTAAAAATAATAACAAAGTGCCATGAGAGTTTCCTGCTGCTAACTTTGAGTCTTGAAATAGGAGGGTCCAGGGATACATCTTATTCTGTGACATGACTGGAGTGATAATATATGAAATATCTAAGGTCTTATTTGCCACCTACCTGCTGAAAGATGGGAACATTTTCTAACAGAAACAGTGAAGTCATGGGTATGAAACTGCTTAAAATGGTTTAAGAATAGATGCAGCTTAGTTAGTTTCTTAGCTGTAAAAAAATTAAATGGCTATTAGGTACCAATCTGTTAGGTAACTCTCTGCAGATTTAAATTTATATGAGTTCCATGAACAAGAAAAGAACAAGGGTCAGAGGGACCCAAAGTAAATTACAAACTAGGGAAGACTGCTGAAAGTGCTGTTCATGGAAGTGTTCTTCATGGCAGAAGAACATCAACGTTGAGAGTAAAGGGTCTTCTGAGGTGAGTCAAGGATAATGCTCTGGAAGGGAGGAGGCCATCATGTGGTGGGCATGGGTAGAGCGAGCTTGAGCTGCCAGATAAAGCCTGTCTCATGGGTGAAACTGCAAGCTTTTGTGACAATTTTTAAAAACTAGTATTTCAAAATTTGGAAAAAGAACCAGAAGTTCTTGCAGAACAAAATGGACTTTTAGGTTATTGCAGCTGCCACTTAAGAAACAATAAAAAGTAAATCTCAGCAGGCATAGAAATGAGGGATGGTTGCCAAGATGAGCTGCAGCAGATTGATCCAGATGGTAGAATTAAATCTGATTCCCAGGCTCCTTTTATTCATCTTACCTCTTTAGTTTTCACTTACCGAGCTCAGCAGGTATTACCCATCTCTTCTTCACTAGCATTACTCCATGTGCTGTCATCACTCTGTAACAAGCTAAAGCCTGGGAAGTGGTAGCCTCTGGGAACTCATGCTGAGCACGAGAGGCGTGGACAGCTAGTTGCAACTGGGCTTGGGAGAAAAGGTTAGAGGAGTCCATGCCCAGGCAGTAGTTTGTCAGATATTTTTGATCATTCTTTATCATTTCTACAATGATATCTTCTATGCTTAACCCTGCTTTGCAATTGCCCTCTCATGAAGAATATCTTTTTCAGCTGCAAATCCTAATCTCTGTTCTCAGATCCTGCTTTATACTTCCAGTGCTACTGCAGTGCTGTTGCAGTGAAGATGACACTTCTACACTGACCCCAAGTCAAATCCATTGCTGTGTGACTGAGTTCATGTTTCTTCTACAACTGATAAATGCATGCACCATGTTGATTTGGTGATGAAAAGATTTTCCACAGGATTTTTATTCTAGATTTTCACTTTTTTGTTCTTCTAGTTTTCTTCAGGAATATTACTGTAAAGTTACAAATTGACCTTAACAGCCGTCACTGTTAAAAGTACTGATGTTTTTTTTTCTAGACATAGACAGGGTATAAATAATGAAATAACTGCCATCACTAAAATTAATATACATGAAGGAGTGGGAAAGTGGGAATTCCTTATGCTCAGAATCCAGAATATTTTCTGGCCAAAGAACTTTTCTCTTATGTTTTCTAGAATTGAGTATTGTAACATAAATTTTGGTGTAAAAGGAAAAGGCCACAAAGGCAACTTTGAAAACATGATTGCAAGTGGGTATAAAAAAGCTGTCCTTAGTTTGCTGATGGTGTGAAATAAAAGATAACCCAAATTAGTTTTATTAAGTTGTTGGTTTGAAAACCTAATGATGACAAACTAAATGCCAGTGGCACTTCTGATTGCACTAATGACTGTTCTAGCAGAAACATCCATCAATGACAATTATTCCAGCTGCCTCCCATTATTTCCAAGCATTAGAATCCCCACCTATCTCTTATTTAGACATCAGTAACTCCAGCTTTCCTCTGACAGTTCTGTGACAAAAAACATAGCCTAGTGATGACTGTTAGCCTTGCATCACCATAGGTTTATTTCAAGCTAACACATAATCTGACATCATATACATGAGTATAAAGTTGATTGAAATTAATTGTCTCTCCTTTAATACGAGTGTGGATCAGGTCCAAAAAAAGTATGCTTAGAGACTGGAATATGTATTTGGCACAGTACTGGTATGAAAGCACCCCGATGTCTGATCTTTTTTCTGCCCAGCTCTGACTTGAATTAAAAAAGGACTTCTAAAATATATTTACTTTTTTGCCTTCCTATCCATAACTCAAATAAATATTGAATGTCCATTTGGGTGTCAAAGATCAAAGACTCACGTTATACATAAGTAGGATGCAAATACTTTGAGAAAGGTCAAGGAACTTCCCTTAGCTAAGAAAAAAACATAGCACACTCATATGTACATTTGCAAATTTCACACACGATATTCTTAACATCCTTTCTGTTGCTCTGAGATTTCACTAGAAAAGGTTTATTCATTTTATTCTCTCTGTCAATTTTGCTATTGTTCCAGTAAGTTCAAATAGTAGAAATGTGTTACATTCTCTACAGAAGCATGAATGTTTTCTCTGCTGTCAGGGAAACCTTGGAGCTGGATACATTAACAAGTTTAACTTCACTATAAAAAGTCTGCCTTTTAATGCTTTTAATTAATCCTAAAGCCTTTAGAAGTAACACCATGCAAATACATTGTGCTTACCTTCAGAAAGAGCAGAAGAAAAAATATAGCAGAACAATAACATCATTTATATGATGTGACATTTTCACCAATTAATTATTCATGCAGTTTTCAAAAAGCAGAATGAATAACTTCATAATTATTCCTAATTTGGCATACTTTTGACATAGCATTCTATAAAAAGTTACTGTTTGTTTAATAATGTCATGGTTTGCCATGTTATTTAGGTGTTAGCCACCTTAATAAATACAAGCAATCAGCTCAAGATATGAAGTTACTAGCAGAAGAAGTGCAGATACTTAAAATGGTAAATAATTACTAGAATGCTCACTTATGAAAAAATAATTTAGATATGATTAGCAGAAGGAGTGTGACGAGCTTAGTCTAATGGATAGCACTATGATATAGTCTGGTTAACGCCTGAGAGCTATTAACTTAATTCCTCATTTCCCATTAGGTATCTGGTTTTGCTCTGCAGGAGGTGATGCTGAGAAAATAATAATTATCTTATGCCATTTTTTTTTGTCTGCCTAAGGAGACTGAGTAGGACATGAGTCTGTGGTCACAGAATGAATGGTGGAAGAACTTGAGATCTGCCTTCATGGACTGAAGCTGCCGGTGAGTCAGCATCTGCTGGTAGCTCTCAGCTCACCGTACTGGCACATTTGATTGTATTTGACAACAGAATTTGATGCCTTTTAAGGAATATTAGGAGCTCAACCACTTCCTTCAGCCTCCATACAGGAGGACTATATGGAGGACTCACATAAAACACAAGCATGGCCAACCATGTCCTCCTCTTTGGCTGGAAGAGACAGGTCACTAGTGCAGGCACACACACATGACACTCTCCATGTTCTTAAGTGCACACACACACACATATTTGTGGATCTCCCAAGCACCTGCATGGCCTCTCTGCCTGTCTGCCTCCCCTGCCTAGCTCCTGACCTCCTTACCTTTCCCACAGGTCCCCCAGTCACCAGCTTGATGCTCACCAGCAAACACACACACACACTCACACACTCATCCCTTTTGCACTCCACATTCACAAGTCCCCTGGGTGTACCAGCACAGACTCCCTACGCCCCTGATACCCTGTCCTGCACCTGATGCCCTCCTGCTCGGCGGCTGATGCAGCTTCAAGTTTGCCAGTGAGTACAGGTGCACACTTCCCTCCACACCAGCAGGACTGGGGAAGACACAGACAGTCGCCCCCAGCAGTCAACACACAGGCCGTGGCCTGCGGTCATCTCCAACCATCGGCACCAAGACCCTCACTTGCTTCACTCCTGCCAGACCCCCCAGTAACTGTTTTTTGGGCCAGGGACACCCACACCCCTGCTCTGACTCCAGCAGCTACCACCAGTTTTCACTGACACACATACAGGTCTCACCAGCAGCTGATACTTAGTCCTTGCAGAGCACATACATGTGGGATAGAGAGTGAGATTATGCAGCGAGATCGTTAAGAAAAGAGCTAATAAGATGATATGACAGTCTGTAGTGATCAGGGTCAGGGCTCAGACAAGTGTACTGACACTTTTCTGTCTATCCCTTGCTTTGTTCCTCTCTGCTCTGCCTCCCCCTGCACGTCCTCCATGGGTCTGCACAGCTCCATCCATTCCCCCACCTTTCTCAGTCCCAGTCTGCCTTGGTTTGCGTCTTACTAGTTGCAAAGTCCAGGTTGATCTTCCTGGAAGTGGTGCCTGCCTTGATAGCACATCAGTTTGTTTCTTGTTATCTCCATGTTTGTTTTGTCATGTCTATGTCTCTGTGTATTTTGGTTCTGGTATCCCCTTTTTCCCCTTAGTTTCCCAACTGACTAGTTCAGCAAGGTATATAAGAACACACTTATTTTAAGCTGGTCCCACTGGCAAGTGCTTAAAAACCCTGCTCGGTCAGGGCCTTGGGAGCAAATTGTCCAATTGAAATGTACATTCCTAAATCTCTTTTAAAATATACTTATGTTTAAATATACTTGCGTTTGAAATACATGTGTTTAAAAAGTTTTGAATCACTTGTGTTTAAAAAAACCACAAGTGATTAAAGATCCAGGAATACCTTCGAATCCATGATCATAACATACTAACTGCAAAATCAGTTATGGATTTTCAGTAAGATGCCTTGCACAGTAACTTTCTAGCAAAGCTAAAATTAGTGTTTTCTGAACATGTATAAAACCCATGGCTGTATTTTAACATGAAAACAGTCTTCTAACTCACAGAAAAGTGTGTAAACAATGAGCATACTGTCTAAATAGTTCTGTTTCACAGCCATTCTTTGCATTTTTCTATTCGAACTTTGTATTTTGCTTCAGCTTGAGACAAATTTTATTCATCATAGTTCTGTAAAGATACACTAGTTAGCATTAAGGAGCTGTGGTTTTTTTCTGTTATCTCACAGGGATTTTCTCTACCATTAAATATTTTGTTCTGTTACTTTGGCTATATGTAGGCAAGAAGTTTATTACTTGTTCCATTCTATTGCTTTTATCGCTTTTTCCTTTGACCAGAGGCATTCAGAGATTTCAGTGACAGTTTTCAGTGATGAGATTTAGGAACATTATGCTTTTACAGTACACTGTGTTAAAATACTGAGTTTCTGAGCTACTGATCTGTAAGGGTTATTTCAAAAGCAAGCTTACTAACTTCAAAAAATGTTTTGTATTTTTGCCTGATTCATTTTTAAATAATACTTCATGAGATTTATGTTGCCAATGTCTAGAGTCAACCGTTCTATTCAGCTTAGTATACATTTGCTTTATGGACTAACAACAAAATAATTTGGCTGAGGACATTTAGGCCTTTGTCTTACTCAAAAGCTACGTCCATCTTGCTCATGGATAATGGTAACTGGGTCACGTCACTGCTCCCACTACAACCCTGACATTGCAACTTCTTAAGCCTTTCTCTACTGGAAAAATATATATAAAAGAAGACTAGTTGTTGTCCTACAAAACTGTTTGAAACTCATAATTACATTTTTCCACTTAACAGTTCAGAACTTACTTTCATACCAAGTCAGAACAAAATGACACATTTGAAATTTCCTACAGAAAATACTTTCAGACTTACAGATGCCTTACAAATTTCTTATTCAGATATATTTTTTCCTTTAAAATATGCTGGTTTAATTTTCACATTTTTATTAGAATTAAAGGATTTTCTATTGCAGTAATCATAACATATAAATTAGCAATGGTGATAGTATGGCATACTCTGAGATCATATGATGTATTAATAGTATTTATATGGCACCATACAATTTATCGCAGCATAATATTCAATATGACCTAAGAATAAATTTTGGATAGGCTTATTTTGTAAGTATTTACTTAAGAAAGTGTGGGATTTACCTGAGCTGGACATAGATATGTTTAATCTGGATTTAAAGAACAATATAAATGGTGAGGTTCTGGTAAAACATTAAAAAAGTAACATTTTGAAACCTTTTAAGGTGGAGTCTGATATAGTTCTGAAAGAAATCTTATTCAACTGAGTGACTCCAAGGTGCGTCTGCTTGATCCTATTTAACCAGTAATTTAATTTGAAAGAATATCTGGTCATGCTGACAGTCCTGTGCATCATGACAAAGTCTTTTCTTCAAAAACTGATACACATTTTGATATATGCAAAGACATATTGTATATCAATTATGGCTATATCGAGGTTCAATAAGGCTGAGTGCTGGGTCCTGCCTTTCGGTCACAACAACCCCAGGCAATGCTACAGGCTTGGGGAAGAGTGGCTGTAAAGCTACCCAGCAGAAAAGGACCTGGGGGTGTTGGTGGACAGCTGGCTTTATATGAGCCAGCAGTGTGCCCAGGTGGCAAAGAAGGCCAACAGCATCCTGGACTGTATCAGGAATAACATGGCAAGCAGGAGTAGGGAAGTCATCGTGCCTCTGTACTCAGCACTGGGGAGGCCTCACCTTGAGTACTGTGTTCAGTTCTGGGCTCCTCACCACAGGAAGGACATTGAAGGGCTGGAGAGTGTCCAGAGGAGAGCCACCAAGCTGGTGAGGGATCTAGAGAACAAGTCCTATGAGGAGAGGCTGAGGGAACTGGGCATGTTTAGTTTGGAGAAGGGGAGGCTGAAGGGAGACCTCATTGCTCTCTACAACTCCCTGAAAGGAGGTTGTAGAGAGGTGGGTGTTGGCCTCTTCTCCCGAGGGAGTAATGACAAGACCAGAGGAAATGAACTGACGTTGCATTAGGGGAGGTTTAGATTAGCCATTAGGGAGAATTACTTTACTGAAAGAGTTGTCAGGCACTGGAACAGCCTGCCCAGGGAGATGCTTGAGTCACCATCCCTGGAGGTATTTAAGAAATGTGTAGATGTGCTCTTCAGGGCATGCTCGAGTGGCTAATATTGTAGGGTTTTTTTGTGTGTGTATGGCTGGACTTGGTTATCTCAGAGGTCCTTTCCAACCATGATGATTCTGTGATTGTCTGATTTGATTTGCAGTGTAACAAGGTAGTAACTTAATCTGTATATATTGTTGCTAAAACAAATGGAATTGCCTTTGGGAGAAGTTCTTTTTCTCATAGATAAGACTAGTAGATTCTGTCTTCCTATACATGTAAGAAAACTGACAGAAATAATAGCATTCCTCTACCAACTTGTTTAACAACTTTATCACCTTTTTATTTATATCTTAAAGTATATTGCTATCCATTTACTGAGATGGCTGTAAAATATGTAAGTGTATTCTTTGGGTATTAGAACCATTCTGAAAGACACACAGTAATAAAAAGTAGGCTTAAAATTTTAAAAAGTCTTAAATACACACATGGAGCACCTCTCCTATGAAGAAAGGCTGAGAGAGTTTGGATTATTCAGCCTGGATAAGACAAGACTCGGGGGATACCTTATAGCAGCCTTCTAGTACTTAAAGGGGTCTTATAAGAAAGATGGGGCCTGTTGCAACAGGTCAAAGAGTAATGGTTTTAAACTAAAAGAGGGTAGATTTAGCCTAGATATAAAGAATATTTTTTTTACAATTAGGCTGGTGAAACACTGGAACAGGTTGCCCAAAGAGGTGGTAGATGCCCCATCACTGGAAACATTCAAGGTCAGGTTGGTGGGCCTCTGAGCAACATAATCTAGTTAAGATGGCCCTGCTCATTGCAGGGGGATTGGACTTGTTGACCTGTAAAGGTCTCTTCCAACCCAAACTATTCTATGATATTAATTTAAAAAAATGGCAAAAATTAAGAGGCAGGACTTCTAAAGGATTGGTGCACAGAAAGCTTGTTTCCTAAGACCAGGTCTGGTTCTTTACTTGCAGAATTCTTCTTCCTTAATTATTTTTCAAAGACAGGGGTGAAGCCAGCTATATTTTGGGTGCTGCTGGCTATGCCTAGACTGTCTGGGAAGGAACCCTTCAAGAGGAGATGTGCTTGCTTTGCAAACAGCCACTGCAGGACGGGACCCAGGCACTGTTAGGGCACTGCCTCCAGAATATGTACAGCACTGCATGCCTGGCAGGTCAGTCTGCTGTCAAACATGCTTACACAACTGTGCACAGGTTGCCTCTGAGGCCTCTGCATGTAACGAAGATAGAAGAGGAATGAGCCATTAACACAGTTGCAACTGCTTGAGACCACTCTTTTAGAAAGCTATATCCGCATTGCCCTGGGTGGGGAAATTGCCATTATGCTCATACTGTTATTATAAATAAAGTTCAGTTATATTCTAGTGCAGAAAACTTTTAAGGGGCCAAATTGACCATATTTAAGTAAGTATGGCCTCTAAAGAGTTGATTTTAAGTCTACTCGAATTTAGGAGAAAACCTCAGAATAAGAGTTATATCTGAGTGGGAAAACTTAATTAAAAGTGACAGAGGCATTTAAGGAAGATTTGAGAAAAAAACAAACCACATAAAAATAAATAGCTGCAAAGGGTAATGCCTTTCACTTTGACAAAAACAAATTACACATCAAAAGATCAGGCCATTTTCTTAGTCTCATGCTCCTGTTCTGTCAGGCATATGTACTTTCTGTTCATTAGCTAGGTTGTGGTCTTGGTCCTCCAGCTGTCCCCATTATATCTGCTATTTCATATCCAAGCTCTGGTTCAAGTATGAACAAAACAGTTTCAAGGCAGAGAAACTCAGGCTAGATCAGAGCATTTTCTTTGACTAATGCAAATTCCAAACAGTATGACTGTGATCTATGCTGGATTTGGATCCTTTTATTTGTTGCGATTCTCTAAAATATCTTAAAAGGGGTAATTTGTGGCAATTAATCTTGTGTTTTTCAGCACCTTGATCATTCCTGCAGTGGGGACAGGATAAGGAATCCACTGTACCTGTCTCATATTAAGCGAGTCCCATTTTTGAAATATAGAAAAATGTAGACCTTCAAAACTCCATACTATGCAACTCGTATTGAAACTATCTTTGAGAATGCAGTTGAGGGAAGCCTGACTGTGTTGAATCAGCTGAGCATATAATGCAAATGTATTTAAAGTAAATATATTATTTTTAGGTTAAGTGGCCTTTAATAATTATAGTCTATATTAAAACTGCTCCTTGCAGGACAGAGCTTCCAACCAGGCTCTTCTTAGGTTGAATTCCTACTTATTAAGGTTGAGTCTTACTGATTCTCCCTGTCTTATGGCTTCCTGCTCCTTTCTTGGATTTTTTACGATAGAGAATAAGTTTTACAAAACTAACAAGAAGTGCAGGAAACTGTTTAATATCAAGCAGTAAGAGCTGGAAATCCAAGGACAATAGTTGCCTTTGCCTTTACAGGATCTAGAACAATTAAATCTAGACTATTTGGGATTCCTGTGTCTCCCTGGGACTGCTAAACATCACCCTGAAGTTCAGTGGTCTTTCAAAAAATGGAAGCGAAATCTTTTCACCAGTAGAAAATAGGTTGTCCGATAATTTGCACTCACCCAGGAGGTAGTAGATAAGGCTGGAAGAGGTACTTAAATCCAACTTTTTCTTCTATATATCAACATAGTTTTGCCACTCTTCTAATAAAGCATGGGCTAGTACCTTCAATACATGTGCCTGATGTCTTACAAGACAGAGCAAAAGATGTCCATGAATTGTAATGGGATATAAGCATTAAATAGGCATGAATATGAAAAGGTTATTGTGTTTATTTTCACTAGAAGAAATTTAAAAGCTGAGGGAACTTCTCTTGCAAAAGAAAAATAGACTTTGGGAACTCTGAGGACCAGTCTGGATTTTTTCAGACGGCACTATAGTGATTACATTTATTCTCTGAAAGAAACAACTGGTTAATTAATCATTGCTGTGAATCTAATTCTGTGTTTGAAAAAATTATATAATAGACATATTATTGTACCCATGAAGGTATAAAAAATGAAGAGATGTATGGTTTGTAGGGAGAAGGGACATTTATTTTATTTTCACACAAATAGGATGGTCTAACAAAAAATGTCACTTTTGGGTACAGCCTCTTTTTAGGATCTAAACCAGTATAATTCACCTCAGACTGAGGCAGCAGTGCAGGACGAACTCGGAAGGTTCACAGTGCTACCTAATTATTTCTGGGTGATTCTTTGCTGATAACATGGTCTGTAGCCTCATAGGGACCGGTCTATTCTTTAGAAAGTGTGTTGAAAGGATTTTTATTATTTCAGGCTTAACAGGAACCAACAGGACTGGGTTTGTGTTAGGTAAACCCATAGGGCCTTCCTTGCCAAATCAAGAATGAGGACTGGCTCACTGCAGTTAAGAGTTTTAGCTTTATTCTCCTGACTGAGAAGGTGCCATATAATAGAAGAGTAAAAGCAGTTGTGTAAAAGAGATTTGATTTATTCCTAATCAGTAATGTAGGAAAAGACCTTTAGCAAAGTAACAGGTATACATGTTCAGTTCCCCAGCTGCACTTCTTCACTCCTTCAGAAGTTCCATTCTTAAGGGCAGTAGGTTAAACTTTTTTTTTTTTTTTTAATTAACATATGCAAAATCACAGACACAGCTGATCTTCAATATGCAGAAAACGCTACACAAAACATCTGCGACAAGTAAGAAGCAGTCAGGTCACTGATTAGAAATTCATTGTCAGACTGCACTGTTTTTACTTGTCTATGCAGATCAACTGCAGGGGATGTGTCTCCTGGGTCTGTATTTAATGGGTAATTCTGCACTCCAGTATACTTTTTATAAAATAAAATGCAATTTCTAAGACTCATTTGAGGACATTGTATCTTTCTCTGAATTACTTAGCTCCTCATTGCTGATTAAATATCTCTATGTTTTGTCTGATTCTTTCAGTAATGTTCATATTCAACGCTTATGACATCATCATTGCTTTCATGATAATGAAGCACATTGTCACCAGTACTGGTCTGCCAAATAGCCCTAATTGTCCTAAATTCTAGAGACGGGACAATAGCAAGTAAGGATCAGCAGCTGATTGGGAAAAGTAATTTCTAAGTCTACAAAGCTGTGACAGTAAATAAAGAACAGAGATGGTTGCGAAATATTTTAAGGGAATATGAGCAAGCCTTCTGATAGCTTCACAGGTTTAAAACACCAAGGGCTTTTATTTGGACAGTCCTTACGCCCAGTTGAAAAAAGCCCCCTAGGATTTCTGTGTCAGCAGGATGTCCCAAGCTAGGTAAATTTGGTATTAGTCATGCAAAAAGTGGGTAATTTTTCCACGAACGTGATAGAGCTTCTCCACATCACACGGTGCCACACTGCGTGAGGGGAGAACCTGCCTCTGTATTGATGAATGATCGTCCATTTTCTGCTCCTGGTCCATTCTGGCTGTTTTTGGAAGATGTTCACATGTTACAAACCCTCTTATTTTCCTCTTAATTGCAGGCTTCTGCAATAGAATTAATATGGCTTTTAGTATTTTGTGTTACCTGCGTTTTATTTCTGTAAAATATTGGAGGCTGTTAGCATTGAAATAAAACCCTGTCACTGCTTTTCTTTAAGTAATATGATCACTTTCTATTCTTGACGTAAATAAACAGTATTGCCAGCTACATTTAATTACAGAGTGCAATATAAATATATACCCATAGGAATTGTTTAGACTTTCTTCTTCAATGAACTTCACCAAGTTCATTGTAGATTGTGAAATTGATGTGATTTCCTGTAACAGTAGTTAGAAGGCAAAGGTTCTTATTCATAAATATAATTTAGCATATGGAATGACTATTAGAAGGGAAGATGCAAAATTGACTAGCAGTACATGAAGTGTTATTACTAGTTACATTTATTAAGTTGCTGTTTGCTCAGCAGAAACACCTCAGCAATCACTGTTATGAACTTAACAATCTCTTCTTATTCTGTTCACTACTAAGAACTATAGCAGTCCTAGAAAATCCAAATCTTCCAGAATTATGAAAGTTTTAAAACAGTTTTTGTTCCTAGTCAACTAGAAATGTGAATTCTTTTTATGGATGTGCTTCAGATATTTCTCTCCTTCACCTCTTTGGGATAACTCTAATGTGTTATATATTGCATGGAAATCTATGAATCACATGGCGTTGCTTGGTGTGATAAAGGGAAATGTGATATAAAGTGGATCAGTGGTGGATTCCAGTGGAAGGTGATGAACAATATATATGAGATGCCAGTTCTAACTCGAGAACTAAATTGTATTTATAGAGATAAAACATCAAAATACAAATGGACAAGCACTTAAAGCATCTTAAATTAACATCTCATTTTTCACGCCTTTCAGGATTCTACTTAATCAGACTTAACTTTCCTTGAAAATTTAAATACTGAGAGTTAAGTTTATCTGGGAAACTATTTATTAAACTTTATTTTTATTTAGGCAAAAAGATTTTCAGAGTGGGAAACAGTTTTCCAGGAGGAATATGTGACAGAAAAAACTAACATATTTTGAAGACGGAACTTGGTCAGTTCACAAAAATGATTGTATAACACGGTCACTGTCAACAATAGAGTATGAGGCTTGATAACCTTTCTAATTCTATGCGGTGTCGTTCATAAATGAAATGGGATACCTTCACAAATTCCTGCCTTCTGTTCCTGTTACAGTTGTGGGAACATGTGTTTCTAGTGGGACACTTTGGTTTCTCTCTGGTCACTCATTAACATCTGATAACAATAACAAGAAAGATACAGGGTTACAGATGTTTGAGAATCATGTTCTTCTATCCTTTTGCACATTCAAGACTGTTTTTGAGATGGGAGCCAGGCAGGTTCAGACTCCTACTGAACCAACTGATGCCACAAAACGATTGAATAGAGCACCTAAATTCACATTTGGATGGTGTTCAGCATTTCTATTAAAATCCAAATGTGGTCTCCCATTTCTTTGTATAGTTCTCTAATCTCCGTAATCTCTCTTATTCTGGAATATAAATGAAACCTGATGGTTATTTGGACTTCTCATTATTTCACATTCTCTGGGGTAACATGAGTCTGTCAGCTTAGTGCCAGGGACTTTAAATTCCTTTAGCTGTAGGAATCCTTGTACTCTAAGTACTGCACATTGACATTGGCATCACATCTGATGGAGGAATTTTGGCAAAGGTGGTATTTGAAGCTGGGGCTCCAGTATTATTATAGACTCATAGACTCAGAATGTTTTGGATTGGAAGGAACCTTTAAAGATCATCTGGTCCAACTCCCCTGACATTTTTCACTAGGTTGAGATGCTCAAAGTCCCATCCAACCTGACCATGAACACCACAGACTGATTCATAAAAGCCACAATACTGAATCCAACCTACACACAGACTTGTTAGCGTAATGCATACCCTTGAATGCCGGTACCTTATGAAATCAGAGAGTGATAATTTAAAGTGTCCTTTCTGAAATGATTGATTGACACCTGAGGTTAATGAGTATTAAGTACCAGCCACTTTTGTAAAATTGAAGCTGCTTTGTTTGACTAAATTAATCAAATAAATAAATCATGTTACTCCAAATATGCTAGGCACAATCCCAAGGGAACATTAATCAATGTAAATTGTTTCCTCTTTCCAGAAAAATGTAGAATTTTAAGGATGTGATACGTCACAATCTTTCCCAAATCAAAACTAATACCATGCCCATAATGAATTAGTAAGGCCACTCGTAATATTTCTTCAATATATTATGAAATATGAGGTTTTATGATGAAATACATTCTTGATCAATTTATTTCATCACTTACAACCTAATTGTTTCATTATGACATTTTGTCCCTCCTCAGAATGAAACAATTGATTTAATATACTGTACAAAATGACTGCGTTTCTCAAAAAGTTAATCAAACTATTGTCAGTTGATGTCTGAACTGGTGCCCTGCAATTAATATATGGGGTGTTCTAAATATCAGACAGAAACTACTCTCCTTGATAAATGTCTTTAATTTAAATACATTTACTGGAACTTTATGAAGCAGTACTTTGCAGCTGCGAGACTTAATCCTTTTGTGTTCCCTTTTTAAATGTTCAATATCACAACAGGACAAGCTATACATTGCTGATTTTCATCAAAATATAAATTAAATGCTCTAAATCCTTGAGTACTCTGTTAGTGTCAAAGAATTCAATATTTATCACAGGCAACCAGATATTTTTCCTAAGTACCCAAGTTTACCTAGATGAAATTGGAAGCCAAAACATTTATATAGTTCCAAAAAATACCACTTTTAGTTTCAGAAGTGATCAGTGGTTTTAACTCCAGCCTTCTTCTGAATCTTGCATACTGGGCTGATAAAGGTTAAACAAATTAAAATAATTGATAATAAATTGGTAGATAAAAAGAAAATGTTTGGCATTTCAAAAAAGCTAAATTGTACTTAGAGCGACGTCACCTGCATCTATATCTTTAATATTGTTTTCAGAAACCTTGTGATAAGCAATTTTGTGTTAAGTGATTTTAGTTTTTTCTTTGTATTTGTATCTTGTTTTTGGAAAATTTCCATCCTGTACACATTTCTATATGATATAATATTACACAGATATTCTCAGTAAACATAGAGATTCTGGTGGGGGGAAGGGCAGGGCGGGGGGAAGGAAGCTACATCTAAACCTATTAAGGATGTCGTGAGACCTGTTGAGCCCAGCAGACTTCAGGACCTGGGGAATCCGCCCTTCTCACCACGCAAACTCAGAGACCACCAACACGGCCAGTCACACAGGCTGCTACAGACGGACCTATGCCTTTAGCAGCAACCAGGCATGACACTGCCATAGCACTTAGACAGCCTTGTGCTGTTATTCTTCTCCTTCTGATTAGGATTGAAGTTCATTAGTGAAAACATGCATGACCTCACTCTCTAGATTCACAAGCACATTCACAGATGTCTTGAACATTAGTGTTGTCTCTGCATCTATCTAATATCCATGTCCAGACCAGAGTCCCCTTACTCAGCCACTGGCTCAGACCTTGATTCTTTCCATGTGCAGGTCTCCTCGTGCCTGAGGGACGAGTCCACCTTGAAGTTTGCTAGTGAATTACATGTATACTCATACCACGCAGAATTAAATTCACTAAGGAAATAAAAAGAGCAGCCAGGTCTCTCCAATTGCTGGCATTTAGACCTCTCACATGAACACATGCATGCTCTTCTCCCTCTCAGCACCACATTTATGGTCCCTCTGACCCACCTCTTCTCTCATTGCTGGCACTTAGACCCCTCCCCAGTACAAACCCACACCAGCTGCTGACAACTAGACATAGTGGTGTTGTGACCTATAGCTGGAATTTAGACTTACAGCAAACATACATAACTACATAAGATAAAGATTGACATTATATAGTAAAAATGGATAAATGTAGGTTTTAATAAGAAGAAAGGATAGACTGCAGTGATCATGCACCAGGCTCAGGCAGGCAAGTGTACTGACTGTCAGCCTGCTAACGTACGAGCAGACCTTTCCATCCATGTCCCTTTTAATTTTCCCATGCTTTTTACTCCCCAATCCAGTCTGGCTATTCCCCTTCCCTGTCTTTGGCTCTCCCCCTAAATATCGCATAGAAAACTCCACGTAATCCCACGAGACCCTTCTGAAATCCTATAATAAACTTCACACAGTCACAGAGGTCCCCTCAAATACCCCATGATACTCACGAAAGTCATGTTCCCTCCTTTTTATCTCTTGCAAGGTTCAAGTTGACTCTCTTCAAGTCTATACCTGATTATTTCTTTTAACAGTTCTTCAAGCTTTGCCAAAAGAGTTGTGGGCTTTGTTAATGTCTCGATTATCACCTGCTACTTAAGGTTTGTGCATCTGTGCTTAATTTATCACTTTCCTTGTTATTTGTTATACCTCTTACACTGAATAGTGTTTAATCAAATAACTTAATGAACCAGATGCTCTCACATGCTACATAACCTTATCCATAAATGCTAGAACTACAGAGGGATTAAGGGAAAACTTAGGAATTATTTCCCAATTTGGGTGCCCACTTCAAAATTTGGAGCCCAGTGTTGGAGACGTGTCAAATATTTTGCTGCCTGTAATTTTGTCACTAAACCAAATATTGTCTGAATGCATGAAATGGATTGAGACTAACTTGGAAATAGGTCACATTAAAGTTTTGACTAGACTTCAGTTCTGCCACAGTCACCTACGTGTCTTGGTGTGAAGTTCTATTTAACATTTCTCAGTAGTTATTTCCTTCCCCTCCAATATCAGTGTACTAAGCAGCTGAACCACATTTACTTCTTTTCATTCATAAGCTAATATTTAGATGGCCATGTAAAACATACTAGGAGGTGCTGAGATGATTGTTCCAAGAATACTCCTCAGAAACATTCCATTTGATGGAAAAGGAATTTTTATTAAGCTTCATTGAGCTTTTCCTTTTGTAATATTTTCAATTTTGAAGTAACACATTCTCTTTCAAAACAAAAGTGTAAATATTTGATTTAAAAACAACAAAGTAACACATTACAATATTTGGAACACATTATTTTTTTTTAAACCAATTTTAAACCAATTACAATTTTTTTAAACCAATTACATTCAAATTCTTCATCATATTTTTTCCTTTTTACTGAAGTTCATTACTAGTTATGCTGTGAAAAAACACAGCAAGAGAAAAAAAAATATGTAAAAATACTTTGATTTTTCAGATTTCCAGTTAAGTTTACAATACAGGTAAGTGGTAATTTTTTAGCTGTAAACTAAGTGCAGCTCTTCATTAAGAGATGATAAACCTAGGACTCCACATCAGACATTTTAGTGTACATTGGAATAGACTGAAATTTCATCTGAATGTTTTAATAGGGGATTTGTGGGCTGGAGATGGCCTTCTTTGGTCCTCTCTATCACAAATATACATTGTAAAATACTGTCTGATTACTAAATATGCACTGTTATACGAAGGTAGCAGTTGTACTGCTACAACACTTCCGTACTGTGTTCTTCATAAATGCATTCTGAAGAGCCATTTCCTGCTCCAAAATGCTCCCATTTCAAATCCAAAGAACAAATATAATGCAACAATGAGCAACATGTAACACTGAATGTGGTTTTACTTCTCCTAATTTTGGACCTTGTGAATGCCATAATAACTTTCATTTGTGCAACTTTGAACTTCGACAGCAAATCTCTAACAAAGGTGCTTCAAAAGATGCATCTGTAGGGAGTAACTCTACTAATGGATGTCTTTGCATAGACAGGCTTAATGACTGACAAATGAGCTTTGAAGAATCATGTAAGGCCACTTAAGAAGTTACCACTCTGCCCTCACCTGTCTGCCAAATCCTCTACTAATTACTACCACCCTAAAATATAGTTGAGGAAAAAATAATGTGAGCTGATTCTTTATCCCTAATAAAACGCCATCATCTGAGTGTTAGACTAAACTCTGTAGGCTACAAAGCATGGCTATAAGCTGGATGCATTCTTTTGTGCCATACTTAGAAAGTAATTTCTCACCTAAGGATGAGGCATGACTCTTCAGAGCAGGGCTATACAGTATCAAATTTAAACCTACTGACAGTAAGTAAAGTTACCCAGTGAACAGTATCTTACACTTGTATGTGTTTTCCTCATTAAACCAATATGGTCAGATATAATCAGTTTCCATCCCAGGAAGCAATCATGTTTGCTTAGAATATTGAGATTCCACAGATAGTTATCTCTGAATAAAGAATCTAGGACAAATTCACTGCTGCCATAAACATGCATGAAGTTTCTGAAAGCAATTATCTTTGCTCTTAGTGCTTGTGGGTGCTGGAGGAAGAATCTCAGCAGGGTTGGTTTCTCAGAGCTCCATTATAGGCGACAATGATGCATGTTAAGTTACAGATTGGGCCTTGTATTTTTAACAATTCAGAGGTGGGAAATAAAATTGGGGTTTTTTTCCTTGCTTTTGGTTTTCCTTGCTTAAAGGTAGACAGTTTGGTCTCACTATCTGTTTATTGACTGTTCTTAAGATACTCCTATGTCTAGTGTTTTACTAACTGCGAAAAACGTAATCTAAGTGACATTGTAGCACCTTTTATTTTGTCCTTTTCTTTCTCTTGATAATGATCTTACACTGTAAATGCAGCAGTCATAACAAAATTTAAACTGTAACTTTATTTGGATTGAGTGTTTCAGAAGATAATTACTGTCAGAGGTAGAGAACCATAGTTTCTTATTTAATAATTAGTATTAACTGCCTAATATGGTTCAGTTGCATAGTTTCAGTCTTTTTCAAATTAGAGCACAGTGACAGAAGAAACACTGTTTTCTACCCTGTTTGATCTAAACAGTCAAAAAACATTGTATAAAGTTTCGGTTGTTGTGTTTTGTGGTTTTTTTTCGTGATTTTTATATAAGCATGTAATTTCCCTGCCCCCCTGCCCAGTGACTTATTTTCCATTACATGCCTAATTTTCAGAAGCCCGGTTGTGTTTAAACATGTGCTTAAGTCTTAGTTGACTCATACACTTCTGGTTAAATGAATATTAAGTGACTTTCTGATTGTGAGTCCCTTGTGTTTCAACCCATTTCTTGAGATAAGCATTTTGTGTTTAAGACATAGACTGCTCTAAGCTCTAGTGTTTAGCTGGGTTTAATGCTCATTCTTCCTGAAGCTTCTTGATTTGCATCAGTTCTTTCACTGAACTCAGTAAGTGGATTTCTTTGATATTAGTGATGCTGGAATGTCACTTGCTGTAGATTTCCAACCTTATTTGCTCAGACTGAAAACACTTTAGAGATGTAAATTGTCTTACATTTACAGTTCCTAATGCTGTATCTTTGTATCAGTTGGGCTTCTTGGTGTAACTGTATTGCATACAAAAATTATAGTTGTCATACTACTAGTATAGGTAACAATGCTATCTGCAGGCCCTCAGCTGATAACTTATTTTCAGTATTGAGTATCTCATTCAATGGCCATACCACAATTCTATTTAAAATGGAAAATATAATAAGACAAGATTGACCATGGCATTTAATTTTCCATCCATAGAGCAAGATGATGTCTCTGAAAGTGGATTTTATATTCAGTAAAATATATTCCTGAGGAATATTGTGACAATGAGCTGATCTTAAATTAAAAAGGGCTGCATAATGTTATTAATGGCATTCTGATATTAATGTCTATATATAGGCTAGTGCTTCACTCCCAACAAGTACTAGGATTTTCAGTTTTTTCTGTGAACTTTACCTAGTGAATAGAGACAAATAGGACCTGTATAGCGCCTTAAAGCTATGCCAATATTAAAACCAAAAGCATCAGCTATATGTATGCAAGATTTAAACCAAAAAAATCAAGGAGTGAGACAGGCAGCACATTTATTGGATGGTAGGTGATGGGATAGCCTTATACTTACACAGAAGGTCAATTAATTCTAGACCAGATCCTATGTTAGTGTAAGCTGCAAAATTTCATAGAATCATAGGATTGTAGATTCATTTGTCTGCATTCTCTTAAAATATAAGGTCTATATTACAGCACTTTGGTAATTCGTCCATAATTTTACTATTAAAAATTTATGAGTAAATAAAGATAAATATTAATAAATGTAGAGTTCATTAATGAAAAAAAAAAAGTGTGAGTCTGATGTTGTTAAAATCAACGTGATTTTAACCAAGTATTTCTAAGACTTTCTTACACTTTGCTACAGGAAAAAAAAGTTCAGTTTTTTCTCAAGTGTATTTGATACTAAGTAAATACTATGCTTTGTATGGGAAAAAACAGGAAAGAATTAGTTAGCTGAACATTTTTTAATAAACTGTCTCTGCAAGTTTTGTTTTTAAATCATCAATATTGCTTTTAATATCTTCCTTTTTTAATAACTGCTTTCTAAAGAACATTCTTACTCAAAAACCTGCAGATCCATTCTGATTAACACAGAAAAAAGTACCCTGAAAAACTGCTAGACTTCACTATCTGTTATATTTGATGCTGAAACAACCTTATCAACATTTGAAAGTTTTGAATGTCACTGGTAGATACTCTACAGATTTAAGTCTCTTTATTCTCTGTTTCAGGAGTAATATTGTTGTTAAAGACATTCCACACTTCTGCCAAAGATCCTGCACTCATTTATAATAAGTTAAATACTCTATTTCTGTTATGGAACCTATCTAACACTTAATTATGTCTCCTGAAAAGCCTAGTTGGTTTCTGCTATTATGTTTCTGGAACATTATTGGTAAAAGCCAATGTATAAGCAATCTAACTTAGGTTATAAGCAAACTAACTTAGGTTATAACGCTCCAAGTCTGAAATGAGAGGACATCGATACAAGTTTTCATTGCTGATACTTATGATGCAGCTCTTTTATCTATTAAATTAAGAGCTTCAGCTCTTACGTAAAGCAGTTGCTTTGCAAGCAATGCCTTTTCTACCAGGGTGTTAGCTCTTTGCCAAAATGTTATTGAATGTAAGTGACATATCTTCTTGCCACAACATAGGGCCAGGAACTCTACTACACTTGGAGGGAGTTCACTTAAAAAGATGCAGACAATATGATTGGGATATTAGTCTCATTTTAGTATTCTTTTTTGGCACATCATTGTGTCATGGTGTATCAGCTGGAAGTGCTCTTAATTGGTATGAAGAACTGCGGCAGAATAAGTAATGATAGAGGTACCTCTCTGCTTTTATTATTTTTTTTAAATAAAGAATCATCACAAAACCTATTTAAATATTTTGACATTAGCCTCCAAAAAGAGTTAAAGGAAAAAGCTATCCAACTGCCAAATGCCAGTGTAGTCCTATTTGTTCATTACTTTCTAGAGGTTACATGAATTGCCATTTCTAAAGGGGGATTATAATTCCCATTCCCTCAAACTGTGATGTGCGAAAATGAATTTATGCTTTCATAGCTCATAATTATCCCTCTGAGAGGGACGGTCAAGGACGTTGCTACACGTATGCTAACACTAGCATACAAGTTAACACATTATAGTAAAAAAACAGGACTGTGCTCAAGTGGGAGGGTGGTGAAAAGATTACACAAGCCAGTGCATGAAGTGTTTAACAACATGTATGGGCATGAATAAAAGTCTGACACTCCAAAATTTGTAGTTGTGGGTGATGTTTCAGGAGCACTACAGTACAGCGAGCAAACAGGGAAGAGACCCAGTTGTGAGTCTTTTTGAAATAAATGAGAGGGAAGCACTGAAGCAAGGCAAATCTTCCATATCCCTCTCCTGCCCTCCAGGCTACAAATGTCCTAGAGGACCAAATCTCAGTACATGAAAAGTAACTTTGAACTTTGGAAAGATCCAACTCATACAAAGAAGTTTCACAAAATAGTAAGTGTTATGACTCATATTGAAGTATCCATTAAGTTTGCCTTGAGAAACAATGAATCAGATTTCAGCCTTTTGTTTAACAGGGGTGAGAGGGGGTTTCTACTAGAGATATAAAAATTCAATGCAGAAAGATAAAAATGGGACATTGAAAAGATTTTTGGATTTGAGAATGCCTTTTCTGTTTGGTTATATACAAGAGTTGTGGATTGATGCATGAAAAAAGCTTTCAGTTACCTCAGGTGAGGTTTATTCCAGTGTATTTTATACAGCTAAAAAGCAGATATCTAGAGTTAAAGAATCACCTGAGTTCTCTATATAGGCAGTGCTGAAAGAAAGAGACCCTTTTTGAAGCCAATCCTCTTAATACTGAAATAAGGCCATACAGTAAATAGAGTAAATCATTACAGTGGAAACTCTCTCTCCTGACTGTAGGGACAGACTGGCTGATTAGCTTGGAGCAGACAGTTATCTTTTAGAGGGCTAAATTTAGATGACAAGATTTATACCGTAAGTTTTACTACTTAGAAATATGAGGCAGTCTTCCATTAAGAAGACCAGTAGCAAAATCAAATCAGCCCTTGGAATTTCTTCCTCTAGCATATAAATGAGAAGAAAAACTATCAGTTTTAACTGATAGTTAAAAACTAAATCAGGTTTAACACTGATTTTTATCAGTGTTAAAATATTAAACTTTAAAACTCTTGCCAAGGCCAACATCAATGTCTATAAATGAGTGCTCTTAAATGCTTTGTATAAGCCCTTTATTTTTGAAACCTAAGTCATTCCCCTTAAAGTAATTGAATGTTGCCCTTCAGTCTCTTGTAGGAATTGTACTTTGAGTCTCTGAGTTTCCTATTCTCTTTTAGATTCTGACTTCCAGGATTTGTACATTTATCTCATTTTCTGACCTTCTTACTTGCTTACCACAAGTTTTTCACAAGCATGCTCCAATAGACTTGGCATTTGTCCCTATCAGTAAAAGCAAATTCTTGAAGATAGCTTGTTGTTTCAAAGCCATATCATTATTCTGCTTCTTTGTCATTCTGAAACAGCTTGTGTTTAATAGCAAGGTAAAACATTTCATAGGATCCCTGCAAGAACTGAAGTCAGATAAGGAATTATAAATTAAGTTTTGGTAAATTGATCCTGACTGTTATCTCTAGTAAAGAGATAGTACAATAATTATGATTTATGCTTATATGGGCCAGCATTTTCTTGTTTTTTGGAGGCACTGGGTCAAAATTTCTGACCATGAACACTTGTATGTCAATGAGTGTGAAGATGCTTTTTCATCCTTATTAACAGTCTGAATAAAAAGACTATACTCCATCAAAATATTAAATGAATATTAAAGAAAACGGTTGACAGAAAGAACAGTTGGATGGAAAATATAAATAGAGCTGCAGTTGCACTCCATGCACAGTGTATGTGTGTATATGCTGTTTCAGATTTTTCTGCGAGACTACAAGAGTAAAAAATGTTGCAATAATAAACAATAAATATGGTAATGATAATAACGAGATCACTCAAAAATATGAAAATTTTGATAAAGCATACCAGACATTTTGTTAATAAGAAAGTCGTGCTGTGCTACTCCCCAGCTGACAGAGGAAATGTCAGCACATTTTCAGCATCTAGACCACTGAAAGAAAAAAATATTTTATACTGAATGTGCTGATGAACTCCTAGTTGTAACCATCCTTCTATTCTTAATTGGGCTAATTTTCTCTAATATAATGTTTGTCCAGATCATTCTCAAATTTTATAATCAGTAATTGTCTTAAACTCAAGTGTCAAATATGTTGGATAAAGGGGAAGGGTACTGAATACCAAGCCAGATGATTTTCAGTACTCTCCCAAACTGATTTGTCAGTTCTATTTTCCCCAAATAATGCAGAATGTGTTATATCCCTGCTGCTGAAAAGCAACAGACTGTCTTATCCCAGGGAAACATAAAGGAAGTAATTGATTGCAAATGAATTAATTTCTACTTTCTGTTATGTTTGTAGTGCTGACTGAACACATTATGAAGACCAGACTTCTAAATCTCTGAAATTTAAGTTGCCAAAAATTTATTTTCTTTTTCCGTTGATAAGTCTGGCTAAAGCCATTTTTCTGGAATACCTAGAAAACGGCTACTATTGACAGAATTATTTCTGGAAATAGCAGATGTGAGACAAATCTCATGGTATATTCTTGAAAAGTAAAGGTTAATGTGCTCCTGCCCTCTCTCCCTCCTTTGATCAAAAAGAATTCAACCTTATCTATACATGTAAAAAGCATGAGTATTAACTTCAGTGACCTGAGGTTATTTATTCCCTAAATTCAGTTAGCAAATTCTGTTACCCACATGAAAAAGACTGCATCACGCAAACCAGTGCCCTTATTGTAAGAACTACTCTGATGTTTGAAAACCTTCACCTATCATGACATTATCTTTTGCACTGTTTTGGTCCGTTTAACTGACTAAATATTGCAGATACATTAAGTAGTCATTTCATCAAACTTTTGAGCTCAGCTGATGATTAATTTTGAAAAGCAGAATGAACATTTGCGTAAGGCTTTGACTAAGACGCAGAGGACATGAATGACTTTCATGACTTAGAGACTGACTATACATCTTAGGGAAGGACGTTTTACTCCTTTGTAGAGAACTTCTCATCTTTCTACTTAGGTTCTCGGCTTCAGGGACTGTGCCCCAATCCAGTGCTGAGCACAATATACCCTGTTTTCAAAGGGAGTGAATAAGATGCTAAGGAAGTAATATGTGGTAAATGACACCATCTATAATAGCATCAGTAGCTATATACATAGAAGATGTCCTTAGTCAAATTTGGTTATCTACAACACAGAAATGGAATTAACACTTGAGCTGATTTCCAGCGAAACATCAAGCTTGGAAAAAGCTAAATCCGATTTATTTCTCCCAATGATGGTATGTGAGTGAAAGGTGGCTTAAGAGTATAAACTTCACATTGTTCCTTTGAAAGGGTAGCTAGTGCTTTATTTTAGTAACATCACTGCAGTCTTCCTGAGGCCTAGTCCTGAGAGATAACATCACTATCACAAATGAGATAAGGGAAGGGTAATTAGAATGAAGCTCATCCACAAGCCAAGGTGAAAAAAGATAATAGGAATACTCAAGGCTTTCCCGCCCTTCTTAAGAGGAAAAAAAACCCCATAGTTAAAAAATAGTGATTGATACAAATTCCATGAAAAGGCATTTTGTCTTCTGAAATACAAGCATGAAGCCAGTAAATAACCAAAGACACAACAAATCAAGTGGTCCCAGTCTAATTTTTACTCACATTTTAGTGCTTGCTGAAACAACCTACTGTATATCCATGTTCCTGACATAGTCAGGGGTAAGTCAGAGGAAAAAGCCTTTGAAGGCCTGCAAAGGAGGTTTGTGTGTGCTTAACTTTTCATACCTAAACTCTTTTACTAACTTTTTATTTGAGAAAACACCATATAGCAATCAAATTTCCTTTTGCTGGCATGCACACAGTAGCCTAACATAGACACCAAAGCATTGTGCAATCTCACATCTAGCCACAACAGAATCCTGAAAGATACTTCTCAGGTTAGAAACTTCAGTTTAGTCTGTTAGATGTCCCCTGAGCAAGCCTAACTTATTTATTCTTTGCTTATGACAAATAAAAAGCTATCTGGGATGTTAACATTCTTGACCTTTCTGATCGGATTTTCACCCACCCTCTTCTTATGCTACAGTAATAAGCATTCATTATTTCTTCAGTATATTAATAGATAAAGGACAGGGTTTGAAAACTGTGGTTCATAACAGACATTGACTTAGTAGGACTACAATGCATACAAATTCCAGATATAACTTGAACAATTCAGTTTCCTAGAAGAAAATTGCATGCTGCGAAACATTCATTCCCTTTTCATCAGAATAATATTTTATGCTTTACCAATATGTAAGCAAGCAGATATACCTTAATTGGTTTGATGAAACCAGTTTTCTCTGAACAACTTTTGATTTTGCAGATAAATGTTTGCTAGGAAGGTGAAAGAAGAAAGAGTTTGGTCCAACACTTCGCTGATCAGGCTATTCTCCTTGGAGGTAGGTGGTCAAGTTTCAGTCCCTGTTGCAAATAGTTATGTACTTGCACAAGCCAGGATACCTTCAACAAACCTGACTAAAATTGATCCCAAATGTTCTCTTCAGAAAATCCTATTCAGTCTCCTGAAAGAGATGTTTGAATAAAGGGTCTATACTTTAAAGCACAATGGGAAGGATTTAATAGGTCCTCCTGATTTTAAATGAACCAGTTTTCCCCGGCAATGTGTTTTGTAAGAAAGAACAGGACTGAGTCAGGAGACCTTCTAAGAGAGAAGCTACGTATCTTTGAATTTGGGCAATGCACAGCTCAGATTTGGATATCTAATTCTTTTTAAGGGGCTCCTGTGCTCTTTGCCTTTTTTCTAGGATGCAGAAGGTTGCTGGAATTCAACACAAACAAACAAGCAATTTGCTGTGGACTGTATGGAGATCCTAGACAGTACTTTGGATTGCAAATTTCACTAAATGCTAAATTTTCTCAGGTTGGGGTCTGTGAAGATGAGACTGTGCCTTCCATCTGAAGCTAACATCTGATTTGGCAGAGTGACCAATAGAAGAAATACAGTTACAAAATAAATGAAATCATGCACTTGTACGAAAGTGATCCTGTTATACATTTAAAAAAAGTCTTACTCTCATGGAAGACTGATGAAATGTTTTCACACGCCAGCGGAACATGGAAGACATCACAAGAAATATCATAAAAAAGCAAAGACAGACTCACTTGTTTCAAATAGCCAACAGCCTACTAGAATGAGGATGAAAAGCAAATATTCATTTGGGGTGCTGTGCTGGGTCAACCTTGGCTTGCTGCTAGCTGCCCACCCAACCACTCTCTCACTCCCATTCCTCAACAGGATAGGGTAAGAAAATAGGATGAAAAAAACCTCATAGGTTGAGGTAAAGACATGGAGTTTCCTTGCCAGTTGCCATCATGGCAAAACAGGGTAAACTTGACTAAATTAACTTAATTTATTGCCAATTAAAATAGATTTGAATAAAAATAAACAAAGATTAAAGGATTAGAAAAACACTTTCCCTCCTCCCGCTACCTTTTGTAGACTCAACTTCATTCCTCCACTCCAAGGCCCTCTGCTCTCCCCCTGCCCTGAGCAGGGCAGGAGGGTGGGAAACATAGTCAGTCCATAACAGTCCCTCTCTGTTGTTTCTTCCCCCTCACATTTTTTGCCCTTTCTTAAATACCCTTTCTCGGACACACCATCAGCTTGCCTGATGGGCTCACTCATGTCCTGCAGTAGGTCCATTGCAGAGATGGCCGGAAACAGCTGTCCCTACCATGAGGCAACTCTTGATATCTTCCCACAGAGCCCATCCCTGGGGCTCCCTCAGGCCAACACCTGGGCACCTGCACACAATTCAGGTGCAAATAATTAAGCTGAAAGACCCCAGCATAAGTGGGGTGGAGCAAGAGTTTGACTCAGCCTCTTATAGATCACAATGGTGCCTGAAGCATTCCCGGGTCTTGTGGTTTTGGCTACCTGTCATGGGCCTCTAGATGACATTTATTCTTTAAACTTTCTGTATTTCTATTTTTCTGTGAATTACTTATTTAGTACTTAGATAGTACAATGGATGTGGACATTGGATAGGGAAATATGAAATCACTGATGTTAATAATATTCGTCATTTCAAGAGTAAGAGAGTGAAAGCTGTCTTAGCCATCTTAATTAATTCTCCCAAATCACAGGGAAAATGAAGTGCTTAAATCGTGTCTAAAAATCTGTAATGCATGGAGATGTAATCAAAAGACATGAAGTGAAAAAGTGATTCTTCTGGGATTTTTGTGATCTTTTTATAAACTGTCTTGGATTATTATTTTTAATCTTTCCTTGGAATTTGTAGGATTTAGAGTATTGTGATGAGACTGCATATCCTCAGTCTGTTTTGCTAAATTTATATTACTTGTTTATTATCTTCTATGTCTGAGTATCAGATATGTCATTGGGATTCTAATTGGAAAAAGAATATACTTTAAAATGTGATTTGTTAAAGATGTCTAATGTTTTAATGAAGAAACAATAAATACAAAGTCCAGGTTCAGTTTGTAAATTCTTCTTCCAGGAGAAAAAATGCAATTTTCTTTCTCTAGCAGTACCATTTCTTCCTTTGCCAAATTATATTGTTTTATGCTAGTGAGCAAACTCCAATTTTCTGCTGTTTTAAGCCTAGTTTATTTCAGAAAACCAGAGAAAAGAACTGAAGGGGGCTGTGTGTGGCGATGGTTTCAAGAATTTGATAAGCAATAGCATAATGTACAGTAATAGCAATTACTACTAAAATTGGAATGAAATTGAGTTGAAAATCATCCCTTTTATTTGTGCTACACCTCCCAGTCACTGAAAGAGGTGTGAGTGGTGAACTACGTCAGTGGAGCTCTGTGGAAGCTTTGAGCTGTGAGGACTCTGTTATGCCGTTCTTTTTTGCACCTCTGAAATTTCTTAAAGATTTACGACATTTTACTATCTTTCAAATTAAGTAGGACATTACTAATGCAAGCTCAATATACCTTTGGAAACATGATGAGACAAATCTTTATTTAGTGTAATTTGGCATAGCATTCTGGTACAACATTGTTGTTCCCTGGAGCTAAACTAACTGATTTACCAAAACCATTGAGGAAAAATGGCTACTGCATAACCAACAGATAGCGTTCAGCTGTTATCTCTCTGTTAGGGTGCTGATTCTTGAAAGCCTAATGTTAATCTATGATAACATAAAGGTAATGACTTCTGTGTTAAAGAATACATGAGACTGTTGCAGCCTGGTACAGCACAACTGATTGCAAATCCCAGGCCTTTCCATACCAAGGAGACATCAGTGGAATTTATTCACTGATTTTAAGTCTAAGGGCTCCATGACATACTTCCAGACTTGGAATTTTATCTCACTGTTTTAGCAAAGAAAGTGATTATTTGGCTATCAGAAACACCCGAACCAGTATGGCACACCTGGGACCTCTATGTGGGCATTGGGTACTCCTGGTTTAATTTCTTCAAGGAATTATAATAGGAAAAAAAATCGCTTTCCAAATATTAACTGACTTTTGAAAATACCAAAGACCTGAGATGCCCAAGATTGCATAGACTACAACAGAGAAGATGCTTGCACTTTACAGTGTAATTTTGTCTCTCCAGTATGTCATGTCTTTAACAGTGGTGTTCCTGTTGCCCTTGTCATGCCTGTCCCATGTACAAGACCCTGTGTAGAGAGAATGCTGTTCCCTAGGGTTAGCAGCAGCTGCTAGGCCAATCAAAGTCAATGGGATCTCCATGGAGGCACAGTGACAATCCTTCAATGAGGTGTCAAGGGCCTGCTCTAGACAAGGCATCTGTCTGACATGCAGGACTACAGGCTGCCCCCAGGCAAGTAAAGACATTTATTTAATACAAAATGTAAGCAAAATGGATAGCTACAGCTATCTCCCACTCTTGTCACAACTGTAGCTGTACAAGGTTCCTACACTAGGGCCTGAGTTGCTCCTGCAGGAGGTGATTAATGACAGCTTTTGCTACTAAGATGTACATGTGAAGTTAAGGATTACATTGCTAATATTGAAATAGGTACATTTTATCTTATAAATGCACACGTGGTTTTGCATGTAACGTTCCTGAGCTTATGTTTATGCTTATGTGTAAACGTGCTGTTCAACAATTTTCATATCATCTCAAAGAAGGTCAGTTTGTTCTATTAGGAGATAAAATTTTGTCTCATTTACTCTGTGTTTGTCTTTTGGGGGAAAAGTCCAGAAACGTTGTATGTGTGTGCACACACACATGCCAGCGTGTTTTAGCTCATTTAAGCTAGTTCAGAGCAGGGAGAAAGACAGAATTTTACTAAGCTCCAAGAAGGAAAGATTAAATGTTCTACCTCGTTTGAAAGATTGTTTATAAACAAATTAGTACCTTTTTCTCTTACTTATGGGGAACATTTTTTTAAAATGTTGCTTAATTAAAAAATCCCAGAATTTTCCTGTTACTGTTTTTACTCCCTTGAATCGTATTATGAAGCAGGCACTGAATATTACAGCAAGGTAAGCTTTTTAGAGTCTACCTTTGCTAGTAGACTTTTTCATTCACTGTTAACATTGGGGATTGGGGTGACTACAGCTTAACAGAGGTGATGCTGTAGCCAGGTTCCCTACCTACTACTGACAATGGAAGATCTCCTTCAGTGCAGGTCTCAAGGGGGCTGTTTGGTGTGACACTGCCAATGAGTGCTTAGGGATTCCTTAGTGCATGCACCATTGATTTAAAAGACAGTTATAGCTCCTCTGGAATCATTTGGTCTATCCCCATAAATGCACCCTTAGGGACACTAATGCACGTATTACTGGAACAGTAGTGTGTAATAGCGGTTCATTCGGTTTTACACTGCTGATACTGTAGTTGAAGGTGTCATTTGATCTTTAGACAAAGATAGTTAGAGGATTATTTTACAGTTCCAGCACAGAAAGCAGTAGTAGCCTCTTTTGTGTTAAGGCTAAGCTCTGTATTGTCTTAAATCCAGAAAAACCTTAGTGACAAAATCCCACGGTGAAAATGAGATAAAATAGACTGGATTTGGGTAATTTGATTTGATTGAAGGAATTGTCCTTTTTCCCCCTCCCTTTTCAGATGGTTGAAGGGCTTTTTCTGAGTTCATCCTGTCCTTTGTCCATGTTCTCAGCCAATAATTCTCCCTGTTTGTGTCCACGTATAATTTGTTTTATTGGGTTTTATTTTTTTGCTACGGACTATATACTTTTATTTTAGAGATAGTAAAGATGCCAGATTGTTGTTTCTGAGTATTACGTTAACCAAATTTTGAAGTGTAATATGCCATGAAGAACTTAGCTGTAGGAAATCATTGTTGTTTTAGGGAGAAAACAAATGAAATCTCAATTCTTATTGTAAATAACAGAAGCTAGTGCAGAAGAACGGTGAAGATAGGTGTCTGATATTTATCTCTACAAAAGATGGGGAGCTTATGCAACATTTAAGGTCTTAATATCAATATAAAAATAAAACCAAAACTTAATAATGAACACTTATTTGGGCAGACCAAAGAATATCTTCAGCCAATGCTTGAGACAGTTGATTTCAAATTTCCTTTCCCTTCATGTCTTGTTCTAGTCTCCTTCCTGCTACCTTACATAAGTTACAGTACATAATGCTTACAATAATGTTATAATAATAATTCTATAATTTAGAAAAAAAGTAAAGATGTCTTACAATTCTGTGTTTACCAACTACACAAATAAGCTTTTCCCTACTGATCTGTATTATGAACAAATGTTGAGATCATGTATATATTTAAATGACTGTTGGTACGTTAACGACTGAGAAGAAACACTAACAAATACAGAAGAAAACCAAAGTGAATTATTTTTTTACCACTTAAACACATGGCTATTTAAAAAACACAAAACCACACTCCTCCAACTCTCCTCAACTTCCCTGAACAAGAAAGCATTTTGAGTTGTGATGAAAGGAAGGAAAGAGGTTCTGCTTGTACATCTCTGCAGTTCCACAGACCAAAGGATTTGTCCTCCATTGAGTTGGAATGAAAACAAAGTCAGGCTGACCTGGTTACAAATGGAAAATATTATTCATCTATGCCCGGCAAACTCTATTGTAGAACCAAGATGTCTTTCA
Organism: Limnodromus scolopaceus; assembly: GCA_028565335.1. Taxonomy (NCBI): domain Eukaryota; kingdom Metazoa; phylum Chordata; class Aves; order Charadriiformes; family Scolopacidae; genus Limnodromus; species Limnodromus scolopaceus. The sequence continues at coordinate 87,716,723 of JAOXNO010000013.1, forward strand.
GTCCTTGATGTTCACATCAGATCAAGAACAAATTATACTGATTCTTTGTAATTTATTTTATAGCAACATGTAATAACCGACCTTTGGAAGCTTGGTTGGTTTTTGAGGAGAAAAATTAAGAGGATATACTACAGGCTATTAGAATTATAGCAGGACAGAGAACAAGAACTTCTTTGTTGTCTAAGTGTTCTGATGGATCTGAGATGAAATTAATGACGAAAGGAAGATTTCTTCTTAAGTTTAGTTGTGCTGTAACTGAAGCGCCTATTTTCTGGCACTGAGTCCACACAACAACAGCATCCATATTATTGTCTCCCCAAAAAAGACCAGTCTCACCCAAACTGACTATTGGGAAAGTCCATGGTCAGAGCTAACTTCTGCACCCTGCATGGAAGTTGTATGGGACCATGCCAGTTGGAGAAGCCAAAAAACATGCTGTGGACCCTTTTATCAGTTCCTCAGCACTGTTAGTTTCACCAGTGTAGACACAGCGCAAAGCAAATCTATACTGCAGCACAGCAGTCTATGAATTAATGAGATATGATGCTCTTATATGATCAACAGTGGGTTTGTTTTTCCCATGTATACCTTCAATCCTTGGGCCAGCGCAGAAAGGAAAAAAGCACCCCGTGAGAAGTGCTGGGCTGATTTCACAGATCTGCCACTAACAGGAATTAATGTGCGCAGTAAGGACACAACATCACTCTGAGACTTCTACTCAGATTTTTTCCCAAGAAAAAGTTTCCATGAAGGCAGAAAAATAATGATGTGTTTATGTATAAATTCCAAGAATTGATTTAATGCTTTCTAATTTGACTCGTGTAGCATTTGCCTGCTTTTAATTACCCAGACTGATAAGTGGGGGAATCAGCCTCCGTTTTCATTTATGATGATAATACCATTGTGAAATAGCATCTGTTATTGGCTTAAGACACACACACACAAAAAAAAGAAGTTGTGTTGTTTCCAGATTTTTAACTTAAAAATATTATGGCTAAAAAAGCTTGTTTGTAATAGCTTTTAACGGGTCTTTAATGAAGTTATTGTTGTCACAGGGATATTTCCATATTAGTAAGATCAGATGTCTAAATGGGTCTTCTGTTTTATTTTGGTGGAGGCCAAATAAAGTAAATAAAAAAGAAAATAAATGTGTAAACAAATGAAGGAAGGAGAACATCAAACTGTGAAAAAATAAAACCTTTAAGATTTTTCCAACCCAGGGTTCACCTGCCAAAAAATCACATTGACACTAATTACATTACTAATTCAAAATAATGAAATGGATTCTAAATCATCACTAATGAAGTTATGATAATTAATTACTGAGATGTTGAGAATAATAAGCCTTCTTGCCACTCTCATTATATTCGGGCTCTCTGAAAGTGGAATCTGAGGAGAAAAAACAGTTCATTAAAAGAAATATAAAGTAATAGAGTTGCTCTAATCTAGCTTTAACTTTCTAATTAAATTTTTAAAGCCTTCACTGTAATGCAATACTTTTCATACATAGGTAGCTGTTATTTCCCTAAAAAGCAAACGTCTTTGTGAGTAATATACACATTATTACAGCAGTGGGACAAGAAAACTACCATAGCTGCCTACTAGAGAGAAATAATGAGATTTATGTGTCACATCAAGGTTATTTAGGTATTGTTGATTAAGAGCACCGCATGCTTTTTTCATAAATATGCCATTTTCAGCAGGTTTTTAAGAGTCTGTATACAGTTTATTAAGGCACTATGCATCTAAATCAAAACAGACTATTCTTTTTGCTTTATACAAAGTGATTTTTGAACAGGAAAGAACAAAATTAACCTTACTGAATCCAGTGCTGCTGATATTATATAAATAAGTGTCTCAGTGAAATCTAAGTGGCTCTTTCCATGATAAGATAGGCCAGCCAGGATTATAAAAGTAAAAATATTAGACATAAACTCAAAACTTTATTAAATCTCTAGGTATACTTTCAGCACGTCTAATTTCCATAAGAAGTCATGAACCAGAAGGAAGAAAAGTTGGTTGCTGTATCATAATAACTATGTATTTGAAGACAAAAATCAGGAACAGAAGAATAACGTAATCATTTGAAAAAAAATATCTTTTAGAACACTTACAAAAGAATGACATTTTGTTTCCTCCTGACAGCAGCTTCCAAATATTATTAACCATGTAAAGAAAGACCTATAATAAAATGCAATGACCTAAGAAAATGTTTTAGGTTAAATTAGTTTTTATAAGTTCTATTAAACTGGAAGGACTATGAGATGCCAAACTATTGGGATTGATATTTTGGCATCAGATACCCTGTGTAAACAAAATAGCTGTTGAAGTCCACAGATAAATCCACTTTTGCATCACTCGAAATTCTGGGTATTATTTCTATGCTAGACATTTTGGTCTGAACCTCATGAGAATTTATATATTTTTGAATTTTGTGAATTTTGTATGCTTGAATTGCTGTGGGCCATTTCAGACATAGCAGTGAGTACTTATTAATGTCTTGTTTTCAAAAAGTAATGGTTGATGGCTGACAGTACTGGTTCTGGTAGCCATATTTGATATCTTCAAGAAATCTAGTTTCTCAGTACTTCAAGTGGTTTTTAATACCTGAATATCTAGAAGCTGCAGTACTGAGCAGCATTAATGACTTTTCATTATGTGAGTCTACACAGAGGTAGCCAGCACATACTGCTGAAGTGTTATAAAGCAGGGAACCAAAGTTTGTTTGGGCCTTTTGCTACAAATATAAGATGACCAATTATGGGTTTGCTTAACCTACTCATTCTAAACATTGGGTTATCTTCCTTTTGGCAAAAGTATAACTGATTGTAAAGAGTTTAGGTTTTTGCTCTCAATATTCATGGTCTATGTTGCCCATTGGTATTCCTATTGAATAAGATTGTCTTTGCTGCATCTGAATTTATAATATTGACCACCAACTTCTTCCAACATGAGTTATAAGCCAAAAAGTCATTTCTTACATTCATCTAAGGTGGAGTGATCATGCACGGAAATATAATCATCAATTTTGTTCTGCAAAACTGCATTCTTCCAAATAGTTCTGCTGGAGACACATCTTCTGTAAGCCTCATTTCATTTTTTCTAGGCTGTCAGATGTAGTACTCTATATTTTTTTCACATTCACATCCATTCTGCTTTTGAACTTACTCTATTTATTTAAAATGCCAAGTTTTTGAATTTATACTAAAAAGAAAAAAAATAAACTTATTCTATACTCCCTCCATATGCAAGCTGAATTCAATGATAGGAGACCTCTCAATCTTTGCAAAACTGCTAGTACTAACTGTCTGCTTCGTGCTGGGCACACTGTAAATGAGGATGGCTGTCAGAAGCAAGCAAACTTGTGTATATTTGTGTTTCTTTTATTATATTAATGCAAAGTATATAATGAATTTCAGTACAATTCATACCTATGGATTTTTTAAAAGTTTGTCTACTTTGAGTTTGGGTTTATTTGTATTTCATATAAACTTCAGGATCCCTGGGGAGGAAAGAAATATAGAATATATAGAAGTTGAATTTATGAAGTAATCCTCAAGAGACATTTAACCTTGGTATGATGCTGTCATACAGTATGTCACTTTTATTAGGCTGCAGAAATTTAAACTTTAAGAAATGTACAGGATGACTGGGTCAGGTCATTTCTGAATGATATAATAATTAGAGAGAAAGAAGCAAATATTGCAATGAATAATTTATCTGTCTTCTCTTTTGGACTTGTGGAATATCCATCAGATTGTAATTTTTCAGATTTAAGATATAGTTTATCTCAAATAAAATGCGACTGATAAATTTTTGAGAATATGAGAGTGACAAGGAAAAAGGAATGGGATGAGACACAAATATCTCAATGGAGTAATTTATACCATACAGTAATTTATACTAATAATTAAATTATTTTTTATGATTGATGTGTAGTAATTTTGCTATGGTATTTACCACACACGATTAATACTAATTTCAGCCATTTGTGTTGTGATTCAGCCTCTAAGAAACATTTGTCACTGAAAGTCATGCTCTCTATACATAGTGGAAAGAAAGTTAAGGAATTCAAAGTGAGATGCACAACAATCACTTGGAGGTGTGAGGATGTTTAGAGCTACCCAGCAAAAATCTTAATTTGAAATAAACCAGGAGACAGAAATTGTTAGCCAACAGATATTCTTAAGGCAATCTCTTTGTTGATATGTCATACAGCATATAGGTAGGCTAGGGTATGATCAATTAATGCTATCTCTACACCTATCTACTCTTTTAAAATATTCTTGTCTCTGGGGGAATTTTTGTATTTCTTTTATGTGACACTCAGCATTTTGAGGCTCAGGCACCACTGGAGCATGGTAGGACAGCCAGACTCCTACCTAGTAGGATATGATAGCCAAGTGGCTACTGCCTAGCAGTCGTGTTATCCAGAAGCTAGGTCTTTATGAGAAACAAATTAAAACTTAATTGATTCAGAATGAAAAAATTTAGAAGAGTACGGGTTTTTGGTGGTCCCTTTGGAGATGGAGAGACTTAGGGGGACAAACACATTGGCCTGCTTTACCTGAGATAATCCTTAAACCCAAGAAAAGCTGAGAGCTCCTCCATTGTCAGTGAGTACTCTAGTTAGCAGCCTGTTCTATGAAATATGTTGTCACTGTTTTTTTTTTTTCCTGAGGCATTGAAATTTTTGTCATCCTGGCATGTATCATGTACTGTTTAAGAACAAGCAGAAAATTAATCTACAGAGGAATTGAGTCAGAGAAATACCAATGGAGCCTCATCCACATGCCAAGTGCGAGGAATGAATCAGTGGGAGAAATACAGGTCCCTGAATAAGAAGGGCAGCACTCCAGATTTGAGTTAAGATGTTGAAATTTCTAAATCAAACTGTGGGCATAAAAATGTTTGAGGGTGTTTGAAAGGCAACCCTGGAGGAGGATCTGAATGTGGAAGATAAAGCCAGCCTTTAAATTGAACTATGCTGAACTTATGTGATTAAGCATTCAATTGAATAGTATTGGACTGAGGGTATCGTATTAATTAATAATTTTATTATTTTTCTGTGAGGTTAAATAAAAATGCTACTTGTACTTCTCTGCTAATTAATCCATACCCAAGAGAGATGATCTATTTTAATTGTTTTCCAGAAGACAATGTTTGTTTTTCTTTGCCATGGGCTTAACAAACAGCCTTTATACTTTTGTCTCTCTCTTAGCGCACATTCACAAAAAGATAATGCATCTCCACGAATTATTTGGCAGCTGGTGATAGAATATAATAAGTCCATTAAATTAAGAAACAGCTCACCAATAGTTTTTTTTTTTTTCTGTAAATTACACAATAAAAAGAGGAGTAACAGTTCGTGAAGCAGGAGTTTTGCTCACAAACAATTAAGGGCTATGAGGATGGCGGCAGTCTGTGTTCTAGGCCTTAACTGCACAACAACAAATGGTTCTCTTTAGTTCTGCTTCACAACAGGAAGTCCTTGTTATAGGATAAATGTGCCCAGAGTAAAACCTACTGAATCTCACCAAACTGATTTGTGAAGACATAAAGCAACCTTAGACCCAGTGGAAATTTAAGAGATTATTCAGGCAAGCTGGAGCAGACAGCAGGCAGTGGTTTTGAGCAAAAAATATGAGAGGGGTGTTTCCACTGGAGATGTAGAATTTGTTTCCATAATGACACGTTTCTGACATCTGTGGTGTTTTTGTGCTATCATGCATCTGAAACAACACTGTGCCAGAAAACTGTCAGGTTTTCACCCCCAAAATAGAGAAACACAGACTCACTAAACTGAAAAAACAAATAAAATGGACATAAATTAAGTGAAAATATTTTTACACACATAGTAGTTAGACTAGTTAGGAAAATACAGTTCTCACAAATAAGCTCATTGAAATACTTAATGTTGACAAAATTAGAAATCATGGATTCCCTGAAATGTTTAAGGTTTCATCTTTCAAAAAATGTCTGTATCTTAAATGACATCACTTGATTCTGTTGATGTTAAGTTTTACATGAGCAGTTACAAACCTTGTTGAGAAATAGGTAATCAAAATTCATACAGTTCTTTCCAAAAATATAAAAAATATATATGAGTAACTTGAAAAAAATACATGAATACAATACAAATTGAATGTATATTCAGAACACCTCAGGACTGTATGCTTCAGGGATTACTGGTCTGTCATTTTGTTTCAACCCTTTATAAAGATACAGTCATCACCTGTCATCACCGTCCCCTCCCTGTCCAATGTGCAATCTCTTTCCAAATTTCAAAAGTACGGACACTTCAACTGCCTTTGGTAAGGTTATTTTTATGATGTGTGGCTATAATTAGTATGAAGGAATTGCACAATAGATTTCTAATGATAACTAATTTCATTAAATTTCTGGTGAACTAATATATTATGGCAACAAAAAAAAGGTGGGTGGGTAGAACATATTCCAGGCAGGTTACACTATATAGCTGCTAGATCTTTGCCCTGTGCTTGTAATTTTCCATAGTTGATATTGTCCAAAAATACTCCATTTGCAAGTGATGTGATATAACAATAACATCAGAAAGTAATGAAGGATACTACTTATATAGCATATTTATGTTGATGAAGATCTTTTCTGTTTTTTTAGTGCAGAAAAATGCAAAGAGTTGAACAAAGGGAACAGTAACACACTTGTTTTTGTAATGACACCATTTGGAGGGATTATTGGAGGAATCTTCAAAAATAAAATTAAAGGCTGATGGATCCATGCAGCAAGAAGATTTTGACAATGAACTAATGTATGTCTGAGAATAAAGACAAGAAATAGTTTTACATTGGCAAAGTGTCTCACCTAAAACTTCTACCAAAGCACAGAACCCTCAATACATTTGAGCACAAAATGCTACAAACACTCTATATGCATATAGAAGCTTTACTTTTCTTAGCATACAGTTTTTAATAATATCTGTAAAGTAATTAACATAATTTGATGAGTTTATTTTTCCCCTCTGATCAACTAGAAGAGATGCATTTCCATGTTAGTGACAACCAAACCCCTAAACTGGAGTACTTTAAGGCACAGATACAATTTAGGCTGTCATAAGGAAAAAAAAGGGAAAATTCAAATGCATAACAACTTTAGCCCCAGTTATTGTATGGGCTTGTAATTTTTTCACCATTATCTTTTCCCTTTTAGAAATGACTTGTAGATGCTTAGGTAAAAGAAAAGCTAACAAAGTCTGCTTTTGTTACAACCTTCTTGTTCGCAGAAGGAAGAAACAAAGTTAGCTTGAACTGTATACAATTTCAGATAATGGGATGTTGAAAGAATTAGTAAAAATAATCCAGATATAGGCTCCATGAGCTGCTTGTCCCAGGTTTATTTCACCTGTCCCAATATCCTCCTTTCCTTTATCACAATAGTAAGGCATTGTGTTTTTGTCAGCTCTAGTAGTTCTTTGTATAATTATTGATTTATCTTTATTGACTTAGTGACCCTAAAGTTCATGATAACTCACAAGGAAATACAGAATGGCAAATATTTAAAGCAAATGTGTGCTGAATTTTCAAGATAAAACCCCAGAACTTTTTGCAATACATTTTTAGAAATTAATGTTATGAAAACTAACACTTAAATTCCAGATTGGAAAAGTAATTATGTATGTGTTAAATTCTTTCAAATTTCATGGGAGTTGCTCTTTCTAAGAAGCTGAGAAGCGGAGGCAGCAGGGGACTAGCTTTGGGAGCAGATACTACCTTCACATTCAGACTTATTCTAGGCACTGTCTTGGAGCTTAATACTGGAAGTAGTCTACTCTGACACAGCTCTTATTTACAGTAAGAATTTGTGACAAGCTGACTGCAGAGGCAAATTGGGTCCCAAGAGTGCACCAGGCTGACTTTGGGTTAGAAATAAGCCCTTGATTAACTTCTTTTTCTTTCTAGATTAAAGCAAGATTTCCTGCACAGCTTTACTCAGCTTCAATATATTGCACTGCTAAATTAACAAATGGGACAATATTAGCATAAAGCATAGGATGACATGCTTGAAAACCAGTAACAGAGAAAAAAATACTGAAAATGAGCTTCAGCATCAAGGACCTGGAAAGTTTTCAACTTTCACAGCAAGTAAACCCTAGTCTTTGGGAGAAAAATAGACATTTTAGGGGAAAAAAAACCAACAAACAAACAAAACCAAAAGCAAAAAAACCCTACCCCACCCAACAATCAGACAATTCAGAACCTGTTTCAGCAGGAAAAACGTTCCTTAATTAGAAAGGGCTTAATAAAGCCAATATGGCAAGCTGCATTAGAACACTGTACATCTTTCTCTAGGTTCCCTTTATTATTATAAAAAGAAGATCCTTGGACAAAAGGTATATGTTGATGATTCAGGGTTTTCTGGGAACAGCAGGGGACTGTTATTACTGATTAGAGTCAATTTTTGAGGCAGAGAGACAGAACTGTCCACAGTTAATCAGGAACTAATACTGTAATGCAGTTCCTAGAAGAGGCTGTGTACAATTTGACTGCAGCATAACTAAGACATTGGTATATCCAAAGCAAGCTTCATTTAGAACATACCAGACAGCTATCAATGATGGATAGCTGTTTCAGTAGTTTCACAGTGCAAAGGCAGATGATAGAGCCTCATGTATATTAATCCCCTTAGCAAAAACAACGCTGGCATCAGAATATGGCACCTATCATCAGGAGAAAGGACAGAAAATCCATCAGATGGTTGTAGTGAAGTCAAATTAATTGGAGAGAAAACAGAAGACCTGATAGGTGAAGTATGAAATGGAGAAAAAATGATATAGATCTCTAATGGTATCAAAGTTATCAAGATTTAATTTTGATTTACTGTCAAATGATGTACATGTTTCTTGCAGTGCTTTGTACTTAAATAGCTATTTCTCAGTCCAAACCATGTTATAAATAAGCAATATTTTTCAAATGCACCATGGGCGTGTTCCTGCTTCTAGTGCAGTTGAAAAGATTATGTTTAATGGCCTCACAAAAACATGACAGTGTCTCATTTATTTAAGTGCAATAGAGATAGAAACCTAAAATAAAACTAGCAGGACATAAATTCAGAACAAGAAAAATAAACTAGTTATTCTGACTATATGTAAGGCAAACAAACTCCTTCGTGCAGGACATTGTGGGTGCTACGTGTTTTCAAGTCTTCAAGTCTTCACAGCGGAACAAGTTTGCTGAAGAAGATCCATGTCAGATCTCTGATAACAGGAACACGAACTGTGATTTAAGAAATCTTTGAAATGCAGATGGACGTAACCCAGGATGCTGTTGAGAACAAGTATTGCTGCCCACCTGTTCAGTTCTTAATGTCTTCTGTAAGTTTCCGTTGTTTGCTATCATCAAAGAATGGATACTGTATTTGATAGGCCTTTAATCTGATGTAATGAAGCTGGTTTTAAGTTTCTCTATAACATAAGTGATACCTAACAAAACATACCAATACCCTAAGACACTATCAATGAAGTTTGTGGCAGACAAAAAAGACATTCCAGTTTGTAATAAGGACAGGGATATATGAAGTAATTCTCTGAAGTACTAGGGATTTTCCATATTTCAGATCATAGCAGTTACCCAATAAATTAACTTAGTGTTTTAATGCTGATTATGCTTGCATCAGCAACAAGCCCCTGCTTGGTAATACTGTAACTAAGGAAAATGTTATCATAGAGAAAACTGTGGAATGCAATAAAGCACGAGAGAAAATCTAGTGGTAAATATCTGTCAGAGAGAAAAAGAATAAGGGCTTTTCAGGCAGAGATTATAATTCTACAGAGATCATTTTAATAGTGCTTCCCAGGTGACCATGATAGCAGAGCCTGTGCTTTTTTCCCGGTGATGGAACAAAAGAGATTCTCTTTTTCCTCTTTTTTCTTCTGCTATAAAGGAAGAAAGTATTCCTTTGAAAAAATTCAATGCTGGTTGATTTTTTGGCCATGCTTGGTGCTTGGATTACCCAAAGGAGGTAGTACCTTGGAGGCAGTTACTGTGCCTGCAACAAAAGAAACACTTGCTATGCTAGTTATTTCTACCAAGAGGGGCTCCTACTGTTAGAGCAGATCTACCACAGTGTGAACCTCTGAATTTACTTTTTCCTCATACTTTGGTAATTGCTATTGTACATTTGATAAATCTTGTACAAGCTGTGAGACCTTGAAATGAGAAATGAGTAGAGTAGTAAGAATATACTTACCTGGAATTAATTCTCTAGCTAACTCCATGCTGGTTTGTGACCAATCATGCATTCTAACCAGACGGCTGCCAGAGCCATATGTCATATCATTTGTATTCATTTTCCTTAATTGATCATAATATTAACTTACAAGTACCTGCTGTAGGTGATGTTGAGGGTAGAATGTCCTGTAACACAAAGTATTGCCCTTCATTGGTGTTCGAGAGGACATGTGGTGTAGAATCACTTCCCTTGGTTTGGTGTCCCAGGAAATCTCTGCATATAGTTTTAAAATGGCAATTTTTGACCCTTTCATTTGAATGGAAATTCAAAAGGAAGACAGAACTTCATCCTTCACTTATCTTTGAAAGGTTAATAATCAAGACAATTAATATTACTTATGTCACAACTTTCAGTTCAAAGCCTTCAGGACAGTATGGAATTCTAGCTCAAGACTTCACTCTTTTCTAGAGTAATAGTACTATGTAGGATATACAGGGTTTATACTCAGATACTCCTAGTTTGAATTGTATTTCGGAGAGGCAGTTTCTTTCTCATGCTTATTATTCTATTTTTTAGCATCACATTCACCCACAGGCTTGCCAACAGCAGTTCTGTGTCTTTGAAAACATAAATTGAAAAGATGTAACTGTATCTGTTCAATCAGTTTTATTGGCTGTATATAATTAAGAAGGGAAAGGATTTTTTGGACTGTTCAAAATGTTCTTGATAATATGAAGCTCACACTACTATTTTTAAGCCAGTTTTTCAGCACTATGAATGCACCAAAGCATTTAACATGGATACAGAAAGGATGATGTTATAACTTAGAATTTTGGTAACTGAAAAGCATATTCTGGGTGGCCTGTCATCCTATGGAAGGAATCCTTCTGTGAATGTTTTCTCTGGTGAAGCATCCCCTAGATGTGTATTCCCATGACTAGGTGTGTGGTGTAAGGATTTAAAGTAAAATGGTATTAAAGAAGTTCTTATAATAACCTTTAACTCTGTGCATTGTCTTTATGAATTCATAATCTAACCATAATGATTTCAGGTATTAATTAAGCCAAGCACATTCTTTTGCTCGGCATTTTTTCTGAATTCAACTTCTTTTTTAATTTATTAATGTTATTTAGGAAAATAATTGAAGCTGTTTCTTACATGTGAGGTAAATCTGGTTGGTTACTGATAGCAACTTCTTGGGAGCGTGTTATAATACATCAGCAAAATAGCATAACTAGGAGGGTTAGAGTGAAATATAAGAGCATATGAAAGATGGGGCTGTTTCTGAAGTTTGTATATACGGGATATGGGCTGGGCTTTTGGTTTGACACATTATAAATACAACACCAGGAATATTCAGATGTGGTGTTTGGTTTGTACCCATTTGTAATGAAAAATGAAAATGCAAATGTAATGAAGAAAGAAATCAAGCTGCATATTCTGCTGTTCTGTGAGGCAGATGAACATGAGTTCTGCATGTACTTTATTATGGACACAAACAAACCAACAAATTAATTCTTTGAGTCTTAGAAGTGGTACAGATGGTATTGTAATTCCTTAGACACATAATACATTTTTATAGACGGCAGATGTTAAATACTGAGTGTCCATACTTGCTCTGCACAATTAATCTTGTTGATCTGTTCGAATTGAAAGTATTTCTAGACTCCTCCTCACATCACTTAGACAGCCATTTGATTATAAAAGATAGAAAAACATGTATTCATTTAGAGGTGGATATCAAATAATAAACCTATGAAGCAGGTCCCTGTCTTGTGAGGTGGAAGTTGTTACAGCAGGATAGGAGGTGCAGTTAAGGAGAAAACATTAGGATAAGACATAATTTGGGCAAAAAAGTGACTTTGGAAGTATTTTACAGTCTGGGAAACATTGTAATGGAGATGACGGCCATATTATAGCTCTGAACTTGCCTTGACGGAATGTATTTGTTTTTTGATTTTATTTATTTTTGTGGTTGGACTTGATGATCTCAAAGGTCCCTTCCAACCATGAAGATTCTGTGACTGTGATTCTGTGATACCTAGCAAAAAAAAATGTAATTAAGGAATGACCTGCTCACATATCGTTTGGTCCCTGGGAAGGAAAAGACCTTTTTTACATTTGATAAAATGTGCAGATATGGATATACATAGTAAATTATTTGCTTAGCAAACAAGAAGGAGTAGTAATCTACTCTGCATGTGAATTTATTATTCTGTGTCATGTCTTCAACTGTTATTCATGTCAGAAATATTCTCACCCTGTAGTTTATAATTAGTAGAATTAAAATGTAATAAAAACCCTAGCCAAAATCCCCACAACTACAGGATTTGCATATTTAACTGAACCATGCATATTTAGTGGGACAATTATTTGATCAGTGGCAAGAGGAAATTAATATTATACTCAGGATATGTGATGTTACCATGACTCTTAACTAAGAGTCTTTTCAGCAAAGTTGTGGCTGTAGGAATGCTGGTAGTTTACCTTCTGAATACTTTGGTTCTAGAAAAAACTAGCATTCAAAGATTATCTTTAGAAAGAATGACTTCACAAATTGCTTTCTCTAATATCTAATTTAGACTACTTGGCTTGCCATGAAGGTAAATGTCAAAGATCCTAGACATTTTCATACTGTATTCATACTGTACTAATTACAGTATACTGAGTGAAGTTTGATACACTTACATTTCTGAGGCCAAGCATGTTGTTATGGCTTGAGAAAATCCATAATAATTTATTGTCATTTAGACAGTTATTCTATCACCTGATGATCCCTCCCCACCCACAAAGGGGAATCGGGGAACACAAAGAAACATGAGGATTGAAATATGAATAGATTTAATAGGATAAGACTAAATAATTAACAATAATAATAAAGGACCCATATTAGTCCTGATACTGATCTAAAGTATACAAGACTTACACTCAACCAATCATACCAGTAGGAAGCTGTGCACTCCCAGCAGTGGACAGCAAATGTCAGACACTACGAGTGCAACAGCTTCAGGAGGAAGAGAAGGCCTCAGGGGTCTGGCTCCAGGGCCAGAAGTTCTCTGGATTGCCACCATCAAGGGAGAGAGAGAACTATCCAGCAAACTTTTCTAATTTATATTGAATGTGACGTTCATGGTATGAAATAATCCTGTTGGCCAGCCTGGGTCAAATTCCCAGGCCTTGCTCCTCCTTGTCCCTGCACCTGGCAAGGCTTGAAAACACTGAGACCTTGAATCCAACATAGCCTAGCTGACTATAAAGTGAATATATTTTCATGAATTTAGACACTAGAGTTTTCTAAGAGTGCAGTTTTCCCCAGCATTAGAAGAAAAGTTAGTCCTGTGTTGCTCAACCCAAGATAAATGTGCATGGGACTGTTGCAACTCAGTACCTTAGGGATAACTGGGGAGATGTTGATGTGCTCCTTCAGCCTTTCTGCCTTTGACAACAGAGTGTAAGGGAGTGATGGGTTGCCCTAAGCATGCTCCTGGTGTAAAAGGTCAGGGGGTTGGAACTCTTGGGCTTGCGAAGAGACACTAGGGCACTTCATCTAGATGAAGCCCTTGTCACCCAGTAAGACTATTCACATGGCTATAAATAAGAAACTTCATTTTCTCTGTTCAGCTCTTCTAATGAAAAATGTTTCTCCACAGCAATTTTCATTCAGCCTGTGTTGTGTGCATTTAGCAATAATAATGACTGATAAGACTGAGTTTTCAAGCTTTGTGGCAATGATTATCATTAAAAATATAAACAATCTGTAAATTGTAAATCTGTAAATCACTGTAAAACAGAGACTGGGAGAGAGAAACAGGGAGAGAGAGAGGCTGAGTTTCAAATGGGGATTTGAATTTGCCTGAAAAGGCTAGACATATGGTCTGAGATGCATGAAGTTTAATCTGATCATCTTGGTTTTTTCTAGTTTTTTGTGGTCTTTTTTTCCCCCATGAGCTACGTTTAAATATTGAAGTTGAATATTAGCTGGAATTCCATCTTCAGTGTGGTTTTACTTTGATGAAACACCAGTATACACATTAAATGCAAAATGATTGACACACCAGAAAAAAACTCTGTTTATTGCTCTCTAATGTTGTTGTTCTGGGGATATTTTGCAGCAACAGTTATTTCTTGCAGTCATGTTTTATCTTTTTTTATTTTTTTTATTTTAATGCTGCATGCCTAAGCTTTAGTAAAATTCTCCTTGTGTGTCTACAACATGAAACTTCCTTAAAGTATTAGTGAAGTAATTATCAGAGCTTCATGACAGAGATGGAGAAGGCAAGGTTATAGAGTCCATGTGCATGTGCATTCTTGATACATTTTTGATTGTTGTTTAGACTGAGCAGTTTCAAAAGCCAGCACACTCAGTTTAGTGATTGGAAAATTACAAATAGTCATACTTGTCAGCAAAACATTTATGTTTAGATGTATATGTTTCTATGTAATTATGTATTTCAAAAATATATGCATATTTTTATGATGTATATATATATTCAAGCACCTGAGAGTACATATACATGTATATACATTTGTATACAACCATGTGCAGTAAAAAAGAACTGCAAATATGTCATGATTCACTTTTCACTTAGCCTCTACACAGGTTTAAAACACTGTTAAAATTGTTTTTGATTCTCTCTTCTTAATGCCTTTTCTGACTGGTGCAGCGACAGAGCATAGAAAGTCAGAGAAGTGTAACAGATAAATTTTACTGAACTTTTGAAATCTCAGAAAATGTGTGCATTAAGTTTTGGGTGATGTTTTTTTATTATAACTGGTTATCACCACTCAACAAAAGTTCCAGCAGTTCTCAATTTTACATCAGCTCTGACCAGTGCTCATTCATGACCACTTAATAATTATCTTCCTTGTTCTCTCTTCATAGCTTAAATAACCAGTTCATAAAAGGCAAATAGTGTACAATGCAGAGCTAAGGTCAGCTTAACTTTTAAGGTGCTACCGCTTACTGGAAGTTACAACTCAAGTCAGATACCTGGATAGATACAGTATGTGAAGAGCATGGGAAAAAAAGCATCATATTCATTGGAAAAGAGAAAACAAATAACCCAGCTGTATAGATTAGTCATTTATAACTGTTCAAATAAATGTTTAAGATTTCTGTACCATGTGAAACATTTTCAAAATAAGATAGTGATCTGTCCAAACAGCTTTGTGGACAGTTTGGTGGGTTTTAAAGTTTTCTCTGATAGAACATTATGTTCCCAAACCCCAGAAAAATACTAGAGAGTGTGGTTGGTGGGAACAAAAAAAAAGGATGAAAATGGTCACCATGAGTTCCTCTATGTTCTGTCTGTGTCTCCTGTAGCTGTTGACAGTGGCTCTAAGAACTTCTGGAATGGAGGTAGACCTACACTCTGACCTGAGGCTTTAGAATGGAATATTTGTTGAGTTGCTGATCACCATTATGTTGTAGAAAGTTGAGAACATGCTCAGGAAGAAAAATTTTAAATCATTATATGTTTTATGATAAAAACCCCCACCTAGTAGAGACCCAGTGAGATGACTACATAACAGTCTTAAAACAAATAAAAGGGAATACTTTTTTACACAAAAGTCATACCTATAAGGTGACCAAAATATAAACAGGGGCAAAAATGGATTTTGCAATGTGAGTCAATCAATAGGATTTAATTTGAGTCCAAATACAAATGTGATCACAGGAAATCCCCTTTACTTTGGGCTGCTGGAACTGGCAGCAGCAGGTATATCAGGAAAAAAAGTTTATTTTGATGTTATGTTATTCTGTGTTCATGTATGAACTTATGATCAGTGAGAATAACCAAGCTGTGTCAACAAAGTTCATTATAGTTTCTTGCAACACAGTGTATTTTCTGCATGACGTTTGTCCAGTTTAATCTTAGGTTATATGATGAAAGGCTTGTATCCATACGCAACAAGGGGTGACCATGGGTTATCAGGGCCACATGCCTGTGGTGCCAGCAACTAAAGAGCCAAAAACTGGCTTGTGTCCGAATTGTGTGGCTGCTTGTCAGTGTAACTACTAGTGAATATCAGGCAGAACGAGTCAGTGAGTGGATTGGAAGACAAGTGTCGGACTGACGATTAACTGGGAATGGATGACGGTCAGACCAGATGATCTGCGGGTTTGATGCTGGAGGGACCATGAGATCCGAGTCTGAGAGACCTGTTTGCACCTCTGTGTCCCTGTGTGAGGCACATGAAGGCGAGAGGATCCAAGGGTCAGTTACTCGGTAGACTGAGTGTCTAAGGCCAGTTAGCAGAGGTATCTGCATTAGATATATGCATATTGCCGAGGAGATCAACTGCAGTGGAGGTAAGCGGCACTGCGGGAAGGGATGGCGGCAAAAAAACCCTAAAAGGACTGGCAAGGAGCACTTTTTGGGGGCCTTAGAAGCCGGTAGCAGCCACTGGTCCCTGCCAGGAGCCGGCTGCTTGTGGGCGGGCTGCGGAGGCCGCGTGGGTGGAACCACTTCCCCCTCACCCCCCAGCTAAAAGAGGTCTCTCAGGAGGCAGGACTAGTCACTGGGCACCGGCAAAGCACGCAAGCGTGGGGCGTGGCCAAGGGTGTGGCAAGGGGCACAGGGGAGGAACCCGAAGCGCTGTCACCTAGACAGGTGAGTCCTCCTGGTTATCCTCACCCCCTTGGCAGGAGTTCAGCCATGGTCTCCACCCGGAGGAAGGTCATGCGCTCAGCCCCAAACAGAATGGATGTGGGAACCCAGACAGAGCTCCCACAGAAACACGCGGCTGTCCAGGTCACAGGCTGCAGGGAGTGACAGGACCTTTTACTGGAAACAGATGATAGCTGTGAGACCTGCTGTCTCAGATGTGAACAGATCAATGATCTGCTCAGCATGGTGGCAGAACTGAAAGAAGAAGTTGAAAGACTGAGGAATAACAGGGAGAAAAGCAGCAAGGGTCCAGGAGCCCCTGCAGGCACTCCTGGTCAGCCTGAAGGCAAAACCATAACTGAAAAGAGCGAGTGGAAGCAGGTTCGTGGTCGGGGCACCAGAAAACCTCCCACCTTACCCACCTCATCGTGTCAAGTACCTCTGAGGAATAGGTACAAAGCTCTGCTTCAGAATGGCCACTTGAGCAAGGAAGTAGGTAAGGAGCACCCTATAACACAGATGCTTCCTAGGCCAAAAAAGCACATACCCCGGATCACCACCACACCCTCTAAGAAAACTCGAAGGGTTATAGTTGTTGGGAACTCCTTCCTGAGGGGGACAGAGCGCCCAATATGCCAGGTGGACCCTTCTCAGAGGAAAGTCTGCTGCCTTCCTGGAGCCCAGGACGTTACCAGGAAACTTCCTGGTTTAGTATGGTCATCAGATTATTACCCACTACTGATATTCCATGTAGGTGCAGAGGAGACAGCAACTCAAAGCTCAAAAGCTATAAAAAGAGACTTCAGGGAGTTGGGAGGCTTAATAAAGGAATCTGGGATGCAGGTGATTTTTTTGTCACTCCGTCCAGAGGCAGGCAGTGATGCTGAGAGGAGCAGACGGATCAAATCAATCAATACATGACTCCACGGCTGGTGTCACCACCATAACTTCAGGTACTTTGATAGTGGGTTGGTCCATATGGCACCGGGCTTGTTAACAGGAAATGGAAGATGCCTCTCTCAAAAGGGAAGACTGTTCTGGCCCGAGAGATGGCGGGCTTGATTGACGGGTCTTTAAACTAGATGTGAAGGGAGGAGGGTGATAACATCAGACCTGCCGTTAAGGCTCCTGAGGCAAAGGAAATACGGGAATCACAGGCAAAACACCACAGAGGAAGGCCACCTGAAGAGCAACACGAAGGATAGGGAGCCATTCCAGCCAGTAAGTCAGCCCCATTAGGCGGCCAGCTGAGGTGCCTTTACACAAATGCACGCAGCATGGGGAACAAGCAAGAGGAGTTAGAGATATGCGCACGCCTCCAGGGCTACGACCTTATTGGCATTACCGAGACGTGGTGGGATGGCTCTTATGACTGGAGTGTTGG
>JAOXNO010000013.1:87736221-87808468 GCA_028565335.1 Limnodromus scolopaceus
GCAGGCCAAAGTCTGCCTTTCGGAAGTCCAAGGTGGCAGTTCTGCTGGCTCCTTGTCTTGCTTCTGCAAGAATTGAACAATCTATGATCTTGTGATCACTCTGCCCAAGACAACCTTGAACCTTTACATCCCCCACAAGACCTTCTCTGTTAACAAGCAGCAGGTCCAGTAGGGCGCTTTCCCTAGTTGGCTCCCTCACCAGCTGTGTTAGGAAGTTGTCTTCCACACACTCTATGAACCTCTGGGACTGTTCCCTCTCTGCTGTGTTACTGTGTGACTGTTCCCAGCAGATGTCTGGGAAGTTGAAGTCCCCCACAAGAAAAAGGGTGAGTGATTGCGAGAGCTCTTCCAGCTGTTGGTAGAATGTCTCATCTACTTCTATGTCCTGGTTTGGGGGTCTGTAATAACCTTCCACTATGATGTCTGCCTTATTGGCCTTCCTTGAGTCTGACTCATAAACACTCTATGCTGTCATTCCCATTATTAACTTCTAGACATTCAAATCTGTCTCTAACATAGAGGGCCTGAGCCACCTCCATCTAGCCATGTAAAAACTACATGTACTAGTAAGCATTCAGAGAACTCATATCACGTGTAGCTGGACTACACGTTTACAAGCTCCCCAGGTGAGACATGGTGTCCATGTAACGATGGAGATGAATAGAGAATACTCAGGGACTCAGTGAGTAAGTTGTTACGGCCATAGGAAAGTGGAAGATTGTCAAGTTTACTAATATTTACTAATAAGGTACACAATAATTAATTGACTTTTAG
This sequence comes from Limnodromus scolopaceus, assembly GCA_028565335.1. NCBI lineage: Eukaryota > Metazoa > Chordata > Aves > Charadriiformes > Scolopacidae > Limnodromus > Limnodromus scolopaceus. The sequence goes on from JAOXNO010000013.1 coordinate 87,736,996, forward strand.
GCAGAATTGCGTGGTGGTCCATGTATTTAACCAAGGATCCAAAAGAACCATGACACAGGATTTTAAAAAAAAGGATTGCAAATCAACTTAGTGTTAAAGAGGACTTCAAAAATTCCTACCTCAAGGTTATGATGAATGAGCAGTGGAAGTGTTATCCAGCATCAAGGCACAAATATACAACATACAGAAGACAGGTTGCTTTTTCCACTCAATCTTCTGCTCCAACCCAAATGTTAATGTTTGCTGTAGGACTGATTCTCACTTTTCAAAATTTTAATGAGTTAATTCCCCTGTGAGGGAGGGAGGGAGGGCATTTATTTTAATTAAATGTCCTATACACTGAAACTATAAGATCACAAGCAACCAGATGCTCTGTTCACTCCAATTAATGATGCTTTGGGATTTCTGATATGCAGGAAGGACCTTGAATAGATAATACTTAATTATATAGTTATATTGCTCATGGTGAGCAAGAATGAAGAGAGTCATCCAGAAACATGGGGTGTTACTCAGAGTATCGTGTGTCCTTTTAGAGTTTATTAACAAGAGAGATAGAGAGCAACAAGGTTCCTGGAAGTTCATTGCCTATAGCTATCAATATGAAACAGTTTTGAAGCTTGGCAAATTAATGTTGTATAACATTTTGAGATCTTCAAATCAGTAAGGAACTGGAAAATATTTAAAATTCAAAGGAATGTAATTCATTCAAAGGAATGCTCCTTCCCTCTCATACTTCTCCCCTACTCCAGGGTGGGCTCTTTTCCACAGGCCACAGCTCCTTCAGGGGATACCCACCTGCTCTGCCATGGTCTTCCTCACGGGCTACAGCGAGGATATCTGCTTCTCCATGGAGCACCTTGTCTTCCTCCTCCTCCCGACCTTGGTGTTCCCTCTGCCGTTTCCCTCTCTTTTTATTTGTGTTTGTGTCTTTTTGTTCTTTTTTGTTTCTCTTTTTGTTCTTTTTTGTTTTGTTATGAGAATGACAGGATACTATAATATTATATGAAAGGAAATGTACCCTGGTTCAAAGCATTATAGCTACAGAAAAGCTGTGGAGCTTTCCAGTTCATGCATAACTTTTATAAAAAGTTTCCTTTGAAATTTCAGTTGTGTGTCAGAAATTAATAAAGAACATTTAGTGATATTATGAAGAGTGTATATTATTTGTACAATGAAAGCAGATATTCACTGCTCTTCGGATTTGTATCCAAATGTTTTGCATTGCAAGACATTTTGATAGGAATATCTTTATATAACTTCTATTTGCAGTACAGAAACCACCAAGAAGCAAAATGATGAGTTCAAGTCAAGAATATAAAGATATATTCTTGAAAATAACCAGTTTCTTAGCATAAGAAATCCTACAACATATTTGCAAAACATTTACTTTATTTCATTATGCTGGTCCCAGTGATTTTAAAGAATTAAATATAGTTTTGAAAATAGTTTTGAAGTGCTTGAAACTTTTACAGGAGGGGGTGTTTGTAAACAATCTTGTACTGAACTCAGGCTGATAAAAATCCAGTATGGAAACATGCAGAGAAATTGGGACTTTCCCATGTGATGGTGATAAACATCTAGCAAAAGCCAGATTTGGGGTTTATTATTTTATTTTAAAAACATAATGATAAATTGTTTGGACCTTAGTTACCAATGGCACTGCTTCAGGGAGAACAGAATTGCCCAGTGCCAGTACCAGTCAGGTAATGTAAGAAAATGATAACAAAGTGGGCTGAAGTCCACTTTGAACGTCCACCAAGAAAGAGCGAAACAAAAGAGGAGGGAAGGGTTTATGCTCTGGTGTTTTTTTTCTGTTAGAAACTGCATTTAGTAAGACATGGTATTAGCATTATCATCTGGGAGAATAAGCTGTGCTACTCCTGGCATTGCACAGGACACCTGCTTTGAAAACAACATAAGAAAAAATGCTTATCACTCTCTGTTTTCTTCCACTGTTTTCAAACAGGGAGCTCCAGAGCTCACGCTGAATTCACTACATTCATGTGGGTGTTACAGAGACTGAACGATATGAAGCTGGCCTTGAGAACTGGAGAGAGATAGTGTTTTGACTGACAGCATAGACATACCTGGAACACACATGGAGAACAATGGCTAGATAGCTTTTGGACCTACAGCCTTTCATAGCCCTCCAAACAACTCCATAGCAGCCCATGCTACAATATTCAAGTGATAATGTAAACATGACTTAAGAATGGGATTTCTTTTTGTGGGTATTTTTTTTTCTATCATCTTTACAAATGGCATATAGGATTTATGCTAGATATAGAATAAGGAAGACAGTTAATACTGAAAATCTCTTGTAACATTTTTCAAGTCCAGGCTTGTCACTTCTTTCTAGCTTTGTTTTTTATTTTTTATTTTTAAACAGAACATACATCAATTTAAGAGCCTACTGTTAGAAAATGATGCAATAGATTACATCAAAACTTTACTGATTTGAAATAATCTGGATTTATAACCATGGTTTATGGAGAAATGAGTAAATATCAAAGATGTTGCACTAAAATAAAATTAAAAACTCAGGTTCTACAAATTTTCTCTTTTTTTTTTTTTTTTTTTTTTGTATTTGATTGTATGCATGTTCACTTCTTGTAACACTATTCTGCTTTTTTGCGTATTAGGTGTTTTTTAAATAATTGTGGAGTAATTAGTCTGCCTTTCTTCTCATATCCTTGCTGTTCCAGAAACTATAGTAATAATTCATCTCTAAGATAGCTGGATCTTTTGATTCTTAGTACTGCTACAAGGCTTGCAGATACTTTGGAAAGATATCTCTCCACTTAATTTTCTCTGTGAGAATGTGATTTAAGGCTGAAAAAGTTAATTCCTCAGTCACTTATAACTGAAAAGTCATTTGATTAACACCGCATTATACCTGTTAACTCTCAGTATAAAACTGACATCATTACCTGCCATCAAATTGAAGGATAGATATTATAAACATATCCTCTCTTCAATTAGAAGCACACACATGGCTAGATTTTAAGTTTTCACTGCTCTTGCAGATCTCCACATTTTAATGACTAAAACAATGGAATGAGCAGAGACTCTAACGCCACTACTTGTTGAAAATGTCTGCTGTGTTCTTCTCCTTTAAAAGGTTAAAGGCAAGAAAGACACCTTCTTATTCATATTTTTCAGCTGTCTATGCAGAGACATACCTCATTGCTTAGGAATGGTATTCTCAAGGTTATTAATGTTAGTTAGGTATATCAGTATCATTAGAAACTTATTCCCAATACAGAAACATATTTTGCAGCCCTTTCTGAGAATGAAAACAGAGGGAGGGTTTACTTTAAACTTACATAGTATCAGCTGAATTATATTTTATGATCCCATCTGTTAGCCTTGTTCATCCTTACTGAAGGAAAGGACCATGGCAGTTATCTAATAATACCTACTTATCAGTATTTATACTTGATACAATTTTATAACAATGCCGTATCCTCTTTCATTTACCTATTAATATGTAATTTTAAGATTTATACTTAATACCTTTTTATTAAAGATAAACCAAACCACACAGTGACTGATAGGTCAAACTTACAATAATTTCAGTATGAATTGTCTATATACAAGGATTACAGCCTGCTCTTAGAAACACAAAAGAGTAATTTCGCTCACAAATAACCTTATGAAGTTCAAATAAAATAATTTTATGAATACTGATACTCAACTGTATTCTTATATGGTTAAATACTAGATTAGGACCAGAGCTAGGACCAAATCTTTATCTTTTCATGGTGTTTAATTTGGCATCTACGAAAGTATTTGGAATTTTAGCTATTTCTCATTGGTTTATTCAAAGAGGAGTTCCCTGGGGAAAAATAATTCATTAAATAGCAAATCTTAATGATCTGATTTTTTTGTTTCCTTAAATACAAACTTCAGGTTATTTTCTACCAGTTCATTGTCAGTTTTTTCCCATTTCACTACCAGTTTTGTACAGCAATTTGTCAAAACTCCAATTAGGAAAACAGAAGTCCAATACAGTGAATATGTCTATATCAAGCTTGCATTTGTCTCTGTCTTGAAGAACATATGTTCTCTTGGGATAGCTCTACTTTTGAATCCTCAAAGATGAAAGAGAAATCATTGTAATATTTGGAGTTTGTGCTGCTGTGCTGTCTTAAACCAGAGACATTTTAATTGAGTTCCCACTACTGTGGAAAGAACATTTTGTGAATTTTCTTTTCCAGAGTATCCAATGTATTTCTTCTTGATAATCCTCCTTTATTTTTCACTTGTAGTTTATTTCTCACAGCAGTGGGGCAGTGAAAGGCAAACACAAATTATTTGTTAAGTGCTGCTCCCATCTGTTTTACTGCTGTTCATAAAGCAGTCAGATATTGTCTCCATCCTAAAATCCTTAGTTATTACGACAGCATATTTTGATTTTGTGTTACGTAACCCATTGACTTCTGCCAATTTGATTATTTTGCTATTTCTATTTTTTGAAAATTGCAAAAAAAAGAAATTAGTGAAAAACTAGAGTACAGTCACTATTTTCCAACTGTTTGTTTTTCAAAAGCAAAGAAAGTAACAGGAAAAAACACTGGAATCATGCTTCCAGGTATCCTACCTTTTGATTAATTACCTGTTGCATTTGCCGCTTTATAACATTTAAATCCACTTATGTATTGGGCTGCACTGAATATTAAGTCAATCTATTTAGAAGAATGTGCATTTTCTTAATTAGCATGTATATTCATTTTGTATGTTTTTTCTTTTTGGCTTTTTACACTGAGTTGCCAGGGGAAGGGAGTATCTTCTTTGTTTTTAATGCTCATCTTCTTTCTTTCTTTGTTTCTCATTCACTTTAGATGACCCTTTATTCTCCCATTGTCATCATTGTTATCAATCCTTAGGTGCAGAGTTCAGATTTTTGGGACTCTGGTGCTCCTCCTCTTAGCTGAGAAACTTTTCTCAGTTCTCTCTTAAACTAGGTATTCTAGAGTGACAGGATAAAAAGATGAAAGACTCTTGCAGGAAGAAGTTCCATCCTTGTGAGAGGAGCAGGGCTTTTCAAATACACTTGACATTGAGAGATTGGGAAAAAATTTGGAAGAGGAATCTGCTGTTTCCTGAGGAAACCTGATTTTCTTGATGGTTCTTCCAGCACACTTATTTATCTTTTTCCATTATTTTAATGTAATTTTAAAATTCATGGCTTGTTTGATACCATAAGTAGAACCATAAAACAATTTTCTGTTTTCCTAACATTTCAGTCTGGCTGGCACAAGAAAAGGATTGGAAGTTTTTCAAGGAACTTATTATCAGGAGGATGCAGTTCATTTTTGAATGCCTTTTAACCCAAATAAATGGCAGCTTCAAAGCCCTCTGCATAATTTTATCTTTGAATCTAAGCCCAGATTTTGTCTATTCCAGTTAACATACCACTGTAAGCTCTAACAAGTACTGATTTTTTCCGTTTCAAAATTTTGGATGAAATAGTTACTGAAGTCAAGATCTAAGAAGAGTTTTCAGCTCTGTGTTGCAGACCTCCGGTTTTTTTTTAATCTGGCTCACAACCTTTAGTAAGATGTATAAATCCTAAATCAGTGAAGATCCTCAGTGAAGATAATGCACAGACGTGCATTATTGAATCCCATGGGCATGGTATCTTACTTTATTCAGTCATTCAGTTGGTAGAGCATTCAGGATATGGGAAATGGCAATTTAACTCACTTTGCGTACTGAAAGGATTCACAACTCACCTTTCCAAAACTCCCAGTCCTGGGTTAAAAATACTTGAGCAACTCTAGGAACAGGCACTAGAATATACATATATGCAGTGCTCCTTTCTCCCAGGCCCCTCCGTGTTATTCCCATTGGATACCTTTAGAATTGGTGATTCTGCTACAGCAGAAGTAAGAAAAGGTTATGCTCCAAAAGTTCTGCTCAGTGCTGCAGTTGCACGTACATTTGAATCAGGGCTGAGATACCTTAATATCAGAAGACTGGATTAAAAATAATGAGGTTTTAACGAGACTACTGGGTTTCATTTAATTGCCTTTGATTTTCCACCTTCAAGTTTCTTCATTTAGAAGTTTTGCCTTTGGAGGCAGGAAGATTAAAATTTACCTCTCAAAAAATAAGTTCTCACATTTTCAGGCAGTCAAAAAGATTTTAGAAGCTGTCTTTTTAAGAAGTAAAAAAAAATAATAATCTTAATCAAAGATCATGAGACAAGTCATAAAAATCTCAAACCTGACAGCAGTTTCAAGAGAAGGAAATGTCTATGGAATCAGAACCAGTGTCACCAATTTTACAGTCATTCCTTTAGGATTTGGAGCTATTAAATTCATTTTATATGATTTGGTGAATGTCGTGTAGTGAATACCTTTGAATGAGATCTTTTTAAACATTATTACATTATATACAATTATTGCCATATTTCTTTTCAATTATAATTTGAAGGTCTTCCTAAGACTTCAGTAACAAAAAAGCTAATTTTTTTGTTTGAAATATTTCTATAAATCTAATTTTCTTTAGTAGAAGAGTAATCTGAAAGTCTAACTAAACCTCTTAAATAAGATCCTTTAAATACACTCATTTTTCAATAATTTTTTTCTTTTAAATCAGGTGCAATTTTTCTACCTGACATAATATATGGTGATTTTCCTCAATTGAGAAATTTTTACTTCTCTATCGAGAAGTAAATTTCTTAATTTGTTTGTTTCTTTCTAAATTATTTTATAGCCACATGGTCTGTGTTGCCTACATAAAGTGAAATTTACCTCACCTAGTTTTGCTGTCCAAAATTTAAGCTTTAGTCTTTATTAATGAAATGCAATCTTCTTGTTAAGATATGTCTGAAAAAGAATGAAAAGTATGTCTTCATCTCTTGGTGTATTTCAGAGAATATATATAGATATCTTAGATTAGAGGTCTAACTTTTAAATAAGTGTAATTTGGTGAGATGAATCCACTCTCAAGTATAATTGCAGCTTTTGTGCGCTTATTTAAAATATGAGCCCATTTAAAGTTCTTTCAATGCCTGTAACCATTATCCACAAAATAAGTAATTTCAGTCAGTTCTCTCAAACCATTTTATAGCTTTTAAAGAAAATTATATAGGAATGATACAGTTTTTAGGCTGAACATTTTAAATATACAGTGCTATGAACACTATCTGTCAAGTGGTAAAGTCCAGATCCAAAATCACTGGTGGTCATAGAAATTTGGTTTAGGATACATACTTTTCACTATTTTATCTATGTATCATGTATTTATAGTAAGTGATAATGACAGAAGGAGACAGTTTAGGCCCATCTTTGTTTGATAAAAATGAAATTAATCAATGTTGAACTGATTTGCCTCTGATCTATAGTCAGAAAAGGAACAAGAGCTGTAAAATAAGCAGTCCTGATGGTTTTACTGTTGCCCAGTCATCGTCATGATAAGCTCTGGGGGTGAGAGGAGTTTTATTTGTGCTTTTGCATGACTTGGATGGGTTCTCTCCTGAGATTTCTGCTAAACTGACTGGTTATCATTAGCCAACTGAAATATGAATACTTTACATGTCAGAGCAGCCTGAGCTTAGTTCTCCACAATAGTTGCAGAATAAGAATGCTACCCTTTAAAGCTATTAAGACTATATTGTAATGGTTATAAACCTGATTAGTTACACATTTCTGGGAGACACTACTGGGAATTATCCATTCCAGTTAATGCTGCAAATAAAAGCAATAAATGTTAAGCAAGGTCTGTGAATTCCTTTCAGTACAATAAGAATTATTTTGATGGAACGTTGCTGAAATCTAAGCTTAGTTTTGATCATTAGTGAGCAGGTTAACCTAAAGGGGAAGATGATGCACTTGATGATGAATGTGATTAATGAAGGATAAATGACCTGAAACTCTTTGTATGGCGCTTGCTCACATATGTAGTGCAACATACCTGAAAATGAAAAGAATATAAAACTCAGATACTAAATCTTTCATATGCACTTTTTTTTTTTTTTTAAACTGGAACTTTTCTGTTCAGGCTTGTTTGCCTGGTTGACTTACTATAAAGAGATAAATCTACCATCCTACCTTATTATACTTAATTCTTTTAAAGGAACCTTAGCTAATGCGAACGGGGTTCTCTGCTTAAGATCATGCATTCACTCTTCTTGTCATACTGCTAAGACATATCCCCCTCTGAGACGTTTGTATCTTGCTAACTTTTAGATCAGTGGTGCTGTAAGAAGGCTGTAATCCAGGCTTCTACCTCTTTTCCAGAATGCTTATTCCCATTGACTCAAATAACCAAATTTCATATTCTTGCACTCCTGTGCTTTTTTTTTTCTTTCTTGTTTGTGCTTTGGCACTTTTCACAGTATTTTCTGACAAGCTAGTGAGAGAATAACTTCTCTAGGGCAGAACAGACTCAGGATAATTTTTTTGTAGCCTGATTTTTTTCACTCTGCTTTGTATGAGAAACATATGACTTTCAGGATAGGTAGTCAGCTGTTATCTTCTTAACAACAAAATCCTGATTTTGCATTCCTCAAAATTAATGCATGTATTAATTTTTCAGGATACCAAAGTGAGAGTGAGACTTTCGCTGAGTTGGAGAACAAATTAAACACATTCCCCATGGGCTCATGTCTTGGGTTTCATTGGCATTGACACCAATGATATCGTAGTTGGCAGTTGGAGATTTTTGTTTTAGGTCATATGTAAGTTTTCATTCCCTTCTGAATTGTCTGAAAGATGAACATTTTCACCCATCATCTTTTACAAAACTTTTAGAACTTTATTGTCACTGATGCTTCTATCCAGCTGCCAGGTTTAGTTGAAACGCACCAACAGATTTACACTTTATTAAATGACTCAGGATTTCACATATATGTAGGATGAGTACATAAATTTTGCTTTCATGAGAAACCAGGCTAAAATTATTTCACATTGCTATATAAATTTTAAAAAGAAATTAAATTTAAAAAAGAAAATTAAAACATTGTTATGGTTAATAAAAATAGATTAAAATAGATTATGGTTAATAAAAATAAACTAACAATAAAAGGATCACGAGTTCTGAGACTAAAAACCGAACAATATTTTGGACACTTTTACAAGCTGATCTAAATATGATTTCTTGATTAAAAAAGATTTCCATTTTTTGGTTAGGTACAATCCACCTGTTAAGATATCCAGAAATATCTCTTATGAACTCTTTTCTAAGAAAAACAGAAAAAAATCCTCTTTCCAGATTTTTACATAAAAATGATGGCTTGCTATATCACTTGTCTGGCAAAAATGTAAGTTCACAGAAGTAGATAGCATTGTGAATTATATTTTTTTTGCATATTTTAGAATGTCAGAGGAGTGGTCCAGTGTGCAGGTGCAGATTATTATAACCACAAGACACTTGCCTTATGAATAGGCTAATTAGTTGAGCTGTAGAAAAAAAATAGCACATTACAGTGATCATAATGTAAAATCTGATGTTCAAAACAGCGTGAAACTGGCATTTCTAACAGCAAAATCATCCAGGAATAATAAAAAAAACCTATTTTCCCCTCGTCTCTGATTTTCAAAAACAGTCTTTTATACAAAGTACCATAGTTGACTCTCCAAATACAGCCTATATTTAAGTTTCAGTGGAATTCCAGAGGCTTTTTCTTTGTTTTGTGATTAAAAGTTGTTGTTGAAGCATTTTCAAAATATTGTAATTAATTTAATTTGTCTACATGAATAGACTAGGTAGTGCAGCCAATTAAGACCCAGTACTTTGGCCTTAGGGCTTCAGTCTGAAACATCGTTTAGACAGGAACTAATGCAATTATCCTTATCTGAATGCTCTGAAGGAGATAGGAAGCAAATGCCAATTTGGTCTCCTTACATGGGCAAAGAGACACTTTTGCACACATAATCAAAGGGAAACATTTTCAATAATATATGCAGCCTAATTAAAAGTTCAATTAAAACTACTATTGAGATCTTTACCACTGAACTTTATGAATGACTATTTTTGCAGATAAAGTTTAGGACTCTCACAGAAATGTTATAAATTTATAGCATTTATATATAAATCTATTTTATCTTTTAAGTTCTGTTCTTGCAGCTGCTTAGTCTTGCTGCTTTTCTTTTGAGAAATGATTGCAAAAGGAACACTATCTCCCTTTTTTATCCTATCACTTCTTTTAGCATGGCTGTTTCTAGACTACCATCTGAAAAGTTTCTTCGGTGTTTTTTATGGTCTGCAGCCTATGATAGTATTCTTCACTGGCACTAGGTTACGGCTGCATTTCCTCTTCCTTCAATATTGTCTAACGGACTGTCCATATCCAACATGTTTTTGCAACATTCTTGGACGGACCCTTACATATCATCTTAGGTATGCACAATGCTAATCTGAAGTACTTTTCTGGATTTTCAGGATTATTGTAGGTACTCACTTGTTTTAAATTATATAGGGGAATTAACTCTATACACAATAGCTCTAGCATTAGAGAAGGAAAACAATTTTTCCTTGTTCTGTACTGTCCCTAGTTGTCAGATTCCAAAATTTAATACTCAGGTTCACGTCAGAAGTATATAATTTCCTTTAAAAATATTGAAATAGGCTGAATTCTCTGAAGGTATGTTTACTTAAAGGTGCAAACCCCATGAGAAACATATGAATATTCATTCTCCTCCACTCAGTATCAGTCTTAGTTCCTGTACTTTGTTCGTAAGAGCTCTACTGACCAATGACTGGTTGAAAAAAAATTTGCTTAGTCAGAAGAACCTCTTAGCTCAGAAGCAAAGTGAAAAATAGTACATCCAGACATTTTGCTGTTCTGTCAGTCTGAGACTTTGGGAATAATTACATACATGTTATTGAGATTTTTATGTCAACCAATTTGGCAAATAGACTATGCAGCTAACCTTTTTTCTTGAATATGAAGGGCAGAATGCTTTGGGTGATAGTAGGAGGAATGGTAATTATTGCTGTTTTTCCATTAAATGAGAATAGATTGAGGGGGCTTTACTGTGTTTTGGGTTACCTCTGGATGCCAAATTGGGAATACATGCCAAGATAGCTTCTTTCATTGTTTTCACAGTGGGTTCTACTTTCACCCCCTGGACAAGTCTGTTTACTTTGAGGAGAAAGAAACTGCAAAATTTGACTTTAACAGTTCCACTTGCAGAAAGCTCAGTCTAAGGCATCCTAGTATTCAGACTGTAGCTAAAAGTGTCATCTCCTGCACTTCCCTGGACTGTCTTAATTCTGTTCAGTTCCTTTGAGTGATCTGATAACCTCAGGACGATGAGGAAAGTCAGATTGGACTCAATCATCACATCTTCACTTTCTGCAGTTTTTCCTATTCAGTTTCTTTCCCCTTGCATTCCCTGCCCCATGCTTTTTCAGATGGAAACAGGGTTGTTGATGTTTGATGTTTATTACCTTAGCCTTCCAGCCAGAGGCCTGGCAGTAAAAAGGAATTGTTAAGCAAATATGGATTTATCTGTTAGGCTAAAATGGTCATGGTGTAGTGGCACCAAATGAATTACACAAGTTCATGGTGACAACATATGGAAGAGATCATGCTGTCAGTCCCATGGCCAATTTTATTTCACCTGCATTGGCCCAGATGAGTGTCTTCTAGTAACACTTCTTTTTTTCCCTATAAAAACTTAAAAGACTGTTCAGATGAGAGAGTCCCTTTAAAGACTGAATAGATTGTGCTGCTCTGGGGAAGCCTTTTGAAATTTTAACCCGAAGGTACCTTTCTGAACAGCATTTCAGACTTCTCACATCAGAATTTCTTTACCAGACCTTCTACTCTTGGTCACAACAACATTATTACTTGGTGTGAGAAAGCACAAACACAAAGTCTGAACTCTCCCTGTCATATCTACTTTGGTTTTTGAATGATGTTTTGGACAACATAATCATGTTAAGGAGGTTTTTCCCCTAGTATGGCATGTCCAACCTGATTTAAGATATTGATGGTATTATTTATATCTAAAAATATCATGATACATTCACTTTATCCGAGATAAAGTGCCTAGTTTATTTTGTTTTATCCAGATGAGAAAAGTAAACCATAAAGAGAACTTATATGAATTCTTAGTTACCAGAACAACTAGTAGCATAGCTAGAAACAGAATTAAAGATGTTCTCCTTTTTAGTATACTTTCTTCTGTCAGGAAAATATCCATTTCATACTTGATCTTATATTTCCTTTCTTTTTCTTTTCCTCTTTTAAACCATTTGTTCCATTTGTCACTGCCTACAGTCTGGGCTTTCCATATAAACTGTTTTCTGCAATTATTTTTCTGTTCCTTCCATTGTTTTCTGCAAGTTTTTTTTATCTCCTTTTGTTTCCTGATAAATCTGGAAACATGCTCATATTCATTCTTGTTCATTCTTTTCTCTCTTGAGCCTAAAATGTCTTAATTATTTTGTCATTACATTGGTATACCTCCAAGAGGAAGGGCTGGAGATGCTTTCAGTACATCATATACTACAACAGCATCAGCTGCCGGTTTCAGAGCATACATTGCAAAACAGAGTCTCTGAAGAGTATGAGGAATAGCAACAGCTAGTTTGGCGACTCAACACAAGCTCACGAATGAGTTGGTCTACTAAGCACTACTTTGGTGTTTCTGAGAAAACAGCTAAAGACAGCTCTGAGTAGTTTCGACATAAAATAAAGCAAGAGACTTATGGCATTTACGTGCTTCTGCAGTTACACAGCAATTCAGCAGGGGCCTTGTGGTATCACAGCTTTAGATTTGGGCCTATATTCCACGTAAACATAAGAATGCAGGCACCAAGTGTTCCAGAATTCAAATATCTGTTTAAGAGTTAAGTCTGAAAAATCCTATAACAGTTTTAGATTCCTTATTGTGGTGCTACATTTACAGCCATCTGAGCAATTATGTAGAAATAATGATCCTCTTTTGATGAACAGCTTAGGGTTTGAGTCCAAACACAAACACATCTGGCTTGCACAGGCAAGAAACTTTCCTGGTACAAGGAGAGACTAAATACTAGCTGCTAAACTTATGTTAATCAGAATGATCTCATTAAAATCAATAAAGATTGGCTACGTTATACCAGCTTAAGGTTTTTTGCTTATCTGATTTATTTTTATTGTTTATTATTATTATTATTTCCATGTGATATTTAAACTATGTATAGACTATTTCAATGGCCCTTTATTTCAGCGTTTTAATGCTTTGAGTTTACAGTCTTACATATTTTCCAGTGGCAACCTCCTTTTGGGAATTTCCTATTCACAAATTTTTATTTAGCATAAAATAATTTTCTCTTAGTTACCTTTTTAGGATCTTTTACAAGCAGTTTAGAGATTGATCAGAATATGACTACAGGTTAAAAAAGAAGCTATAGTGGTAAGGCTAGACTGACAAAATACTTTTAGTTGTGTTAAAATACCTTACTTCACATATGCAATAAGAAGCAGCAAAATTTAAAATAATGTCTATCTGAGGTGTGATCCATGGACACAGTCATTCTTAGTTTCCAGATTTTTTTCTGTGTCAGCACGGATTATTGTCAACCCTCAGACCTTATAACAGTGGGTTCCTGGGATTATGTGTTTGTTTGTTTGTTTCTTTGTTTGGAGGGGGTTTTTCACAGTAGATGAAGGGCCAGATTTGGTGTATAGATGCTATTTTTGTCAAAAAAGCCCCTATGCTGTGTGGAACACTATAGCATAATGATAGATATATTATGTTGAAACATACTGATCTGAGTGACTTTATGCTAGATGGCAAAAGATTTGGCCTGACTTTTAAAGGAAGCTGTTAGAGAATAGGAATTTCCAGTGGTATGCTATCATAAGAATGCATGTAGAAGATCTGATTACACTGTATATAATGATAAATATACTGTTTATTTCACTGCTTAGACATTTATCAGGCTTGACTATAATGCAGATTTAGGGATACACAAGTATCTCTGACCATCTGATCTCACAGCTGAAAGTATGAAGGTGTGTGATGTGAAGATCCCAGTCTTAAAGCACACAAGCTGTATCAGGTTTTTTCTTAGTAAATGAGTGTTAAGAATACATGGTAATGGAGTTTCTGAACCTCCATCAGTAAATTTACACTGCCTGTTGCCTTCTTAAGTCACCTTTGAATTAGCAGTGAGGTCTCTGAATATCATCCCTTGGAAAAGGGATGCCCACTGCTTAACAGCTTTGTTGTACGTACACTTAGTAGGTTTTAAGGGAATATTAGTTCTCTGCAAATATCAGCATCATGTCAAGAAGATAAACCGCCCTATGTCCTGTTGAAAAAGCAGTTATGGAGATCAATCTTGAAACAGAAATTTAGGATTATCAATCAGAGTGATCCTTGTACAGGGTCAAGTTATTGTCTGAGGTAGAACAACAGAAGCGCATGCAGATCTTTCTATGGAGGACATGGTGCTCAGCCACAGACAAAGAATCAGAATTAGGTCTATTAGTTGTATTTCTTAAAAATAATGTCTATTAGATAAAACCTCTAAGGATCAGAGGTTTATTCTGATAACAGAGGAGGGTGGTTGTGTGTGGGAAATGCTTTCTTTTGTAGATCTCAAGAGAAGAAAGTTGTTTAATGTAGCTTCAGATGGAAAATTCAAGCCAGATGCAGTTCCCTATGTTTACATGAACCTCTGAGCAAAAGTAAGAGAAAGGGACATTTAGTACTTGTGGTTTTCTGATCTTCTGCTTCAGAATGTAGCAGGAATAATTTCTGTCAGAATTCTCATACTGTTTGTTATGCATTTTAATTATTAAACATGGTAGGCTCATTAAACTTGACATGTGTTGTCTATGCATTTATAGAACACCAGGTCCTATAAAAATAACATAAAATTTGCCATTAACAAAGGAAATGCCTTAAGTCCTAAATATCAGGCAGATACGAACACCTTTATTATCTTTCCCTTGTATTCTCATTAACAGAGCTGCTAGCACTTTATCGTGGAGACTTTAAGTATGAAAGAGCTCATATATTTTCAGTGCTGTCTTAGAACAAGATTATTTAAATAGATTTGGGCATGGGGAGGGTACTGCTTTATTCTTTCCAATTATGCAGATCAAGATTTAAAAATTCATCCTCCTGAAAGTATTTAACTTTTTTTTTTCTGCTAGCTCTTGCAGCTTTTATTTTCTCATATAATTTTAATTTTCTCAGGAAAGAGTTAAATTGCATTCTGTTAGCCAAAGGGAATTTCACTACATGGTGACAGTGACAGTTTGTAGGAATTACTAGAAAGTCTGCTCAATTTTAATGCCCTAATGAAAGTTTTTGTAAAAGAGAACTTCCTTTTTCTGCCCTGCTTCTTCTACAGGAATTTCTGTTATTTGTGCTAAGCGTTTCACTATGAAGTTTCTTTAACTCCCCACCACAAGAAAGAGACATGGGTCCATCTGAATGTCTTCTTGGCTGAGTATCCAGCCATAAGGATTCACAATGAGATAGGGCAGCTACCTACTAGTGGAAAACTGTGGATAATGGTAGGTTGTTGTTGTAAGGCTTGTTGATGGATTGAATCTATTTTTGCCTGGTAGAAATAGATAAGTAGACAGTCATACCTAGCATAAAGTGAGCTTCTCTTCTCTGAGGCAGAATTGCACCATTTGCCTTTCTAAGAAAAGAGTAGTGTAGTGTCTAAGATACATTCAAGCTGTTTTTCCAAAAAAGCCACACCATTACAGCTATGATGGAAATGTTACGCATTCATTCTCCCACGGACACACAGCTACCATTCAAACCCGTCCCTGAAGAAGTGGGGTGACTAACATGTTCATAGATGTTTACACACAAGTTAGAACTGTCAGATTAGAAAACCCCACAAACCTGGAGTAAAAATTTCAACGGAATTTTGGACTTGTATTTCAGATATTTAGGTGTTTATGTCTATACTTCACCTGTTAGTCATCACACAGGTGTGCTTACTTTAGCACAGAAAGAGGACTGTTGTTTATTAGGAAGCTGGAAGAGCTGGGTGTGTGTCTTCCCTGGGGCAGAGCGAGAAGAGAAAGGAAATGTCATTGTTGCCCAGCTCCTGAGATTCTGCCAAGCTGAAACAAATCCTGCTGCTTCTGTACAGGGTTGTAAGGCTGAATCAGTTTTCAGCTGCTTCCTGGTGCTGGGTCTAGAGTAGAAAACCATTGCTATTTCCGCACTTTTCTCAGGTATGCTGAGTATCAATCACTCAAGAGTATGAGGAAAGTAGGGCTGCAGTGCTGGCTGAAAATCGTAGCGTATTATTTGACTTCAGTCATGAGGACACACCAGCAAAACAGAACAACAAAACAAGCTACCAGAATGTTATAAAACGGATGCAGAAATTTTGCAGACTCATTGATGGTCACACAAGACCTACAAAAAGATCAGCTGATTATATGCATAGAGCCAGATTTTCAGTTTGCCAGCCACTAGCAGTCTGACTATAACCGGAATTATGAGTGCTCAACATCCTTGTAAATTAGTTCCAGCTGTTTCTAGTTTGATAGGCAAATATGAAGGCACTGAATACTGTGAGCATTTGGGCCTATAATTTAGTGAGTCCTTCTTCCAGGAATCTTGTAGACCTGGAAATTCTTCTTTGTATCATTTCTGAATGTGCCCTCAAGAAAATTTCTAATCCTGCTAATGCCATTGTGAAAAGTGATTATATCACATCAAACACACACTAAATAAGCATATGAGATTTTTGTATAATGTATAAGAACCTGCTTTGTTATTGAACTAATGGATTGTATTCTATCAAAGATCACATGCTGCTATATGAATCATTTACATGCGTTTTACTTGAACGGAGGGTGGGAAGTGCTATATTTACAGTACAAGCGCAGTGACCTCAGAATAGAACTTTCATGTTCAGTCAGACTTTTAAAATGTGTTATTTAAGTGTGAGTCATTTTCATTGTCATGCATTCTTTACAAGCCGACCTGGGAAAGGCTAAGGGCCCTATTTATTGTAAATGTCAGGCACACTTGGCTAAGTATACATCAAGCTACAATTTAATCTCAAAGCTAAAACTAAGAACTGAAATCAGGGGAGATTTTAAGTTCAAGACTTCATGAAGGTCATGCACAAGGTTTGAATAAGCAGATTCAGACATACACAGAAGGCACTTTTCATCAACTGAATGAGACAATTATGAGGGTGTCTTCAGCTATTGAATATAAATCTGAGAAAAGAGAGCTGTATGTGTAGATAGAATTTTCAACATCAGGACCATGAACTGAATGCTACTCTTCATAGGATACTGTGTTGCCTGTACTTGCCTCCCTCTTAGTCTTGCCCTAGACTGACACTTTCTTTGGCAATTCTGCTTCTCTTCTATTAAATAATAAATAACACCACTTTCTTTAAAATTTTACAAATGTAAAATTTCATTTCACCATCTTCAACATTGTTCTATTTTCTTAAGGAGGGAATGGTGCTATCTAGTCTTTATAATCTTAATTTTTGGTCATATTGGAATACTCACGATTGCTGTCTACTATGCCAAATGGCAGATGGGATTCTCTAATATTGGGTAGTAATATTCTCTCTAATATTCTCTAATATTGGGTAGTACCTGAACTGTTAAATTCTGCTGTCATATTGTTATAGGTTGCTTTCTTTAAAGTCAACAAGCAACGTACGTCAGCATGCATATGAAGCATGCAAAGACTTTATCAAGACTGTGGTGGCAATGAAACCAAAACTAACTGGTTTTTTGAGTATAAGTACACAGGTTAACAATTTTTTTTGGAATCCATCACCCACTGCGTATACTCCTCATGTGTTGCAGAAGTTTAGTATGGAGATTTAAATAAATTGCATTCTAAAGTTTGTTTGGTGGTTAGAGGTGTTTTTTAGGTTTGGGTTTTGGTTTTTTTTATTTTTAATTTGTAATGGAGTCTTTTTCAGCAGATGGTTTGTTCCAGTCCCTTTCATGTTCATACTCTGTTATGTTTGTAAAAGACCCAGCTGCCAACTGATAATATTTCACTGCTGAATCTATCATGTGTGATATAATTGCTCATTATGTGCTTTGGAATAAAGTTAAAGAACTATCAACACAGTTATTTCTAACTCCAAACAAATTAAAAAGAAATAGTCATTTTTAATATCCATAGCTCTCAGCTGACATTTAATTACTTTAAAAAGACTGCTTTTTGTGATAGACTCTTCTATTTTATCAGGCCTTGACTTTGAGAAGCATTGTATTCAAGAATGGCATTGAGAAATATATTCTGTTTTAAGCATATTATTAAGTCTGGAGCACCCATTTTCCTGTATCTGGATCTTAGGTGAAGGACCACAGTCTGCATTTCTACATGAGTTTTTTTTTTTTTTTTAAGACTCAGACTCTCTAGTCAAAGATGTCTAATTGTAATACACAGTGTAATGCTGATCCACTAAGCATTACTGATTTCCATCAGAAAGACAATGGATCACTGAACGCTAACTCTCTTTTCTAAAGTGTTGAATCATTTTAAAGGGCAAACAAAATATAGTAAATATTTTCCTCACAAAATTATATTACTATTTTCAGGAAAATGTATGTTATTCTATGGAAGTTATTGCTAATGTTCTCTGGAATTGTATGGGTGGAAGATCTTGTCCACAAGCCTAATACAATTGTCATGATTTGTTACCAGTAATACCTCAGGGTTTTTTAACAGAGTGCAGTAAAAGAAGTGCTGTGTTTCCTAAATAACTCTGTAGTAATTGCGTATATATGGGAATTTTAATCATAAATGCACAAAGAAAAAGTTTCTCCCTTTAATTTCTGAAATTATAATAAGCATGTTACATTATTTTGCTTCTGCTGATGTCATGTGAGAAAGATTGTCCATATCTCCTTTTTGGTGAACACAACACTGCTGCCCCACAAACACTGAAATCTCTTGAGATGCGTAGGGGTGTTATTCAACTTCCATCAAAGATTTTTTGAGTTTTCTCCATTGAACACACTTCAAAAAGGCTTTCTGCCTGGGATTAAAATGTGACACTGAATTCAAGACTTGTGTGTATTAGACATGACTTGTTTTATCTGCTTCTGAAATTAAAAAGATCTGTCAGCAAATCAGCCCTGTAATTTCAAAGATGTTTCAATATACTTTCAAAGATAAGAGAACACACATTTCTGAATCTGGCTCCTTTGTGATCTTCATTTCTCCTAACAAGAAAAATTCTTAACCTTTAGGATTTCTCTTTATGTAAGCTCTTTAGGGTCAAAAGACCTCACATTTCTGTTACTACGATGAAGGCTAACACTGATATAAAACGCTGATACCAAAGGAGTCAATTAAGTTTAAGTGATCGAGTAAAAGATTTCGCTCCCTTAGGGAAGTATATTTAGTGATTATGAAAGAATGTCCGGTATCCTTCCTCATCCTGGATCTTAACAGAAGTTGAAGGCTAATACGAGCTCATAAAAGCATCAAGTGTGTCAACTGGTCTCCTCCAGGTTAGCTACTCAAAAATTGTAACTCTGTACCAAATGCTCAAAGTATTGATTAAAAACTCATGTCTTGCATTGCCAGTTCTCCATTACACTGTAAATTTGCTCAGACAAAGCAATCCGGCATAGTTAATAATGGACATTCCCCGTTCACTTACTCTTGCTTTATCTGCAAATTTCCCTGCAACTTTTCAAAATTTGTGCCTTCTTTTTATTGGGTCAAAGCACTATATTCCCTAAAGACAACATTAAATATTAATATTACATTACTTTTAATGTTATTTTTCCTTAGTACTCCTACAGTATGCACTTTCATGTCAGTTATAACATTATAGGCTCTTCCAAAGCATGGACAAGAGGAAAATATATTTCATTATGCTGAAAGAGAGCTCCTTTATTTTGATTTTCTACTGTTTGTTTTTTCTCTATAAGAAAAATTTCAGCCAGTTGATATTGCTTTTCTCTAATCTATTTTTTAAGTTCACCTTTTTTGACCTTCAGATTGTCAGACGTATAGGACTAGATGAATTTAGACCATTTTATGTGGGTATAAAACTTTACACAAAGAGTACATAAGCCTTGACAATCTATAAACCATGCTTCTATAACACATTTTTGTTACTCTTCCTCCTGTTAATAACACTAAGAGATAAAATCATGCATGTTATGTTGAATATTCAGAAAGCAATACAGTTTGGTTAACAATACCTACTGCATTTATGAGATTCTGAATAAATACACCCTGAGTACATCTTCAGGGCATCACAGTTTGCTATATAAACTCATGAATAAATCACTATCTAACATCAAAGTGTGATAAAGGAACAGATCATTTTATACAGGCCATTTAGGTTTTTGCAAGTCTTCTCACAAAGAGAATGGACTCCTACTCATATTGCAGTGGTAGATATTTCTTCCTGTGTATGTGAGGCTAAAATGTTAGCACAAGTAGATGGAAAATAATTTCCTAGAAGTATTTCAAGCTTCTTAATGTCTCAATCAGTATCAGAAGCATACCGCAGCAGCAAAGGAAAATCAAACAGGAAAAGGTAACCAAAATTCTGCTAGAGTGGATCTTACATTTGAGTGGATAAATTCTTCCATTTTTCTCTTCCAGAAATATCAACGAACTTCTCAATGTCATATTAAAGGAAGGCAAGAACACAGAAGCAAAGTATAGGATTATTTCATAGGATTATTATTCATAGGATTTCTGTATATAAAAATATATCCCTGATATGGTTAGTGATCTATGTGATTTTCCCAAAGAAGAAAATCTCTTTTAGAAGCTTCTTTCACATTCTGACGCCCACCACTGCCCGCTCCCCTCCCCTCCCAACCAAATTAGAAAAAAAAAGTCTTCCAAGAAACTGTCTTTGAATATTCAAGGTAACCTCTAGAAAAAAATATGTGAAGTTGGGGATCTGACAGCTGTGTTGGTTCTCAGTTATTTCCAAAGGTCAAAGCCCATGACATGCATGTAATTACATCAAAATTTAAGCAATAGGTGATTATAATTGTGTATGCAAATAGGTGTTTTTTTAAATATACAGACACACAGATATCTTTAAGCAGTTCAGATAGAAAGTTATTATATCAAGTAGTTTCTCATGACTTAATAGATGGGAAGAACCCGATTATATTATATTATTTGTGCAAGACAGGTGCCTACCTAGGGCCACAGCTGCTGTATGCTATGCATTTGATTTGTCTCACTGTAGCACAACGTTGTAAACTTTTTCCCTTTTGATTAATTATTCTTCAAGGGAAAGTACTCTCAGTGAGAACCATGGCCTACATTTTCCCCATACACATTCCCCAATATATGTATATATATGAATATAGCTATAAATCAAATATTAAAGGTAAAAACTGGAAAATGCAATATGACCTTTGGTGGTCTTTGATGCACAGAAGGGAAAATTATGTTTCATTTAATCTTGCCTTTCTTAGTTTTTAGTGCCTCTGCTTTTATATGTACAAATATGGTCAGAATTAAGTTACGTATCTCTCAAGTTGACATCAGTTGATCTTGTTCATGACCATTCACACTGAAAGAATGACTGTTTTTAAACTTTAACCCAGAATATATAAAAACCCTTGGTACAAAAATATCTGGATATTTTTGTGTAATATCTATACCAATACGGACCAGAATGAATCACAACCTCATAGCTGTGCAAGCCAGTCCCTATGCCAGTATATGCAGAAAATTTTGAACCTGAGATTGTGAAATTCTCATGGAGTGACAGTGGAAAAGCAGCAAAAAATATAATATAGCTAATTGAATCAGTATGGAAATTATATTTGAATGTCTAAAAGCATCTTAAAGTCATAAGTGAAAGTACAGACATTTTCAATATTGGAGTTTGAAATTCAATCTTTACTAATACATCCAAAATGCAAGGAAAACTGCTTTAATATATTCTAACCAGGCACTCTGTTAAGCAAGTATTTTACTTCTTATTGAGAAACAGAAGAAATTTGTCAGAGAAATCTGGAGCCATCAGCTTTGCCCCTCCCTCAGCCCATTCCAAGGTACGTTAAAGGCCTTCCATAAAAGCTTTTATCACAGGATGCATCATACATACCTGAAGACATTATGTGTAATGGGAGGGGAAGAGGGATGTTCCTTAAGAGTGTCAAGTGCCATCTATTCTTCAAGAACAGAAGATATGGAAAGAATATGAGCACAGGAACAATCTCCAGTTATTAACATAACTAAGAGAAGATATCTGTTGAAATGGGGATATGGATAGAGAAACTGAGATGCTAGATAAATGTATATCAGAGCTGTTGCTAACTGGCAGAGGCCTTTAGAAATTCATTTGATGGTGCTGGAGATACTACTTATTGTGCATCCATAGTTTTCTTAATACTAATTATGAATTCTGACAGTGCACAATGAAGTTTTGAGAAATAATCACAAGGGGACAAAGAACACTGATTTGGGAGTTCAAGGACTGTACCAAACAGTATCACTTTGCCAGGAAGGTCAAAGTCCTGAATGCCACAAAGTGCCCCATGGACCTCAACTGCGAAACAACTGCCAGTCACAGCAGATAGCCTCATCCAAAGGGAGCCAAAGGTAAAGGAAAACTAAGAACTGAGAACAGCAGTGTGTGCCTGAAACCCTATGTAACCCTACAGATTTTCCTCTGCCTGCGTGCCCATCTCCTTCCTGATTTTGAGGTGTTCATATAAGCTTTCTTTGAAAGTCAAAGCAGGGGCCAATCTTTTCTTTCACAAGACTATAACTGAATAAAGTGTTCTTCCTGTCCTAGGACCTTGTTGTCTCACCACTTTGAGGACAAATGCAAACCTTTGCCTTATATCAGAGAGTACTGGCTAACAACCTCCAGTGTGTGCCATTTTTATTCCTCCTTCATGGCACAAGATTTTCTGTGCAAAGAATAAAAGGGAAATATCAGCTTCCTACTGAGGTCTTCCTACAGCTAGTAAGACTAGTATCTAGGATAAGGCAATATAAAATATCTCTCCTATAATTTTAATAGCATTAATGAAATAAGCTGAGACAAGCATTCAAACTGAAATCTATTTTTTAAGCAAATGGTATAACTACCGAACTACAGAAATTTGAGAGAAAATATTGCTACTGTGATGCCACAGGTACTCCAGGGAAGGGCTAGAAGCAGAATTGAGGCATTTGAGAGTAATTAAAAGAAAAAAAAATAAATTAGATATCAAGTTTGATGGAAGTTGTGTAGGCTTTTGGAGAACCAGAGCCTTGGACTACAAGCCAGGTGAAGTAAGTGCATCAGTCTTTTTGTGGCAATCATCCTAGCTGCAGTAAGCTTTGAAGTGTATTTAAGCATACTGTTATTTCAGACTTAAAGTTCAAATGCTTCCAACACTCTTTTTAATAGCAAAAGGACTGAAAGCATTAGTCATTTTAAAAGTAAAAGAGCAAAACCCAGAACAAAACAGAGAGCTAGATTAATGAAAAAAGCTCAACAGTTTCTGACCCCTTCTTAGACATTTACCTTGCACAAGATTTTCCCTATATTTTTTTTTCAGTTATGTCATTATGGTAAGGTATGTCACATGTGCCTAGAAATAGTTGGTGATACTGAAACTCATGTGCTTATGAATCAGAGAACCTAAATAAATTTGACCGTAAGAACCATGACAGAGATGAATTTGCATTTTATTTGGTGGTGCCATATGGAAGCACAGAAAACACAAGAGGAGACGCATAATGAACATGCTTGTGACAAGCATGGAGAAATAGAAATGCACCTTGACAAGTGTAAGACTTCCAAAGGCAGCTGAGACTGAGGAAGAAATTCTACGCATCTTCCTGTTTAGTGAGAAGGTGAAACCTCACAGAAATCCAGCAAATTTTATCAAAATTTAATCTGCACCTGAACTCTTAGCATCCTTATACTTACTGGGTAGAACTGCAGTACAAATCAGAAACAATAGTCACAATTAAGCTGTCTTTACATAATCTATAATGTCACATCATGCCATAATATTTTTTACAGTTTTGTAGGGTTTTTTTAAACATTAGAGAGCATAATAGTATATAGAACAATTACTACTAGCTAGAGAAGAGACAAATCAGAATGCATCACCAATGATTCAGGATGTATTTGCAGATGAAAATGGAGAACTCATGAAAAAGCTATAGAAATGGAAACTCACGCACATAAAAAAGCCTTGTATACAAGAAGACATGGCAAGAACATAAGATTTTATCATTTTGACTTCTAAATACACTGCTGAGGGAGTTCATACAAGAGAGCAAGATGTTCCGTTTCTGAAACTCTGCAGGTGTGTACAAGGTAACAGTTTCAATTTGAACGGATCTAACTAACTACATTTGATCTAAAGCTGTCATATATTTAAAACTTTATAAAATTCTATATATTTACTTTTAGAATTAGTTATAGAATACATTAGAACATTCTAAAAGTTATTTTGAAAAGTTAGTTCTAAATTGTAAAAAGTTAATTTAAATTATTTGGAAAATTTTAGAGGGTGTAATGGAAAAAACGGATGTGAATGGAAACTGGCTGTCTGCAGAAAATTTAATTTGCAACATTTAGAAAGCAGTGAAGGGATCAACTCAAAGACACAAACAAAAATAAAGTAGGAAGTAAATAAAAGTTAGAAAAGAAGACAAATGAAATGTGAAAGTAAACAAAAATATTAAAGTGAATTAGAGACAGTAAGTTTGAATATAGGGAATCAGAAGATGAATTATTTCTACAAGCTAAGATATTTCCTTCCTTTTCAAAAACTAAATGAAGCTTCCCACCCATCAGCATACAACAGCATCAACACATCCTTCATCCCCAAAACTGCACTCTAAAGCTAAAAAAAAAGAGTGCTGATTTCCGTTAATATTCTCAACGTGGTGGGAAGAAACTGACTTTGGAGATCATCTTGCATTTGGGAAATAATGTTGTGTTGTTCTAAATTGTGTTTGTTTTAGAAAACACATTTGTGTTGATTCCTTTATGTGACAAGCATTGCTAGAGGCTGGTGTTGCTCTGACTTGTATAACTATCCAGCTTAATTACTTAATGAATTGAAAAAAAAAACCCAAACCTTTCAAAACACACAGACTTTGAATCTAATGACTGGCAAGGGAAAGCAACATCAAGTTATTCATAACATGCTGTTTAACCACATGTAGACCTAGCTGAACAATACCGAACAAAATGCACCAAGGTCATTCAAAAGTAGATGTCAAAATCTGGCCTCTGAAGGAGACCTACAGTGGCTGCAGTTTCTACAGCACAGCTGTTTGCATTTACTTGCTAGCACATGCAATCATATCTGAACACTCCCTAATTCTATTTCACTGAATAAGTGAGTGAATATTGGAGAAGCGTTTTAAAAACAGGCTGCATTGCCTTGTAGTTCATGTGCTTGTATCTCTTCCTTACAGCAATTAAAGTATAAGTATGAAGAGGAGGTAGTTGGAATCAAAGAGGACTTGGGTTTCTGTATGTTCTTTTAGACCTAACATGAACCTGGGATGTAACCAGAGTACATCTCCTCCTCCTGGGATCTGGTAAATATTTTCTGATCCAGCGTTATAGGTATAACAGTTACGATCTTGACAGATGTATCTAAGCATGTGTCTCTAACATTGTACATTATAAAGACGAAAATTTTGGAACCATGCTCTGTCCAAGTATGTGACCATTGGAAAGTAAACCAGAAGAGTTTCTTCGGTGAAAACCAAAGGATTTGCATGTACAATTTTACTGTGAGAAGATACTTTCCCTGTATATAGACAAGGTATATTCAATCATGACTAGGGTCTGCTCTAAAATCTCTATTTCAATTTGCAAATTATTAACTGCCATCATACTGAAGTAGGAAGATATAAGTTAAATAAAGTTGGCTTTATATTATTATTTCATAGACACCAAAGCTCTGCGGTAAAAGTTTTTACATTTTCAAAAAATGCTGAAGTAGAAGCTTATAGTGTTACAGCTAATTTTTTTTTTTTTTTTAAATCTAGAAAGTCTATTTTTCTTTAAGTGCTATCTAAAAGGCACTTTCGGGACAAATGATTTAATGGGATCTTCTTTCATTCTTATTTGAAACTTAGTAACAGTGAGCTAAATAGTTTGACAATAAATTCACATGTTTGAGATGAGGAAGTTATTAACCTCCCCTCTGAGAGAGAATTGGAATTTACTTAACGAAGACTTATCAGCTTTTCAGACTAACACAGAGATTTAACTTTCAGACATGTGTACAAAACTTATCAACTCATCACATAACATGATGTCTCTCAGGAAGATAATTACTCAGAAATTTCTAAGAAATTTATGTCCAATGAAAGAAGACATTGTTGACAATATTTATTCTTATCAGGGATTCTTCTCATTATCATTTTGCACTTTGTATTAGAAATATTACAGAAGCACAAGGATGCTGGCGACTAAATTGATAGAAAATATTTTGTCTTAATCCATAGTATCTAATATTTTTTTTGTAACTCGAGTAGGAAATTAACATTTTTTTCTTATTCTACTTAAAAAATATACTTTCTTTCTCTTTTCCCATTTTTTCCTCACTTCTCTCAATCTTAATACTGTCTCAGTCTTGTCAGTAGCACTTGCTGAGTTTATTAAGCTTCTGTCCAAATAGATTTTCACTTTGATGAATTTACTTTATGGGAATGCATCTATATACAATATACTCTATGTATTCTATATAATCTTCTTATAGAAAATATCTTAGTGCTACAAATTAAAGAAAAATAATTCAATAGTTCTTTATCAAGGTAAAGAGAAAACCAGAATTTTCTCACATATCATAATATAAATGTAGATATAACTTTCTCAGTATGTTAGCTTCCCTGAACAGCATACCAGGTCATTGTCAACGTAAATCTCAGCCTTATGTATTAATTATATTTTGGAAGGCCATGAATTCAAGGAACATTTGGTGTCACTGTAAGGTTTTGGAGGAGGAAAACCCAGATACACAGAGAAGACTCAATGTAACTTCACTTTTTGTGAAACTTGCTTCCAAAAATCTTCAGTAACTCTCACAGGCATTCAGAGGGTAACACTGTCAAACAGGGCACCATTGCAGCTTTTCAAGCGATATTTTTTATAACTCTCATACAAGCATTCTGAGCCTCTAATATCATGTCTCCAAGCAATCTTCATGCTGCCTGCTAATATGCTGCCTTTTTGGTTGTCTCTTTAGTTTCCTTTTAATACGAGTCTTCATTTTAGTGGAACTTCCCTTTCAGAAATTAGATACATTTTATATTTTATATGGAAGAAAATATTATGTTAGATAGTCATAATGATAACTCACTGAACAGAAATATCCAGATCCAAAAGTATGTGTTTGTTGATTCGACACTCCTGGCTTTTTTTTCTCTGATGTTATTATCTAGGTCAATATAGAGAGCTGGTTTCCTGTAAATTTTTTTTCTGAGGTAGATGAATATCTGCAACTCATGTCAGAGATCAGTGACATTTCTGGAAGGTTAAATCCCAAGGTCTTTCGAAGCACCAGAAGGATGTTTCAAGTTAAAGAAATTTCTTATGTCTAAACCTTGATCTACTCAGATTCTTTAATTAGATTTGGGAACATTCTCATTAGAGACCATTTTAAGAAAAGTTCAGGAGAGGAAGACCTGCCCCATGCATTTTTAGCAGACTATTAACCTGTATAGAATGTTATGGACAGTTTCCTGTTCTATGATATTCTCACTGAATAAAAACTGTAAATACGTCAGGTATATCAGGAAGGACTTCAACTGCTTAAATTAAGCTCCTTGCAAAAAAAATCAAGGATTTTTGGGAGAGAGGGATAATTACAATGTGGCCAAAGGGATAACTGCAATTATGGCCAAAGTCCTGCATACTGTGCAAAACAAAAGGTTCACATTCTCTAGCAAGATTAATTTCTCCTGCACTTCTCTGGCATAATTAGTTGAAAAATTTCAGAAGTGTGATTTAAACTAAAAAGTAACTTTTTGTTAATAACATATGACTGAGAAATTGCCAAATTCTTACCAATAAGGCAAAGGCATTGATGGTTAAGAATGGGACATTCATAAGACAGCTATTCGTTTTAAATAACTAAAGCCTGAGCATTCATTTTTAATTGTCCTTCAGGTGAAACACCCCCTGATGTGAACTTCTTAAAAGTATATTTACATGCTCTGTTCTAAGGTGGAGATGACACCGTTCATCTTGTGTGAAGCTTTTAAGATTGTGGTTACAATCATTGCAAAACAAGCAATAGCAAATACGGCAAAATTCTTAGTACATGAAGAAGAAATACATAGCCCCACTTATTTCTGCCAGAAGATACAGTTGACTCCTTTTGTGGTCATTTGTACCTACAAAAAAACCCCGAACAACAAACCAACAAAAACCTTATGGATCAAAGGATTTTATTGTGATAGCGTTTTACAGATACTGAGAGGAATAAAGTCATAGCACAGATATGGTTGGACTCTGTGATCTCAGAGGTCCTTTCCAAACATTAAGATTCTGTGATTCATTAGCTAAAAGAACAAGGAGGGTTTGAAATTTTCTCATAGCATGGTTCCTCTGACACTGGGCTCTCGCCTGCATATTCATTATTGACCAGCAGCATCTTCAGGCTGGACTAGATGGTGGTTTTTAAATGACCTGGCACAGCTAAGTTCTTCTGCCAATGAACTGTGAGGAAAAAGAGACAAGAAAGAACAAACTTCAGAAGCTCCTGTTAATCCATTTAAGACTTCTACTTCATTTGCCACAAAGAAAGAATGGGTAAAGCATTATAGCTTCAAAGCATTGTAGCAGGAACCTGACAGGGGCTACATGACAGTTATGTCAATTAGCCAGTTTACATTACTCACCAGTCTTTCAGTTTTTACTGCCTTGATCTAAGACCACAGTAAAGATTGACTTGGGTTGATTTCTGAGCAGACACAATGTAAAATTCAAGCCACCCGCTGATATGCTGCGGTCATTTCAGTTCTCATGAGCTGAAATCTCAGTTCTCAGCTGACTTGGTCAATAACTCATGAAGGAAATTCACCATGGTGCGCCAGACATAGATTGCAAATGTGATTATATACCCGCAGGCGAAAAACTAAAAGTTTTGTCAATTAAGGACACCTGCTAATTCTAAACAGAGTACTATTCAGATCATACTTTTCTGAAATCTGAAATGTAAAGTTTGAAATTTCACTGTTTCTGAATACTGAGGATTTATCATTTTTATAATATTTCTTAATAGATCTAATTCAGTACAGTAAGATTTTAAGTTTGTTTTAAGGATCCACTAGCCTTACCTAGTCTCATAGAGGATTTTGGAAATCCTTTAAGCTTTTAGAAGGGAAAAGGAAATTATACACTTCTGTATTTATATGGTCTTAATTATCACCTTGCCTTTTCTAATACATTTAGCCTATAACTCTTCCCACAATCCAGAAAAATACATCTTTTTTACTAATAGGGTAATATTAAAGTTAAACCAGTGTAAAAAGATCATGTGATACATGGAGGTGAATGCAGAATGCACACTGCAAAACCAAGATGTTAATATAGAAGCAAGATTCTATACTCAGATTTTTTTCTTTGAAAAGTTTTAGACCCACACTCTGAAAGTAACGAACAAGTAGAGAGGTGAAGGATTACTCACTAAGAATAGTATGTACTCAGTACATTGGCAGGCTCTGACTTTACGTACAACAGTAAGAAAATCAGAGTTAATTCCTGGGAGCTGTATGACAGATTTGTAGTATCACATGCTCAAAACATATAAAATATTCCCACTTGGGTTTAAAACTTAAAAATGCATGTTTACACATGGGTGGTGAGAAAACTTCTTGCCTAGCTGTTGATGGCAAACTGAGATTACTGGAGTACTTTCTACAAGTAAGATTTGTTTTCCTGCTAAGCTATCTATAGAAAAATTTAAATTCTTCCTACCTTTTTCTCCTTAAATAAAAAAAGAAATAAATGAAGCAACAAAAAAAGCATTAACCTCTAATTATTTAAAGATACTACTAAAATTATGTTTTACAGGAGATAGAGTTCTGTGATCCACGTTACCAATATGAAAACTCTTCACGTCAACTCACATATTCTGTAATACTGCAAAAGACTGACAGCTCTGTCTTCAGACAAAAAGCTCTGCAAAAGCTCTGCCTTCAGACCTGGAAAACATTCAAAATATTAATAAAACACCTGAACAGACAATTAACTCACCACTGTGAAAATAAGGTGGAAATAAAAAGAAAACAGATTGGTACAACTCCCTTAGCCCAACCTTCTCTTTAGCAGATTCTCACTACAGATAGATATGGAAAATTACTTCAGAACTATACAAGGGTCACAAACCAAAATAAGAAAATATAAGTCACAACATGAAATGGAAGCAATGAAATGAATGACAGTGCAATTAACATGACAGAGAGAAGATGGAAACTTGTCAGAAATTGCTGCATGGCTGTTCAGATTTGATCGGAGAGTGGAATTGATTTCTTCACAGTATCTATTAGAAAAAGATTTCAATCAAAATGTGAGGGAATGAAACATGAGTGTGTATGCACTCATCTGTGTGTGTGTATGTGTGTGTGTGAATCCTTGTACGGAGTCTGTACAAGCAAAGCTGTTAGACAATGCAGACGATGCAAAAGGCTTCCACTGTCGAGACCGTGAAAAGAAATAAATGCAGGAATGCAGTAATAAGGATTTTGGACTGGCTTTTGGCTGTTGTAAAATGATTTTTTTAATGGGATTAAAAAGAAGTTAAATAACTATTCCAGAGTCAACAGGATAAAAGGGTCTTTGGACATTGTGAAATTGAGCTGAAGAGAGACATATCGGTAACAATTCACTCTGTGACTGCTGTGAAGAAAATAGATCCTAATAGATCCCACAAGGAAGTTGCTTTTGCCTGTGCTATGAATCTGTGAAGATGCTAGCCACTCTGTTGAAAAACTCTATTGCAAGAGAAATTAAAAGTTGCTTCATTTTCCATTTTGAAAAGTACTAGTTGAAGTTCGTAGAAAGTGCCTACTGGAAGCGTTCAGGGAAACACACAGCAAAGCCCTTAACTGAGCAACTGCAGACATTTGGTAGAACATCTCTACTGAAGTTCCATCAGGTTGAACATGTGTATTAAAAGAAAGGGGAAAAGAACCCATCAGTATGAACTGGACTTGTACAGCTTTCAACTTCTATCAGTTCAAACAGAATATGTAAGGGCAAAGTTCACTGGAGTAAAACTCACTTTCCAACTTATTATCCAATTTAGAGGGGAATGAATGACTATTTCACATTGTGGCTGGTTGTAATACTGACTGTAGTCAACAAGAATCAATTTCTTGTGACTATCTAATCTGTGCCAGGTTGGCTGTAAAACAGAAGGCAACATACTCTCTGAGAGTGTCTGTCATTGAAAGAAAATGACTACTCATTAGATTATAAAATACTGACCCTACTCGTTCTTTGCCAAATCCACTGCTTAAAGCTCTGAATTGAAACAGAGGGAAACAAAGGAGAGAAGTGAATGAATGATCAAATATTTATTTCTACTTTTAAACTTGGGGCAAAGAGGTTCACTGCTTTGCCATAAAAAACTGAAGGCATATATATCTTTCAGAGTTCAAAACTTTCTTACTTTAGGGTTAGGAAGAATAAGGATTGGAAACAGATGCCAGCTGATGTCATATTGATGTCATCAGAGCTCCATTTTGTCCTAAAGACAGGGTAAGTATGATGACAATACTTGCTTAAAAGATCCCAGATATAACTATGCTTGAAAGATCCTAGATATAACTAATTTGATGTGATTAAGCTGTTTATTTTTATTTAATAAAAATAAGAAAACCATAAAGAAACAAGATCTTCCCCGCATTAGGATGCAAGAATAATGGTCAGTTACGAGTAAGCTTTCTTTAAATTTGACTCAGTACTGCCTTAACACCAGCTTGGGTTTTCCCATGTTTGCTTTCAATTCACCGTGGTTTTGCTTTTTGTGAGGTTTTTTTTATGTAGCAGAAAATGCATGCTATGCTGGGCTGTGAATTATACTCAGAATGTATACTTCAACTCCACTTAAATAGCACCAGGTTTCAACAAATGAAATAAATAGCTGTTTCTCCTTTTCTTTCCATGAAGACAGTAAGGAGCTACTGAATTTCTTGCTTACACTTTTATATTCAGGTGACATACTCCTGGTCTGTTCCTGTACCTGTTTATTTTAAATCTTGCAGAATACACACTTTTGTACCAATTTTAACAGAAAAGATCTAGCACATTTGCTGCTGTTTTAGAGCTGTGCTTCCAAACATTTTTATGAATTTGTATTATTGAGATCTAGACTTTATGAGGCGCAGAGCTAACTTACTCTTTCTAACAGTATTTTCGGAATACAAGAATCCACCATAAGCAATTAATGTACATAAGAAGGGCTGAATGATTACGGTAACTGTGTTGCCTTAATATCTCCCTGAAGAGTTCTCTAATTTGTTGACAAAAACCTATAAATCCTACATAATTATAACCATTAGATACAACAATTGAGATTAAAGTATGTTCTTAACAACCATTTAAAATATACCTTATTTTAAATATTTTAATTAATTTAATGGAAGGATGTAATTGCCTGCATAATTTGCTCTTAAAATCCTTTGAGGTGAAGGACTGACACGTATGCTGAATATCCTAAAGAAGCCTGCTTTAATTCAATTGAATTCATAAATGAATTAATGGATTCACCACTAAATGCTCAGAAAAAGTAATGTGTGAGCCAAGACTAAATGTCTTAATGGGAAATAATTTTTGAACAGAAATTGAATAGCTGTGTCAGAACAGTTTTGAAATTTTACCATGAAGGTGGGGTTTGCTTTGTTTTGTTTTGGTTTTGTCATCTTTGTAATATATGGGACAGTTACAGAAACAACATGAAAAGTAGGGCTGTAGCCAGCATTATTACACATTAGAGCTTTCATGATCAAAATAACAACAGAAAATTTCTGGTAGTGCAGATATTACCCAAAATGACTTCACAAAACCTAAAATCCAAGACTGGATTGCAAAATACTCCTCCTTCAAAGGTTGAAACAATTAGGTATCTGTTTGCCTAAGATTAAGCAAGACATAAAGTTGCAGGTGTAAAGTCAAGTACATTGCATTTTCTGATTTTGAAAAACTAAAGCAAAAACCTTTTCCAGATCTATATGTCAATCATCAGTCACAGAGCTGACATATAAAACTATTCAAGCTACCATTTCCTCTGTACCCAGGGGTGTATCCCAGTGGCTTGTTCTGTCTTTGTCTCTCAAGACAACCCTGATGGCAAAATTGGGTTTCCTTTAGCTTTGTTGAAACAAGCTAGGAAGTGAAGGTGTGCTAGTGAGATGCAAGTCAGATGCAGTAGCACACACTTGCTCCAGCCATTTGTTTGGTTCACATTTTTTTCAGGTGCAATTTTGAGTTGCCTTTTCTATATGGAATGTAAAAATACTAGATTTAAAAATTTTTTTTTTTTTTTTTTTTTGCTATGGATTATGAGAATGAGGTATAAAGTATGATGATAGTCCCTCATCAAAGCCACAAGATGTATTATTTTGTGTTGGGCTTGCAATGTAAAAAAGTGTATGATAAAACTGACATATCAATAGAAGTAATGCAAATAGCATGTCACAGTAGTGGATAACTGACAATTGTCTGATATGTTACTGAAATTATCCTTCAAGTTTGATGTTTATGTAGCGACTAACAATTATAGGATTCCCTTGGGCATCTCGGATCATGTTAGAGCACAGACAGATTTAATTACCTGGCTTTGAAGAGTATTGTGGTTTGTGCGCTTTCTGGTATTACAAAAAGAAAATGTACATCTCACAGGCTGAATGTTTGCATTTCCTGAGTAGACTTCACTGTGCTTTGTAGATGGTTTCTGCCCCCTAAGTACAGTGCTTTGAAAGCTAAATTTTACTCCACATTAGGTCTTAGCGATGATCCAAGAAAGAAGCAGCCTTACATAGTTTATAAACTGATATGCATAATAAATTTGCTTCAGCAATGCATAAGGCAGTAGATGCTGTTCTTACACCACAGTTTCACACCAAGTAGCGGTGAAAGAATGTGTGAATCACAGTCTTCTGACACTTCAGTGGAAAAGAAAAATAAATATACAAGTCACATCTGTCATTTGAAAAATATATGGTTACAAAATATTACCTCCAGATGTAAATCTCTGCTGTTTCAGCAGACTCAGAGATAACTACTTCAAAATGAACACGTGCAGGAAGAACATTGTCACCTCCCATTTTCATCACCAACAAAAAAAGCTTTATGGATTCTTGCAGATCTTCTCATATCTGTCGTCTAAGATATATCAATCACTCAAATCACTCTGGCTTTTTTGGATCATCTGCTCTCCAAAATGGGGTCAAGATTGACCTGAATATTGCGAGAGTGTCACAAACATCCTCCCAAGTGAATGTGGTTCTTCTGAAGAGTTTTTACAGGTTAGTTGCGCAAAAGTTCATACAGCATGTGTGAAAGTGTGGTGTGGTGCAAAGACTAGCTGGGATTACAGTACAGTGGTGTTCAGCCTTTGAGATGGAAGCCTCTAGCTGGCATCCAGTTGATAAATGGTTGACCTCCAGGTCAGCTGTGCTCAAAAGATGTGGATTTTATCAATTGTATGTGTCTTTCTAATCTAAGACTTGGATTTTTTCAGCTGGAATGTTGCACTCAAATCAAGACAGTTGTTAGGATCAGAAGTATTCAAACTATCTTCCATTTTTCCTTTAGAGGCCATTAAAATTCTAAATTTTGAGTAGACATCCCTTGTCTTATGGAGTTGTTCATCTACTGCTTTGATGGATGCACCAGAGACACTAGGTTTTGTGTTTTGCCAACTGTCGTGTTGCACAGCAGGACTGACAGGCAGAACTGGACACGATCCTTTTTTTCTTATTTGCCAGACCTTGACAGCCATTCCCACCTATGGCTTCTGTCTCTCTAGAGGAAAGAAAAGGAAAGGCGAAAAAGCCACAATCAGCATCAGCTCTTAGTTTAAAGGATGCAGAGAATACCTTTAACTTGTGAAATATCTGTGTTCCCCAAATGACTGCAAACTACTTCATTACTGCAGCGCTAGCACCTTGTAGGGCCCTTACAGGGTTTCAGGGTAACAGCTTTGGGACACTACTCTGCGCCTTTTGAGGAATTCTCTATCAGAGTCGGCATACTGATGAAATACTCTCTCGAGTCTTTTCTCTTCCATACGCATTCTCACAATTTTTTTTTTAAGGAAACAGTTGGCTTCCAAGCTGTAAAGGTTTTATATAACCAGTATATCATGAGTTCAGGAGGTCTTTGGGCAATAATGTGTGCAAGAAAGAGTGGATTCAGGTAAATAAAGTGCATATCCCACCTCTTGATCTAGTGTTTTGACCATCTATCCTGAAGAAGTCCTGTGATCTCACAGGCTGTAATATGGTAGTGGATAGTATTTTAGTTTAAGGGTTAGACAAGGAACAAAACCTCTATCACTGAAGAATATAAGCAATCAGAATTTTTTTTATCAGACTTACATGTGTTTTATTTTTGACCAAAAAAAAAAAAAAGCAACTGAAAAATCCCTTGCATTTTATTTAAATGGAAACTTCTGGGAAAGAACGGGCTAAAAGAAAAATTGCCTAAAGCATTATATTAAATCTAAATGTCTGGTTTCAAACTTTTCATAATACAGCCTCTTTTGGGTGAGGCTAACATAATAAAAAATTCTGATTAAAAAAAATTAAAAATTGATATTTGAGTATCAGAATTTTCCCAAGGAGAATTTCATTCCAAAGTTTACCCTTAAGCTGAGCTTGGTGTTCATTGGAGCTTGATATTGGAAATCTCCAGAGAAAACCCAGACCCAGCGTTATGGATATATGTATGGCAATTTATAGATAATTGTTTTTTAAAAATGACAAAAAAAGTGAATACCAGAAATTTTAAAACAATTTCCCTTTGAGACTTTGTGTTAATAAAAGCTCAAGGTAATATCTGAGTTAGTAGAATTATACCAACGAAAGCAATGCTTTGATTTTAATATATTATTTTTTTCTCTAAGAAAATGAAGTGCTTCATATCTCCTTATCTATCAAGGTACCTTTATTTCACTGGGCTTTAGATAATTAGAAGTAATTAGAGGTTCTCAAGTTCCTCTGCATACTATTTGGACATTTCAGAGTAGTTCATTATTTCATATAAGTGAATACTGTGTCTACCCTGCACTTTCACTTTCTAACACAAACAAATGGGAAACAGTAGAAAATCAATGCTTTAGAGGGATAAGTGGTAAATGAAGCAAACAGACCAATGTTTCTTTTTTATTTTTTTCTAGAAGAAGCGACAATCTGTGAGCTAATGCATTACAGAGCCTGAAAGCAACCTCACATTTTATTATCACTTGTCTTAGAACTAACAGCATCTTCCACTGGGCCCAAATCATAGGTTTAGTCTTAGGCAGAAACAGATGTCATCTCTTTCACAGACTGTAACTGTAATCAAGGTTTTATCAGAGACATTTTAGGTTCTTTATATTGTAAATGAGCTTCTTAATCCATTAGGCTGATTATGCAAAGCATAATCCAGGGCCAGCCTTTCAAAGTTCATTTTATAAACGGAACACAGCTATCTCATTTTTAAAGATTTCTGAAAAATGATTGCCAATTCCACACATTTGGGTGCATCTCTGATGGGAAATGTAAATGGAGTTGATAATGATTGCAGAATGTCGGGAAACTGTATGAGGCTTTTTACTAATTTTGATAAGTTATACTACATGCAGATGGGCCAGTGTGCTAGCTTCATCTTTTTTTAACCTTGGAAAAAAATAAGAATCTGTTTGAAGCAATACACATAGATGGATTTTTCATTACAATAAGAAAAAAAAAACCCAAAACCAAAAAAACAACTTCCCCCAGGCATTAGTTTGTGGTCTTTTCCAACTTTCTCATGATGAAGATAACTTTCAGAGCAGTGATGATGACAATAATACTTAATATAAAGAATTGAGGCACAATTAACAAACTTGTGTGCTTTTAAATATGTATTAAAACAAATTATTAAGTGTGAAATATGTTTGCTGTAATGGGAAAACTCCTTCTGAAGTACTTTGAAGACATACTGTGCCATTCTTCTCCTTTTTCCCATCATCCATGAAATACAATACACTATACACAGGGTGAGTGTTTGGAAACAATAAAAATCCTTTGTGCAACACCAGAGCATAACATTCTATTAATTTTGCATGAAGAAGATGTTCTGAACTTGAAAGTTGATTCCTGTGGTAAGATTATTCTCCTAAAATTGCACTACAATTCTACTAAGCGTATGCAATTGTTACACTGATTTATTTTTGTGTAATATTGTTTCAGGCATTTTGTGTGCAAAAGAAGCTAAGGCTTGGGACAGTGGAAGAAGCAAAATAAGTACTCTGAGTGAACTTTGGTTTTGGTTTCTAAGCAGCTAACAAAATAGTAATATAAAAAGTAACCAGGCAAGTGCACTGTTTAAATAAATAGCATGAATTTAAAGGAAATTGTAGTTATGAAACAAATTTTTCTTGAAAACACTGATCAATGGCCATAGACTTTACAGTATCGTGTCTTAAAAAGATTGTTGAGAGCATAAATAAGGTCTTGATAACATTAACTGTATTGTTGTTATGCCTCCTCCTTGTGAGAACAGGTATGAAAATAATATATAGACCTGGTCTACAAAATCTGGAAAGTAAAGGAAGAAAAAGTTTCTGAAAGTGAATGTCAAGAAGAGCATGAAATAATGATCTAAAATATTAGAAGAATGAAAAATGCTAATTGAGGTGTTATTTTCCAAACAGGAATGCCTTCCATTCTCTAATTTATAGACGTTAAACAAAAAACCACACACACAAAAAAAAACCCAACAGCAAATTTTTTTTCCTTTCAAATCTGTTTATCTTTAGTAAAGATATGAGAAAATTATTTTTTAAAAAGCCAGCTATTAAATAGTCATGACAAATAGGAGTTCTATGTATCAATTTCATGTATTTCTACTCTTACGCTCAAAACCACACATATACAATTGCACACACACACATGTATGTATATACACATGTATACAGACACATGTATGTATACATGTTATGTATATATGCACTAACCAGTTTCTAGGAAATTTCCTTGGTAGGGAAATTAATACTGCACACCAAAGAACAAAAGAATCAAAGAAGTGTATTTTCTGTGGTATATTTATGGGCATTTTTGTTTATCATATGTACAATACATTGACCTGCAATGATTAGTCACATCTTAAGGTAATGTCTCAACTAGGGTAATGAAATTAAAAATCAAATTTATTACCTTGATTAAAGTCTACTAAAGTAAAAGCTTTTTTTTCTTTTTTTTTTTAATGACTTCTCTTTTAGAGATAAATTAAAGCTAGGGGAGAAAATTATACCATGGAACTGTATAGAAACTTACAGTTTGGAACTGTTAAGTTTTTCATTAATTGCCTTTCACTCTATCCCATGCACAAAATAATAAATAGTACAGAAAATTCAGGATATTCCTTAAATTTTGCTTTGTTCATTCTTGTGAAAAGAAATGTAGCAGGTCATCCATTTAGATTAAAAGAAATACAACTGAAAAAATTTTGGGTGATCTCACATCTTTCCAAAACACTAGGCCAGATCATGCTTATTTTTCTGTTCACATATACAAACAGACCTTACCCCAGGATAAACAGCAGTATTGTCCTCTGGTTTTTATCACTTTCTTGTTCTTTTTTCCATGCTTTCAATCTGAAAAAGAATGAAATAAAAAAGTGGGAATATCTGACCTGGACCACGGAAGACCTGACAGCTTTGTGAGTCCTATAGTAATGATTACACCCACAATGTAGAGATGCATTATTATTATTATTATTGCTGTTATTGCTGCGGTTATTATTACTTCTATTCTGCTCAGAGTCAATCTATGCTTTGTCATTATTTGTTGAAGGTCTGTCCTAAGTTCGTCAGGCCTGGTTGCTATGAAATAGAATTATGCAAGTATTAGGTGTCTTTCCTTGTGTTTATAAGCTTGGATTCAGCTGATAGTTTGGGCTCCTGAAGAAAAAGAGATTGGCTCTGTTATCCTGCCTTTCTTCTCTTCCATCACTCTGTGTACAGCTTATGCTGATCTGACAGATGGGAGAAACTACAGACATCACCACATTCCCTCCTACTGCACTTTAAAAGCATGGAAAAAAAAAAGAAACATCTCAGGAATATGATGTCCTAAGGTTATTTTAGCTTGTTGTTAGCTTGTAGTGTGGAAGCAAGGTTCTGTGAAGCCTTATGAATTACAATTTTATTACACACTTGCTCTTCACAGACACTTCCAGTCCCACAGTCCCAAGACAGGCAGCCAGAACCAATACAGTTAAAAATGTGCTGACAGATTAAAGAAAAGTAATAACCTCTTTTTCATCCACTTCTAATTCTGTTACTGAATGTAAGCAAGAGTAGACAGCATGAGAGTTTCAAGGATGAAAATGTTCTGCCCTTGTGATCAACTACCTTTTTATAATGTTTCCAGCAATGTAAGGGATTAAGATTTTCTAAATCGACTCTCTCCCAAATGGAAATAAAACAGAGCAACATATTCAAAAGTGTCTCTGGTACTGCTTCTTTCATTTAATTTGGATCCATTGCATTCATATGGCTGGAAGACCTTCAGCACTTCTCTGAATTTTTTTTTTCCCAGAATACCTCTTCAATAGCCTCAGATGCATAAGTGCAAGATCAGGCAACCTTACATCTTTCTTTTTTTTCCCACATGAAGCTCAGCCTTTTCAGCCCATTTTGATCAGCATTCAGTTTATTCTTTGCAAGCGCAGAAGCACATCAATGACTTGCTGTGCCTCCTCACTTTCCTGTATGTTGAGCTAGTTTGCCCGCCTTCCAGCTACAGGACCTTCATATTTTGTCTGGAAGAAAAATGTTGGAGATGAGATACACAACAGACATACAAACCTGACCCTTGACTCCTCTTCTTGTTGCTATCTCTGAGTCCTTTAGCTCTATATTAAAGGCAATTTTTTGTCTTTAATAATGCACATATTCCTAGTGAAGTGATTTAGTCCCATCATGTATTCCTGAGCTTATTGACAAGAGGGAATTTATGACAGCAGATAAATTGGTTCACTAACTCATTGGATTATATATAAATAAGACAATGCTCAGCACGAACACAACTCTCTGAAAGAATTTAACAGCAAATCTATATATTGGCCATCTGTGTCACTACTTTTCTTTATGAGGAAGCTGTAGCAGCAGCTCTAGTTCACGCCATTTGTTAAGCCATCATGCGTTCTGGTTTTCCTGGAGAAATTATTTTGCTCTGTATAGCACTAAGCTCCTTTTGCTAGCAAACAGTGAGCATTTTTAACAGTGGTCAAAAAGGTTTGTTGGAAAGTTGGGCTTGTGAAGACTAAAATGTTTCAGTGAAACATGTCTGTTTGATGAAGCTTGCAACAGACCCATGGGTACAGCTATGTGTCCCTGTGTTTGTACTGCACGGTCCCTGCTCCCTCTGAACAGGCAGCTCAAGCATGATACTGCCAATAATGACAACAAATTTATTCCTTGACCACACTCCCTGCTACTGTTTCAGTCCACACCAGCTAAAACCTTCGGAGACAATGTCCATAGATGGTTTGGGAGATGTACATTCCAGGGACCAATAGAATGGGTGGCACAGACAATTTTAACCATTTTTATTGCTCTCCAATTTGTGTGGTACTCCATCACTAATCCATAACATATTTTACAGATTCAAACATACTCTTTTGAATGCCCCAAGGCATGCAATACAGACATTCAGATTAATACTGCATAAAACCAGACCTACTTCACTCTGGTGGGCTGTAGTACTGCTCTCATTATTTCATACAGTAGGACATTTAAAAATTAAAAAAAAAACTATTATCTTGGGTCACCACATGTCCCAGGGGAAATTCAGAGACAAGAATTAGGTAGTGTGAATGCACTGCATGTGTCCCTGTAGACTCAAGGCTACAGAACATTCCCTGGCACTTTATGTTTAAAGGTGCTTATATGCATATAATTACAGCTAGAGCTTAGGGTCTAAGATCAGAGCTCTGAGGCAGGCCATGGCGCTTTCAGACTTTCGAAGCTCTCCATCAAAAATCTGAAAAACAGCAAAGGCTTTCTGACCTTCTAAGCTCCCTGTCACAAAATGAAATACAGGCAAATTAGATCTTTTTTTTCTGAAATATCTTTTCAAGCAAAATATTCTACTATTTCCCCTATTCAGGAACTTCTCAAATTATGCATTATATTCAAAAACCGGTCTGTTCTCTGTTCACTCTCCCCCCCCGGCACCCCCCCCCCCAAAAAAAAGAAGTGTTCTAATAACTATGTATAGCTTATTATTACACACGTAAATTATACTAGGGCTGGCCATTTTGTCTTTGCATTTTTATTTCTTTATCTCTCTTTGCTTTTCCTTCTCTGTTCTAAGATATATGTACCTCTTTTGACATAACCTAAAGTCAATTTTCAATGAGAAATAACAAGGCATATTTCACTGGGTAGTTATAAGACTATTAATTTTTCTTTGCCGATCACATCTCTATTTCTATATGCTGGTGGCTTGTCATCATACCCACGAGTGGTGCCACCCAGAATCCTTATAGCGTGTGTTATAGCATCACTTCCATCCCATTTCAACTCCCCTCTTTTGTCCATTAACTTAAAATGCAAATATTTGCCAATATTTCTTTGATTCAATAAGATTTATGTAAGACTTCAGCACTGGTGACTGAACAAAATACTGCAGCTGTTCAAACTTCCACTGTAAATGTTTCAACTCAATGAGATAAACATGGGCCCTATTATCTTGCTTGCACATAATGTTGCAGCAATTCTACAGTGTTCACTGCGCTGGCCTTTGCAGTGATTTCTCATCATAGGCCACTATAGAGATCATAGATAAATGCTGGTTTGGAGAATTGCATAGACCATCTGCAAGGTTTAAATCATAGTACCCCAGGGGTTAGAAAACACATAGCACAAGGGGATAACAAAGAAGCAAGCAAAGACATCCACTACGAATCCTTGGCAGTCACTCCTGGGCAGGTGTTGGCAGCAGGTACCAGGATACCTCTGCTAAGGGATTTTCTCTGGGACACTCTAAGCTCAGCCCTCAGTCCTGGCCAGTGTCGCTTTCCCAGCTTGCTGTCATGAGGCTGTGGCCTGGGATTAAGGCATGAAAGAATGACAGCACTGATGAAATGTCCTGGAGTTGTTGTTTGTTTTTTTTTTCCAATTCTTCATGCAGCATCATATTTCTTAGTATTTTCAAGCTCTTATTAAGGCATTAACATGTCCCAAAAAGTGGAGTAAATTTACCAAAAGTCAGGAAACAGAAAATAAAGGTTTTTACATCCATTTATTTACATTCATGTTAATAATTTTTCACTTGTTCATTGTACTGCAGATATATCATTTCAAGGGGGCTTCTGGAAGTCATACAGTCCACCCCTCCTTATCCTAAGGGAAGGAGAATTATGTTTTAATCTGGTTTATAAGCCTCCAGAGAGACAGATTCTGTAGTCCTCCTAGACAGCCTAAGACAATGCTTCATTTTCCTTAGCTTGATTTTGCTTTGCTGATCTTCTATTCGGCGTATTAAGACACTACACATTCCAGGATATGAGTATTCTAAATTCTCCTACTGTCCCACCATGTTTCCATGTCAGTTTCTCACACCAGAAAACTGAACTTTTAATTTTCATACCCCAGTACAAGTCCTTCACTCTCCTTGATCTTTTCCACCATAAATGGTTTTTTTTTCCATTTCGCTCTCATAGTATTTATTATTTAAGCTTCTCAACTAATAAGATTCTTATTTAAGATTCTCAACTATTCCACACTGATCTCTCATTTTAAGTCTCTTAGTATTATTCTCCTTCATTTTATTTATAAGATGCTTACTTTTTACAGAAACCTTAGCATCTCAGACTGGATGTATTACTCGACTACCTCAGCAAGTAACAGATAGTGACTCAAAGTAGACAGGAATTTTAAAATTTTTTTATGCTTTACCCTTATCTCTCCTCCATGGTTTAGTCAACCACCTCTAGGCTGCAAAAGTATGCCCATTTTATTTCTAGCTTCATAACTATTTATTTTTGCCGGGATTTAGAGTAGGATTTTTTTTAATGTGGTTGTTGGGTTTTTTGGGGGGTATACTGCATAAATCCTGAGGAAAATTTATTTTAGTCATGTGGATTTGAATTTATGCCAGAAAAAAAATCTGGCATTTGAATGCTCTCTGCATGGAAGTGCAGAGTTACAGCCTCTGCAGAAGCTTTCTGAAGAAAGTCCCAGAGCCTGTATCCCTCCTGAGAGATTTAAGAGTGCCAGATATGTCCGAGTATTTGAATGCTCACAAAAAGACAAAATACACAAATACTGTTGTAAGGCAGGACACCTAGGCAAATAAAAAAACTCCAGACCTTTAAAATGTTATTTTATACTTCTCAAAAAAGCAGCAATAATAATTGAATATATACCAACCTTGATTGTGCTGTGAAGGGATTATTGGCAGGCTAATACAAAACTGATCTTTCAAGCATCTGACTTTTTCATGTGTGCATGACTGTGCATGACTTTTGTAATTTTCAGAGATATCTTCTTCAAGATGCATTGCAAATACTCAAGGATTTGCATACTCAGAAAAAATCTGAAATTTTATTTTTTTTTAATTTATCAAATGAATCTACAGAAATATTATTTAATGCACTACAGAAAACATATGCATTTCTCACAAAAAGCTTCCAAAAAAAAAGTTGTGGATACTCAAATGATTTGAGTATAATGCTGACTGGAGAAACAGATACTCTTATCTGCAGAATTTGAAATATACCTTGATGATCTGGCTTTTCTCATACTGGAAGAGACCTTTTTTTCCCCTCTTTATTTCCCTCCTACCACCCATAACTTGAAGTCTAATCTTTATTAGCTGAATTGGTATTTAGAAGTTAGCACTGGCATCAGCAAAATTTGAGAATTCCTCATTTTCAGCTGTTGAGCTTTAGCCAGTTTCTTTGCCCAAATGCTGCATAGCAGAATTATGAATCAGAAATCCATGGTGTCTAAATAGGAATCCAGTGGGAGAGACTAGTTCTCTCTGATATTTCAAATACATTGCTGCCTAGAACTGATTGAATTTTATACAACATACTCATTAGTCAGCATCTGTATCATTCTGGGTTTCATCAGAGTGTATACTCAGTACATTTTTGGCACTCTTTAGTCAACTCTATCATTTATAGAAGAATATTCAATCAATAACTCTTTCAGTGATTAATGATTAAAATTATCTGTGAGTTACTTTTATAAGTAATATACCTGCATGTTCAGTGCCTAGAGTGTCCTGTTAGACTGCTTAGAACAACTCCTCCTCTTTGGTTATCGCATTTGAAAGAAAAAACAAAGCATCAAGAGGGATGTTTAGCAGACATTCTGGAAGTCCCTAGTAATATAGATTTAATGCATATAGTAAGCTGCTAAACCAGAACCAGAAGGATCACTATTGAAACAGAAGTCCTAGCTGCCAATAGCCTGAAGGCATGGCTTTTGGGAGTCACTGTGGCAGAATGGAGAGCAAATTGTGACTGGTGGAATCACTGTGCGTATATTTTGCTGCACAAAGCTCTGGGGAGGAAGAACCAAGTCTCTATCTGATAACAAACTTCTAAGTACACAGTGACCTAGCCATATCTTTGAATATCTTTGAAAACAAACACATGCACACGCACGCACACATGCACACTTCTCTAGGACTTGGCACTTCTGTCTAAGAGTGAACAGAAAAAGAGGACTTGT
The DNA here is from genome assembly GCA_028565335.1 of Limnodromus scolopaceus. NCBI lineage: Eukaryota > Metazoa > Chordata > Aves > Charadriiformes > Scolopacidae > Limnodromus > Limnodromus scolopaceus. Next base: position 87,781,826 of record JAOXNO010000013.1, read on the forward strand.
TTAGTCTTAACAGGACTCAGTTCTATGTTTCCCTTAGATGTCTGACAACAAATATTAGAAAGTCAGATGTGACATTAAAGAAGGCAATGAATTTGGGAAGGTGGTTACCTTCCATCACCAAGGAAAAAGGGACAAGAGCACATTCAATTGCTCTAACTGACAAGAGGATTAAATATCCAGCAGGAACAAGCAAGGGCAAAAGCTGCTACCTGACCAAAGGAATCAACTGCCAACACATTGATTTCTGAGGGAACTGCAGAGCACGTGCGTGGGGAAAACAAGTTTCTAACTTGCATTTCTAGATTCACACCTGGGAAAAGATTTGGAAACAATCTGTTCTGGGCAGATAAGCAGTTTGTCCCTAGAAGAAAAGAAAAATGCAACTATGTCTAGAGAAAGGTATTGAACTAATTTTTTATATTTTTTTTCCTGTTGGAGATAGCAAATTGAGTTCCATTTTAAATTGGGAGAATTGTTAGGAAAGATTGTTAGTACCATTTACTAGGAACTACCTGTTTTATATCAGCTACATAAAGGAATCTTAAAGGTACTTAAGCTGTTTTTAAGGAGGCTTCAGTTACATACTTTAACAGGCAGGAAAATATGGCTCCTCTACCCTTGCAAGCATATGCACAAATTACCTCCCTAAAAGAATGAACTATACTAGTATGTGTGCTCAATTATCTCCATATCATGGTCCACTACTCTGATACTTAAAATAGTGTAAACTCTTCTGGCATTACCCAAGTTAACTGTCATGCACTATGAAGCTAGTTTCAGACAGCAAGAAAATTCAGGCAGGTGACGGTGATATCGCTTGGTGGAGAAGATGGTAAATTCAAGGAATGCAGGCTGGAGCAGATTTGACCTTGATGGGTAATGCGAATCTTCCTGAAATTCAGGAATGGAGGCTTGGATCAGAAGCACTGTGGGGCTCCACAGGAGCTCTGGGGAGCAAAATGGAGGATGGTCTTCTCTGATGTTCTCAACCCAGTTACAGACTGCATCTTGTTATCTCTGCTTCAGGGATCTTGGTTTTCTTTGTCCAGTCTTGTTCAATATATTCATCAATGACCTGGATGAGGGGACAGAGTGTACCCTCAGCAAGTTTGCTGATGACCCAAAACTGGTAGGGGTGGCTGACACACTAGAAGGCTGTGCTGTCATTCAGCGAGACCTGGACAGGCTAGAGTTGGGCAGAGAGAAACTTAATGAATTTCAACAAGGGCAAGTGTAGGGTGCTGCACCTGAGGAAGAATAACCCCATGCACCAGTAAAGATTGGGGGCTGACCTGCTGGACAACGGCTCTGTGGGAAAAGACGTGGGAGTCCTGGTGGACAACAGGATGACCATGAGCCAACAATGTGCCCTTGTGGCCAAGAAGGCCAATGGCATCCTGGGGTGCATCAAGAAGAATGTGGCCAGTGGGTTGAGGGAGGTTATCCTCCCTGTCTACTCTGCCCTGGTGAGGCCCCATCTGGAGTACTGTGTCCAGTTCTGGGCTCCCTGGTTCAAAAAAGTCAGGGAACTGCTGCAGAGCGTACAGCAAAGGGCTGTGAAGGTGGTAAGGCGACTAGAACATCTTTCTTATGACAAAAGACTGAGGGACTTAGGTCTTTTTAGTCTTGAGAAGACTGAGGGGAGATCTGATCAATGCTTATAAATACTTAAAGGGTGGGTGTCAAGAGGATGGGGCCAGTCTTTTCTCAGTGGTGCCCAGTGACAGGACAAGAGGAAATGGGCACAAACTTGAACATAAGAAGTTCCATCTAAACATGAGGAGGAACTTCTTTACTTTCAGGGTGTCAGAGCACTGGAACAGGTGGCCCAGAAAGGTGGTGGAGTCTCCATCTCTAGAGACAACCTGCCTGGGCATGTTCTTGTGTAACGCTCCAGGAAGACTTGCTCTGGCACGGGGGGTAGGACTAGATGATCTCCAGCGGTTCCTTCCAACCCCATATCATTCTGTAACAGCCGAACTCCCACTCAGCTGTTTTTTCACTCCTCTGCTAAGTGGAACACAGGGAGAAAATATGAAAAACAACAGGAACAAGTAAATTTATGGGTAAAGGCTAAGACAGGAGATTATGACAATTACTGTTGCAGGCAAAGCAGACTTGAATTAAGGAAAAATAATTTATTGCCAATTAAAACGTGTTTAGGTAGTGAGAAACAAAAAGGCAAACATTAAAGCACCACCTTTTCTTCCCCCTTTCTCAAGTTCAAGGTAACTCCTTCAGTCCTAACTCCTCTACTTAACACCTTGAGTGGTGCAGGGGGATGGGGTTACACAGTACATAGCAGTTTCTCTCTAATGGTCCTTCCCACTCATCCTTTTCCTTAGCTTCATCTTAGGGTCTCCACAGATGGCAGTTCCTTCAGGAATATCTATCTGCTCTGGCATGGGTCCTCTGTGGGATGAAGGGAAATCTTGGCTGAAGCTCCTTCTCCTCCTCTGATTTCAGTGTTCCCTCTGCTGTTTGTCACTCCTTTCTTTCCCCTCCTCCTCTCTCTATAAGTGTTTTTTGCCCCTTCTTGCATATTTTTTCCCAGAGGCACCACACATGAGCTGATTGGCTCAGCTTTGTCCAGCCTGTAGCTTTGTTTTACTTGCTTTATCCATGACAGCAAATTCTCTAATTAGCCAAGTGACTATGGCTAATTTGTTTTGCTTTTTGTTTATCATTGCATGGTACCAGTACAGTTTTATACAGACAGCAATAATAAATAGTTACTCCAAGTAGAATGCGATGTTTATGCCCCTAATGTAATGATGTAGTACAGACCAATACAGGACTGGTACGATAAAGACCTTGAAAAGTGGAGACAGGATGCAGCATACAGGAGTGTTGGTATGGGATGAAAGGAGATAGGGTAGAGCGCTGGCAACGGAGTCCCCATGGTTATAAGTCATCATTACTCTGTTGAAGACACGCAGACCTGGAGCTGGACAAAGCTGGTTTGGGGGGTAACCATGTAAATTTAGAGGGGGTAAAGGACACCAGATGCTGACAATTCATTGTAACAAACATCCCATGATCAACTTCCTCCCCAGCCCAGATAAAACCACTGGCCATTGGACCCAGAGGAGCAGGGGAAGGGTGAACAAATTCCTGGAAAGAGGCAGACACCAAGAAGTATATATAATAACTTTAACTGCATTATTACTATTATTGAGACTTTTTCTGTATAAATGTATTCTAACCATACAATTCTTTCTTTCTTTTTCTGTAAAAATTACATCTAGAATAATAATGGTTAGACTTTTAAGACTGCAATTACAGTAACAATAAATTATTGGCTTTATACATATACATATAAAAAACGTTCTTCCTCTTTGCTCATAATCAAGATATTGAATGTAACACCATAAGATAAGGCTTGCATTTGGAGAGTCTTGCAGGAACATAAACTCTTAGACTTTAAAGAGAGTTTTGTAAGGAGCGTTGCTTACTTAAAAAAACTTTTAAGTGCTTTTCTGTTAACATGAAATGTGGACAACCTATTATGGCTATTGATTGCTAACTCTCTGGGTGGTGGCTCTGTGGCTCAGACCTTTGCTTCCAAGTACTGTTCAGGAGCCTCCACAAATACTGCCTCCAATTCTTCGAAGGTATTACAAAATATGCAGGTGCAAATTGTGCCGTAACATTTAATTTCATATACACTAACCAAGGGAGTCCTCAAACTCTCCTTCTGTCAGATATTATAGAAGAACATTCATTCTTGCCACGCAAAGAAGCAGCAACAACAGTTACAGAATGGCACTTTGATCAGATTGGCATAAAATGAAACAAGCAGAAAACAATTTTTATTTCAGGATGCAGGAGGACATAATTGACTAGTGATGGGGAATCAGATGACCTGAAGACTCTTTTACTTTGGATATGCTTTGTTTTGTAGCTTCAAGCACACCCTTCGGTTCTCTGTTCCCCTCCTTCCTATTTACCTGCTTTGTTTACTGAAATTGTAGGCTTTTTAAGACCATCACTACCTCTCACTATTTGCATTTAATGCTGATAAAGTTTAAAGCTAGCAAGTTCCTAATCTTGACTGGGGTGTCTTGCTGCTGCCATGGTACACAATGACAACAAAGTTTCTTTGATGAGGCAAGGAGATTTGCAATGACTAAGGAGCATGCCATTCTTTTTCAGTAAGGAAGAATACAGGCAAGTATCAGAAATACATAGGCAGCTATTGTTTAACATTTAATACCTCTACAGGTAAAAGTACCAACACAAAGGCATATAATACATTTAAATCACTGTTGTGTGGTGATGTTGGCAGTTTGTTGCTATTATATCTTCAGATACAGAAATGCAGTTTCAGATCAAGTTTGACACGGTTTTACCTGACAACACAGAGGAGGTGTTGGATTGCCTGCTCTGACCATGTCACTTGTAATGAGTGACTTTAATATCTATGCTAATAAATCTTGCTGCATCCCCTGTATAAGCTTGACACAAGCCCCAGTGACAGAGAATGAGCAGCTATCTAAATTAAACTGAATATGTCTTGATTGAAAATGAAGGAAATTATATTAACTGTGCACCTGTGGGTACATGTCATATGCTACCCTGTGCTGAGTTTTCTGGTATAAGTGTCTGGTATACTAATGTATTTCAAGCTTTTACATAGCAGATAAAGAGTGTCTCTATAACTGTGAGGAAATGGACTGGCACTCCATCTTACTAGTTTACTAAAATCTTTCTTTTACTCCTAGTAACTTGCTTTACTACAGGCATTTTGGTTATGAAATGTGTGTTACTTGGGTGGGGCCTGTCCTCTTGATTTCTACAAGAGGGCACTAAAGTTCATGACAGACACAATCCTCAGATAGCATACGAAATCTGTTCAAACCAGAGGAAGAATACAGTATTGAAGGGATTTATAACTGGCTTCAGAATTGCTTTGTTTACATATAAAGAGGTAATCAGGTTATAATTCTTGTAGAATTATATACCAGTGTCTTCATAGTGCTGCTATTGTTGGTTTTTTTGAGAGTGCCCAGAAGCCTTCATTACTGAGTGGGATCATAACATTGTTTTTGCTGTACAAATATGGCATAAAAAGGACAGCACATCCAGGTGGCCCAGGAGTCAAGAGACACAGAAAGATGAATACTCCAATTCTCTTTTCCAGCCATGGAATTTATCCTCTGCCTGATGTGTGAGTGTATGAATTTCATCCAAGCAGGGTGTGGAACAGGACAATGATTTGCAATGCTGTTGCATTGCAGAGCAGATCAGTGCCGAGACATGTGAGAGGTATAGAAGAGTAAGACATCTACTTAAAACAGACATAGCAAAAAGTTCTCAGGCAAAACAAATCTAGTACCTGTTCAGATCCTTATCTGTAGCTTGAATGAAAAGGATATCTGCACTATGGCATAGAAAGGAATATTAATTTCCAGCACCCTCTCTATGATTATTCAGTCAGAAACTCTTAACTAAAGAAAATGAGAATCTTGCTCAAGTTTATAGAAAAAGTGGTCATGCATTGCTTTCTTTATGGAATTTCTTTAGTCATGTGCTACCTTTATCTTGTTTTTTTGTGGGTGTGCCTTCCGCACCACATGGCATATTCATTTTCTTTAGGAACATTGTTGCATCTCAAACAAATCACACCAAAAGAGTAAGTTAAGATTTATTTTCATTGTTCATCCGGAGATTGTTCTTGAAATATTCTGATCCTTCAAAGTAGCACATTTTTGTGCTTATTATTTTATAGCATGCAGTTTAATTTTGTTAATTTGAAATCTATATAGTATTGTAAGCGGCAACAGCAATTAATCAGTGAAGTTTTCCATAAATATCAGCTGTATTTGTATTCAGATGCTAACATTTCTAAAACCTCATTATAAAACCATATCAGGAAGGAGAAAAAGTCATAGGAAATGAATTATGTTGAAAGTATAGAATGAAAAGAACAAAGATTTCTGGAATGATCAGACTAATGTATCATGTCCACATGAAGAAACCAACATCCAATGCAAGGTGTTAATGTACATTTAATAGATGGCTTATGATAGGCACATATCTTATTAAATCTCCAGTTTATTATTATGGCTATTTTTGACAAATTAATGTTTAGACTTGCTTCTGAACAGCACTGCAAGTTGAAAGTCTTTTTCTAAACAATGTAAAGTGTTCGAAGTTGAGATACATTGTTCGCAGTGTATTATGACAGAGATATGCTTCAGTATCAAAATAGATTTTTAAATGAAAATCAATTTTGGACACTGTCCTCTGTTTACCTCTATGCATTTCTGTCAGAATGAAAACATTCAATTTTTCCCTCTGTGTCTTAAAAAGTGATTGCAATGCTTGAACAATAATATTCATGTTTACACAATTTTTGTATTTTCTAGACTTCCTGAACTTTGCATTGCTTTGGTAAGGAACACACTGTCTTCAACATAATTTTCCATAAGAAAGATTCTAAAAAGATTGTTTTTCAGTAGGTACTAGTTCTGCACTGTATCAAATGCAAGTCTATACATTTCTTGTTTGACCAATTGCCCATTTGAATCAGGATATCCACCAGGTTATTGCATACAGTTGAGCTGGAATCTAATGCTAGGCAAGTTTAGGTAGAGATATAAAAAGCCTTAGCTCTGACAATAGTCTGTTTGTTAATGCTGAGTTTACTCAGCTCTCACTGACTCAAAACCCTCATTATTTCACTTAGAATGAGGCTGTGACTATGGGTTATTTTACTTCATGACAATTCAGCCCACTTGACCATCAGTCAGTCATCTTATACTGACATCTGTGGAAGAGTAAACTAGAATGTTCAGACACAATTTAGCCAACAAACTACATGTGATGTTGAGGCCACATAAATGATTAGATTAAGGCTTGATATTCTTTGTCAACATCTGATTAATTTTTAATTATCTCTTTCCTAAGCATTAGGAACAAAAAGCATCTCCAAAGTAGGCTGAACCTATCTTCATATGTAGCTATATGCTGAACACACTACATTGTAAATAGGCTTATTATCAGCTTCTGAAATTCAGTACATTATATTAAGCTAGTAATCTCTGGGGTCAGAATAGGGAAACTGTGTAGAGAGAATTGCCTAGCTGAAGAATGGTAAAAGCATGCACACTTGTATAATCCCTGTCTTTTGTAACAAAAATTACTTCTGAACTATATCGTTGTTTATATGGCAAAAATCTTGGTTTAGGGAATGGGGGAAATGGATGGGGTTAATAGAAATTCAGGGGAAAATTCTCTTTAATAAAGCACGTAAGAGAACATCAGTACATCTTTTAACTTGCCTCTCTTTCTTTCAATACTTAAGAGTATTAACAGCCACCTAGTCCTTCATGGTTAAAAAGTACAATAGTACACTTTGTTGCAGTGATTGAATTTTTAACATTTTCCTGTCTTTGTGATCTATTTCAGGTTGTATTTGTGTCCGTTTCATGCTGCAAATATCATTGCTGCATTTAGCATCACAACGGAAACCAAAGGCACAGACTAAATCCTGGGAAGATACCAAACTCAGGTCAGGAGTACTGACAAAACAGGAAAGTCAGATTTAACATTCTCTCGTGGTTTACAAGTGTTTACAGTATTTACCCAGTTTCCTGGCACAATGTAGTCAGCAGCTCTCATGATCAGGAGCACTTACTGGTACCCAAGAGAACATGCTGGATGAATATTTTATTTTCACCATAGGAGAGGGCCACCTGTTTGGAAGGCACGCTGAGAACAGGAAGCAGGACATGGTTCCAGCAAATCATTCTTGACTACTTAGATGTACTTGACTTCAGTAATAATGAAGGATGGTCAACTCTATCTGAAAAGCTCTTGAAATCAAGGGATTCTTAGATGAGATTTATATTCTATTCTGGTCTTTGTCAAGCATTCACCACTGTAAGGTGTTCATTTCAGAAATAATTGTCTTTATGATGTAAATCCAATATCTCAATGGCACCTTCTGTCTTTTTTTTTTTTTTTAATTTTTTTTTCTTTTTCAGGCAGAAAATTGAGTTGTGGCATTTTTTAGTCCTAGTTTTTATTGAAATGTCAAGACACATACAATTTTGGATTAGGTACAAATATGTAAGTTAAAAACCAAATAGTACAGTAAGTCCCAAATGTGGAGATTAAATGAGATACATGCTAATACACTTCATAGTTATAAGTAACTCATCTGAAAATGCCTTCAATGTGAAGCTACATCTATATCAATATAACCGGTATAGTTACTAGACTTGAGCAAAGAGTGTAAGAAGACTTAGTGTATTCAGGAAGGGCTCATACCCTGTGGCTGTAAGCATTCTCAGTGCATTTCACGTTAATAATCAAATCAAGCTTTTTTCAGTCTTGTAACAATCATATAAGGGTTATAAGTTTTCAGCTGATACCTCGCTTTATCTATCTAGGAGAAGTTTGAACAAAGGGATAGGCACAGACAGATTAGTCTCATGCATATGAATCGTCTTTATATTAGAAAAAAAATGGCATCAAAGGAATAGAACTTTATTTAATAACAGAGGTAGCCTCCTTATACTAGCAATTATTTCTAGCAACCTACAAACACAGAGGCACAGGAAAGCACAAAATCATGAATAAGATACATCCAAAAGAAACTAACACTAAATTGTCCAACATTTTTAAAGCTTGGTTGAAGTCAAAGGCGTAGTTTGAGGGTTATGTCTTAGTTGGATGATCTGTTTCACCGTTTAACAGTTATATTACATATTGATGAAAAGAAACTGCAGTAGAAAATTGGAGATGTTTCGCTTGTAGTAATATGGTACCTACTAGAATCCTCACTGAATAACCCACTGTTGTTTAAAGCACTCCTTTATTTTAAAAAGAGTATTTTGCGAAACACTCAATACAAGGATTATTCTTTATTTGTACAATTATCTTGCTATCACACATCAATTAACATCTTCAAGCATCAGTTCCCAACTATCCCATTAGTGGCCAAATGGTCTTTTATTTACCATTTTACTGCCTATAAATTTGAAGAACTCCTTAACGTTTGTTGAAATGTCCTGTGGAATTCATATTGACTAGGAATTTTTTTAAACTCTACTGACTAGATATTTAATTTTCTCTGATTTTATAGATATCTGAGTCCTCAGCATATTGTTTATAATTTTTAAAGGCCTTCTGCTTTTCATATAAGTCTTTATGACTTAATCAAATTGGCATCTGTTGCCCTTACCTGCATTTGGAATTGCTTACATTTCGTTTGCTAGTTTTTCCAAATGCTTCTTGTATGTTTTTTACATTTTTCTGGAGAAGAGGGGCATGGGATTTGGTTTGAATTTTTTTTTTCATGGATACCAAAGCAAAAATAAATCTTGTATTCAAAAAAATCCTATTGCCATTTATATTCCCCAAGAATCACATTACATAAGGCTAAAGCATTTGTGAATTTTTTTTCTTTTAGTACTTATTCTGTTTCCTTTGTTTTAACTCAATTCAACTGAATTCCACGCAATATGGTGTAAAATAAGATGGGTTTAGTAATAGTTTTTTCAAAAACATATGATGATGTCAGCAGTCTCAGCACAGCGTATCTACATAAAGACTGACAGTAAAGCTATATCAGAGGCGTTTCTCACCTGTCTTTTTAAAGGAACAGTGTTTTCGTCTTTAAATGCCAAGAAATGCAATATATCCTTTCTGTCAGTATAGTTGTTTGAAGTCGTTATTACTGATGTTCCAGCTGAGTAACTGCATTAGGATATTTGTGTGCTGGCTTCTTTCATGCTAAGTTCCACACCTGGAATTTTACTTTTTGCAGCTGCAGTTACAGTATCATCTCGTGGCTGTGCCTGGGTAGGGATGTGGGGCCAGCCTTGCTTGATATATGATGAACAAGGTGCATTCAGTTTTGTTCCTGAGCTTTACAACAGCCTGTCCATTTCCTCTTTCTATGCTTCCATGAGAGCACGGGAATTGTGCCCATCTGTTGCCCTCTGTTACTGTGCTATTATCAATGACAGCAAACATAAACTTTAGAATCAGGAATACAACTTCTTTTAGAACTGATCTATTCTTCTCAGCTCTTTTATCCCACTGGTTTCTGGTAGTCCAGGGACCAACCTTTTCCACCAGCTTTCTGTACTTTATTAGTCCTGTTCAGAGAATGTTGTTCTACCGGCTAAATGCTTGGCAAATGTTTTAATATCACAAGCATCTGTTCATCTGAATAATTTTTTTCATATTTTGTCCTTATGTGAAATGGTGCAAGGAATTTCCTGCTACAGGAATTTCTCTTTTGGGATTCTGTATTACTTTTATGGCAGACCTTTGTAATTTTGTGATCTTGCGCTGCAGACTTCCCAGTGCAGAAGGCAGCAGGTTGTCAGGAATGTTCTCTAAGGACCTGTGATCTGTTCCAGCTTGTACTTGGCATCCAACCAAGATGCATACTGTACCCATGAGAATTCTGCAACAGTGGTGAATAATACTTTTTTTTTCCTTGTTTAATATTATTACACTAGTATCATTGATTTTGAGGTCAGTGAGTTTCCTTCCTGCAACAATTCTTGTGTTGTTTTATTGTCATTTGATTTTTAGGTGACAGGTCCTGTTTGGGGGAGAGTTTTATTAAAATTGATGCTACACATTTTTTGTTCTGTTTCTTCAGCTCTTATAAACATTATACAATTTTGCTAATCTCAGTATTTAACTCCTTGGGTAAATCACTTCTGGCATGGATTGTAACACTTTTGAAGAAAAGGCTTTAAATTGCTCGGATGTTCTACTTTATTCAGGTCCCATCTGATGCCTCCTGATTCTAGTAGGTCATCAGTGGGAATTGCCTGATACAAACTTTCATTTGGTTGTGATGCAGTCTTTGTGTGTATTGCTGGTGAATAGGATCACTAGAAAGACGCTAGTAACAATTTCAGTACATGCTAGCCAATATTATAGTACTTCCCCCCTATTTTTTTTACTATATCTTGCGCATAAGCTATACAAAAACCATTCTAGAGAATAATCATTTTCACATGCAGACTACGAACTGGCAATATGCAGACTGAGCACCCAGTACATAAATATACTGCCTGCCAAAGTACAAAGTGCTGCATTATCACTTGCACCTCATGAGTTGACAAATACGAGAATAAGCTGGGGCCTTTCTTTTCTACTACATCAGTTAATCTATGCCAGTTGCCTCTCAACTTTTTAGTTATGCCACATGTGCTACTTTGGACACTATTGTGGTATATACACTGCTGTTTCTGTTTTTGAACACACCCATTTGCAATGTTTTGGTAGGCTTCCTACATCTTCGAAGAGATCAGGAAATTGTTTCCAAATCTTCTCTGATGTGAGATATCCTTTTTGTGGATCATGAACTTTGTCTGTGCTTCAGTTCCCCTTCTGGTAAGCAGCAGTAATGATGATCCCTTTCTGATGCTTTTTTGGGGTCTACATCAATTTAGATACTGAAAACTCTTTTAGGATAAAAAAATCCTGTCTCTGTGGCTATTGCACACACTGTATAGCGACAGTCTAGTCTTCCCATTAGCATGTATAACATTTTGCAAAGAATACAGAAATCTCCTAATTTACTACATATGCATAGTAGAGGATTGGTATAAAAAACAGTACTGGGGTAAGTAATGGCAAATCCAAACCTTTTAAAAGCATGGTCTATAGCCATTTACCCCCCATAGGCCCAATCCATCCCTAACTAACCTTTAAAAAAAAAAGAAGAAAAACAGACTGTTGTCTTTTTTTTATAGATTTAAAAAAAAATCTCTTAAATCATATGATGAGGTACAAGCTGGTTCACTTTTACGCTTTTAGTCCAGAAAAATAGACATGGTATTTTAACACAACCTCTGAGTGAAGGAGCTATGTCTGTAAGACCTTCCCCAATTTTTCTGTGGTCTAAGAGCTACACTGCTTTTAGCAGAAACCTGTATTTGTTAACATAACAACATCTCAGAATCATAGAAACTTAGAATGGTTTGAGTTGGAAGGGACCTGAAAGATCATCTCACTCCAACCCCCCTGCCATGGGCAAGGACACCTCCCACCAGAACAGGTTGCTCAAAGCCCTATCCAGCCTGGCCTTGAACACTTCCAGGAGTGGGGCATCATTATTTCCCTGGGCAACCTGTTCCAGTGCCTCACCACCCTCACAGTAAAGAGTTTCTTTCTGGTGTCTAATCTAAATCTCCCCTCTTCCAATTTAAAACCGTTGCCCCTTGTCCTGTTGCTACACTTCCTCATAAAGACTCCCTCTCCAGCTCTCCTGTAGGCTCCCTTCAGATACTGGAAGGCTGCTATAATGTCTTCCCAAAGCCTTCTCTTCTCCAGGCTGAACAACCCCAGCTCTCTCATCCTGTCTTATTGCATATACTTTGAATAGAGCTTCTCCAGTAATTTTCAGAGGGCTATTTCTATGGCTAAGAAAGCTCCCCTCTTGGAATCTATGATCAAATATTTCAATTTAAATGAAGAGTTTTTTCAATGAAGTTTTCCCCAAAATTCTGTTGTATATATAGTCATTTTTACATATGTGCGTGTGTTTCATTCAAGCATGTGGGCAGCAGCAAGGATGTGTGTTTATTTGTCTATCTGTGCTTGAAAAAAAAAAAAGGAGGTTGATACTCTATGTGAAAACTTTTTGTGCCTCTGACAGTGTCAGTAATGAGTTGCTTGAAGGACAGAGGTATTTTCAACCATTTGTTTTGAACTTTCAAATGCTGAGTATGTATATTAGCTGAGTGTATTTAGCAGGTAATTGTTTGGTTTTTTTCTGTGAACCAAATCATTCAACATATTGGCTAACTCACCTTCAAACACTCAAGAAAGTACAAAGCAGAAACAGAAGAAAAAACATTATTTTTTTTTCTTTCATGCAATAAAGCTGTAAAAAAACTAATAAGCATGAAATGACAGAGTAAACCAGAGAATGTAATTCACGTGAGCAAGAATATGTATTTGCTCGTGTGGGATTACAAAGGGGGAGATCAAGTAAGCAATATTTGAGCAAACCAATTGAAAACCTGATGTTCATACTCTGTGTCTTGTAGAAAGATGAAAATGAGGGCAAGAATGAACTTCATTTAAAACTGCAGGTGTGACTAATGTACTAGTGTTAACATAGAAGAGAGGATACTGTTGTGGGGTTTATCCCCTTTGGATTTTATTTTTCCTTGAGGGATTTCCTTGTGTTGTTTCTGCAGCACTGCAGAACTCTTACAGAAAAGAGAAACTGTCTCCCCTTTTTTGTTTCTCTCATATCAGGGGACTGAATAGCTGGCAGCAGACCTGGGCAAATGGCAATATCATTATTTTTCAGTTGTGAATTTTCCTGCAGTATCATTTCATTTTGCTCTACTCCCTTCATTATATTGTATTGCATTCATGCACTGACACCACCTCCTGAAGACTTTTTTTTTTTTTTTTCCAGTGATTAAAAGCTGTTGGCTTAGCTCAGAGGCAGAGCAACTGACATATCCTGTATTGGACCATTCAGATGGTAGAAAAAGATAATATTTTCTGGATCTATAAAGAGCTTGTTTTGGAAAGAGTACTTCAGACATATTGAGTTTAAATATGCACAGCTGAGAACAGAAATAAGTAGAGAAACAGAATATATGCTTTCATAAAAGAATTCAAAGCAGTTGAACACCCTTTCACTAATTCAGTGGAAAAGCACCCTTTTCCACATACTTAAATTGTTTCCTACTTTCTTTATAGCATCCTCTATCGGGATTCATATGTGCAAAGCATATTTTTCCTATTGAATCAGGTACTTAAGCAGGTAAAGAATACATATTAGCTTCCTGTATGCAACCATTTTTTTCTCCAATATGCGAGGTGTATGCATTCCCATTTTTAATGTAAGGTATATGTGTCAAATATATTTTACAGTCTAAAATGTGTTAAGATAACAATAATGTAACCATTCTAGAACTGTTTGCTTTCAAAGAAAAGTAAATCTTGTTTAATTTCTTTGTATGACTAACCACTTAAAAATGACTACTCATGTACATAGCTTAGTTTTACTATACTAGAAATTTAGAAATCCTACAATTAACAGTATGTAAATAGAACAACTGAATGTATTTCCCCCCTTTTTAAAGCTATTCTTGAGTATAACATTCTGATTAACAAGTTAATAATCTCAATATTTCTTGAAATTTTTCCTCTTTCTGGAAAATCTCATGACTGCTGACCTTTGTGTGGAAATTTGGAAATGAACATTTTTATTACTAGTCAAAACTACAAGGAATAAAATAACAACAGGCTTGTTGGCCTAACAGGTAGGCAGGCACACTCAGAGAGAAGACTCCTATTAGACTGCATGTTTGCAAATTGATGGAAAGACTCCTGGCCACAGCCATATTTGTCAACAGCAGAACATGCAAATCTTGAATGTTCTTGCCAAGAGATATATAAAAAAATGAGACCTCAACATACTATTGCCCTAAGGAATTACAGCAGTTAAGTCCATGACCTACCAACAAGCATCTTCTTTCTTCTCAATGACCATTCAAAGAGTTATCTAAATGCAGTATTATAAACCTGTCTAAATATCTTCTGTTCTGTAGTTGCAATCAGATTTCTAAAAATGTACTAGTAAAACGTATAATGGCTAAACATAGAAGCTTTTCTCTTTCCACATTTACAGAAGCATTTATTTGATATGTGAGTGTATTGAGTAGTTTCTTTATATAATGGTGGCGAATAGCAAAGACAAGATTTTTTTTCTCTTTTTATTAGTGATAGCATCTTAAACTGAAAATCTGAGATATCAGAGACAATATGAAAGTCTTCACTGAACTTACCTGCTTCACTAGGCCTGATTTAAAATCTCCTGCTAGTATTGGCAGTCACGTGCAGCACTCCCAAGAATCATGAAACAAGACCTTCAAATTATTCCTATACTGGATGGTTATAATAAAGGTATTCTGTTTTCTTGTTAGAAGGTCAGTTCTTTAGAAAGTAGCCAGATGCCTTACCAGATTTAGGAATTAATCAGAGTTGGTTTTATATTCATGGTTTTAGAAGGGTAAAATAACATGTTTTTCATAAATTATGATATTAAGTGGAATGCCAAGAACAATTAGAGAATTAGGGAGTTTCTCATTTTTTTCACCTAGTAAGAAGTTTCTCTTAAATGTGATAATTCATTGTAACTTGCATTTATATTGCAGATTATATTTTTGATCCACTTATCTCTGTATTAAGGCACAGTTCCATTCTGAAAAATGTTTATAAGATGATGCTGATCGTTTTTATACTGTTACATCTTCTCCTTCAGTTTTTATTTTTGAGGTGTGCCTCTCCTGAATATAGTTTTGAATAGTGTAGTAAATCATGTCAATAATGAGTTAATTTATTGACAACATACAGTTGACTCAATTCACAAAAGTATCTTCTGAGCAGAATCACACAAAGCAGTTTCACAAAGATTTGTGGCTTGCATATTCAGCTTCCTACTCAGCAAAGCTACTTTTTGTTTGTTTTCATATCCTGCTTCGGCAGGGGAGTTGGACTAGATGATCTCTATGGTCCCTTCCAACTCTAAAAAATTCAGTGAAATTCAGTGAAATAAAGCTGTTTTAAGTTTCTTACAAACTGACTTGCATAAGCACTCTACTATCTCACTGTCCATGATTATATTTATTTTGGTGAATAAAATAAAAATGGGCCATAAACCTTCTATTGCTCTTGTTAACTTAGAGCATCTGCTCTAGTAATAAGCACCTGGTTGGATAACTTTGACATCTGGGAATCTTTCCATTGATGGACTTGCCCTTACTGAGCATGCCAGCGGAGATGATGAAAAATCATTAGATCTATTTCACAGTCTTCTTTTTGTAGTCCTATGTACCTTTGCCAAAGTTGTAGCCTGCTGGTGTGACTTATATACACATTTTTTCTTATTTTGACAGTTAAAAGTTTTATTTTGTAGCACCTGCCAAATCCCAATATATACTTCTGATGCTTTCATGAAAAGCTATAAATTTGCTAGTGATATGTAGGTTTCAAGGAAGCCAGAACACAAGGAGAGGTTGGCAGGCAGCTGAACAGCAGCTCTCTTTAAATATGTATTATGCTCCTGATAAGTGCAATTGCCAAAAAGGTTTGTAGCACTGTACTGACAAGTTTCACTTCAAGGACTCCATCCCTTTAATGTAAAAACCAGAGTGGAAGCTGGTGAGTTTCAATCAAAACTATATCATAGGATGTAGGGACAGTTTCAGATAATTATGATCTCTGTCCAGAAAGCGCACAGAAAAAGGCTTTATCCCTTGTCAGGATTGTTTGTTTGTTTTGCATAATATCAACTCTCAGTTCTCAAAAAACATTTGTAAGCAAGTCTGAAAAGATGAAAAGCAGCCAAGCAGTATTATAGCTGTCACATCTGGGAACTTTTATTTTCCCCTGAGAAAATGAACTTTTTCTCCATCTAATTGTGAATCAGTGAAGTAATATGTCATCTTTGATTCCAGCTACAGTTGAAATGTGTGTTTTGTGTGTACATGTGTAAGGGAATGGGTGAATGAGTTATGTATACCCCCACATACAAGTTTTTATATGTTTATGTGGAAACATACAATGTCAACTTCTGCACTGAACCAAATCAATATACAACATTTTTGTATGGGATCTTCAGCTAAAATACACTTTCTCCACCATTCATTCTTAATTACTTTTTGCATCCTGAAGTTAGTTTATCTTTTATGACCATTACCTCAAGCCAAAGGATTCAGCTTTCCGACCAGTGTGCTCTGAGCTTAATGCCAATGTCATCTTTGTTCACATTGGGAAAATTAAAGTTCTTGTTATTCATATAATTCAAGTTTGGAATGATTTTACTGCTTCTCTTACAAGTTAATGTCCAAGTATTTGCAAATATTTTTCTTCACTATGAGAATGGTGAGGCACTGGAACAGGTTGCCCAGAGAAGTTGTGGATGCCCCACCCCTGGAAGTGTTCAGGCCAGGCTGGATGGGGCTTTGAGCAACCAGCTCTAGTGGGAGGTGTCCCTGCCCATGGCAGAGGGGTTGGAGTGAGATGATCTTTCAGGTCCCTTCCAACTCTAGCCATACTATGATTCTATGAAATAGGATACCATTGGAATGTAAAATCTGGTTTCCTTAAGTATCATCCCATTGTACATATTTTGCTGGGGTTTTTTTGAAGCTGAGTACTGTGATGACAGAGAGCAGATATCAAAAATTAGTGGATTTTGATTAGTTTAGATAGCCAGCTCACTTTGACTCTTCCATTAGATGTCTTATCTCAGGGAAGATTAATCCACTAGCTATTTTTTAAAGGTTATGAAGTGAATATAATGCATGGAAAAGTTGAGATGAATCTAACACCTCTAGGAGTGAAGTCAAGATTTCTGACTTTAGAAATGTTTATATGAGCTGTTCCTAAAACAAAATATAAAAGCAGTGGGGCTGGGAGTGGGGGGAGAATGCCTTGCTTTTTCTTTTATCATTTTTAAAGCTCTCTCTACCTGAGACTTTCATATCTTGGGTTCTCAATACAGAGCTATTACATAAAAGGTCCTCTGACATGCTTTTTATGAAATGACTATTCCAACTTCATGGCAGTGTCCAACTGTCTAAGTATGCTCAAGGGAGATATTGGAGGATAAATTGTACATTCTAATGGATGTATTTTTGAAGATGAAGATCAAAGTAAGCACTCACTGTGTCTATTATTTAAAAGCTGTCTAAAAGTTAAATACTGGATGTGTCTCATTATCTGACAAACTGCTGAAGTCAGACAAAAAACCAGGCCTCCAAGAAGTCTTCAAGCAGAAGCACAAAGTCATCCACTGCAGATTTGTTTTTTCCCTATTAACTCAAGACAACAGAAGCAGACTAGATGACACAAAGTTTTTAGATGAGAGGAGACCAATTTCATCCACACAATACTCATGTTTGCCAAAGGATTTGGTTATAAACTTTTATCATGCAAGATTTGTAATGTTCTCACTCCGACTTTTGCCTGAGAAGTGGACATTTGCACCTTTAAGTTGATAAACATTTGCCCTTTTCTGTAAAATGAACGTACTCTATTTCCAAATCTAAGCCAAAAAGACCAAACATCCCCAGACCCTACCTGAATGATTATCATAAATTCCAATAAGTTAATGGTAGTAAATAAAAATACAAAATTTAATTAAAGAGAGAAATAAAGTAGGCCTGGAATAAAACAGTCCTCAAAAAAGACAGAAAAAAGGATATTAATGAATCACTTCAGACACACAGGCACAGACATAGACAAAAAAAGTATTGTTTTATTCAAGGGAAGTAAATACCAATATATTAACCTGGGCCTGAACTATTTTACAGACATGGAGACTATTTTTTTGCCAAACTAATATGCTTCGTGTACAGTAAAAAATCATATACTGTGTAGCAGTTATAATGGGAGCAGTATGATGCAGTAAATACAGGACATTTTTTGCAAACCTTGAAAGAGAAGCAAACTCTATCAGGAGAGGTAATGGCTTATCACGTGGTCAACTGACAGAGTTGAACAAGCACAGACTCATGAAATATCCTTTTAATTAAAGGTATTATTTCACCTAGAAAACAACTTCCACATTCTTTAATGTGCAATATTATCAATATCATTTTAAGCCTTTTAAAAATCCTTTATTCTGTATGTGATTAGTATGTTCCACTTAGCCTGCATATTTTTCTTCACACATTACCAAATGTGTCAATGCTATACATAATATATATTGCAATTGATGATACAAAGAAGAAAATCCTATCCTAGTGACATTTTGAACTCTACTGAGCAAAGGTCATGCTAATCACACAAAAATCAGCCACAAGATACAGTGAGTTTCATCCTAAAATACAGATTGGTAATTAGAGAACAACCAGTTTCCTGAAGATATAACAGCCTAGTAACAGGTGTGTTATTAGAATTCTATTTTCATCTTTATTTGTACTGTTATCTACATCACAAGACAAAGAAAATGTAGATAATTCTAAAAAAGTTAGAAGAGAGTAATCATTGCAGTCTAACAATCAAATTATCCTTGTAAGAGGCATTGCAAGATGTGATCAGCAATGATTCTGTGATTCAGATTCACAACTCTGTTGAACTGCTCAGTCAGAACTTGTACATATTCCATTAAAGTTCATTTGGGATTTCTCCTTTACTGTAGATAGCTGGTCTCTCCTAATGAAGATTATATAAATTCTGAATGATCTCTTTCTTGGGGGCATAAGGAAAAAGATAACAACTCATCAACATACAGTAGGAGAAATGCATCATGAATTTCTTTTTCCGTATACAATTGTTGAGAAATATAGCTGTGAGCTAGAACCAACAGCTAAATTTTATCATTGTCTTTGTATTGCAGAAATGTTTGCTAAAACTCTCAAATAAATGAAGAGTTCTATACAACAAAATTCAAATAGAAACATCGATGCACAAGTGATTACATAAATTTAAACCAGTAGCATTCTTTTTAAGATTACCCTATCTTGTCAAGTTCACTTAAAGTTAAAAATAACAAAGCATGTTGATCTGATAAATCTCCTTGAAAGTGTGTAATAATGAAAGATACTCAGACTTTCTGAGACAGAATCAAAAAGGGAAAAAGGGAAAAGTAAAATACTGGAAACAGCATGAGGATTTAAAGGTGTAACTTTTTTTGGTATATATTTTTATATGTATGTGGGCAGTTTTGGATAGAAAAATTACTGTAGACTTTGTCCATGCCCTGTTTTATTTACTGATTGATGTATTTCATACATATACAACATATTTTTCATATGGAAGGAAATGCTTAAAACACAACCCAAAAGACAAGCAGAAAAAGACAAACACAAAACCAAAAGCAAAACATCATAGTATATAGATATCCTATCAATAAATCACTAAAAGGAAGAACTTTTTCAACAGGTACATTACATGTCTTTTGCAAATAACTGTTTGAAAAGAAGCTGAGCTGAAAATTATGAATATGCATTGAAAATAGTTTACCTTCTGTGTGTTTTTCAGCTGCAGCTACTTTGCTCCTACATGGAACACTTTGAGCTGAAACGCACTCTCTGAAATACCTCAGGTGCCATGAAAGAGCAACCTACTTAACCAGAAGCTGTGTGGCACAATAATTGAATGTTACTCAAACTTTTCAAATTGGTCTTGTAACTTTTCTTCCTTGAAGTTAATTATATTTTTATTACTTAATATATTCCTGTATACATCTTTCTCTGATTTCCGTTGCGGCACGGACTGAAAAAACAGTCAGCAGCTGCCAGGTGTAAACTACAGTACTGAGCAGCCATCATGGGTAGTGTGAGTCTGCTGTGCTAGAGAGTATTTGACCATTATTCATACAAAGCCAAACAGAAGAATACAAATCAATTATTGCTGCATTTCATAGCCTATATTTTGGCATAATGGCCTCTGCTCTAATCAATATTTCCAATTGTACTAGGCTCCTATAGGTGACATTAAAGTGAATGTGTATTATTTTGGGATATAACAGTATTGACTAAACAATTATCTTGTGGAAATGGTGGATCATTATAGCCACTTTCCTTATTAAATGACTAATTCAGCATTTGAAACATGACCCTACTGCAGTGTCTCACCACATATGGCCTCCACGCTCTCTATGAATCTTTCTCATAGAATCACTTTTGCTTTCATATATGAAACAAAAATATGAAGTTTGTAAATTAGTTATACTGACAACTTAAAAGTTTTGATTACATTTTCAATTGATTTACTTGTTAAATAACTTACTAATTTTATGCCAAAATTACTTTTTGAGTCACACCTTATATTTGGGTTTATTCTGGAGTCAGATTACTGCAGGAAGCTTTGGGAGAAACTCTACAGATCTATTCTTAAGTATTCAGAGCATCAAGATGTGGCTTATCTGAGTTATTAACTCAGGTTTCAGGATAAATCTTTTCACAGCTGCATATCTTAACCTTTTACTCTCATCCTTTTTCATTGCAGAGCTAAAAAACTAATGCATATTTGTATTTACTGAGGTCAATGGGGAGTACAAATGTTTGACTCATCTGAAACGCAGGCTTTCCCAATGCTGAAATACAATTTTAGGATCCTAAAGTAACCTTCCTTCCCTGGCAACTTTTTACTGGGTAGATAGAGGCTCTACAAGTAGGAGATGCACAATTTAACACTATAAAGCAATTGCTTTTTGCTAATACACACAGAAGTAGTGGAACTGACCAGCTACCACCTGAATCATAAATGTTTTCACACACACACCCTCAACCCAAAATGTCTTTGTTGGTCAGACAGTCCTCCGGGGGCAGAAAGGGTGACTTCTGTTGCACCTTGGAGTTGGTTCATCCTCAGTGTTGCTGAGTTGCAGTCTTCTGGTTCTCTGCTATTTTCATGTCAGTGTTTTTCCTCCTGAATCCTTAGCTGCTGCCTATGACAGTCTCAACAATTACACCTATGTGTTACTAGTTTTCACATCTTAATAAAAATTGGCTCAGTAAAACTGCCAAGTTCACACAGCCTCGCTGCACTACACCAGCACTTGGATCACAGAAAAATGAGGCTGGAGGTCACATTAACAACCTCAGCTGGTTGGAAGATAACAATCTAAGTATCCATCCCAGCTATATGCTTAAATTAATTGTTGCAGGGGGAGAAGCAACTTGGATATCTATAGGAAGAAGTCTAGTTGCCATTTGAGGCTCCTGGTTTCCAAGTGCCTTTCCAGAAGCCTGGAGGTTTCGCAGGATATCATGTCTGCCATTCCCTCTGGGGATATCCCAGCTTCCCTATGCACTGGACATCTATCTTTTAAGCATGTAAATCAGTCCCTGTATAACCACACAAAGTGCAATTATGTAGGTTAGCAGTTCTGCAGGTTTATTGTTTTTAATTTATTTTAAATATTTTATTTCTGTCTTTATAAAGATGCATTTCAAAATCTACGTTTATTTTCATAAATTGATACATGAAATATTCTGGATAAGCCATTTGTGGCAAGATCCAAACAAGGTATCTGTCTATTTACCACACTTGTATAATTGTTCTCTGCATGTATAGAGTAGGAGTGAGGGGCTGATATATTTTCTGAGTCTGGCCACTGACAAGATGACTAGCTTGAGAAAGAATGTAGAAAGAGTCTGTCATGTTTACCTCAAGTAATGTCACTGACCTCACTGGAAGTTAGAGGCTGATACCTGTCAAGGAGCAAGAAGATTCCAATACACCTTTTTCTAGAGGTTAAGATTCTTTGTAAATTAGGAGATTCTCATTATTTTAAACAGTTTCTGTTTTCAAAGTGAGATGAAATGTTACATATTGGTCTAGCAATCAGAATTTCACCTTTCCAGAGCTCCAGATGACACTGGAACCACCAGACACTGCAAGATAGATTGTAAGAAACCCCGAATCTAATAGCAGTGTAAAATATGGTAGAAACAGGTAGTTAGGCAACACAAACTGCTGTAATGCTAAATAGAAGTATGAGGATAAGAACAAGATTAACATGATAAATAGAAGGAAATCTATGGGACAGGACAGTGTACCCAAGAATAACCAGAGCAGAAAATTAACTTTCTGTGAAATCATAGTGACATATGATAATTGTATGAAGAAATCTACTAGAGAAAAGTCCATCTGCTGATATCAAAGCTTTCTTTTTTACTTATTGGTTGGGGGGTTTTTTTGGTTTTTGGTTTGGGGTTTTTTGGTTTTCTGGTGTTTTGTTTTGTTTTGGTTTGGTTTGGTTTTGCCTTGCAAGCTAGAAAAGGATATTGTATGACAAATTAATTGAATAGTGCCATGAAGAAGAAGAAATTATTAGTTTCTGGAATTTGGAAATATAAATCCTGTAACTAAAAGACAAAAATATTGCTTGAGTAGAATCCATACCTTTCACTACCAGGGTCAGAACTTACTTAGCCAAGGTTTATTACTGGAAGGATCTGTGCTTGGCCTTGGAATCAAAAAGTCAAGAGTGGAGTCTGAGTACAAGGACTTGTCTGGTGGTTCAGGTATTTGCCTGAGAACTGAGAACTGCTTCATCATACCTTGTGTTGTCTTGAGAAACCCTTCTGCAGCCATTCCTTTAGAAATTCTCCCAGTGTTAGAGAGGAACTATGGAGTAGTCAAGCAGAGGCTTTGCTCTGGCTTGAGAGGGCACTGAGTTGAAAAAGATCTGCTTTCAACTAGATAGAGTGAACATTTGAATTTAGATCTCTAACATCAGCTTTCTAGTCAGGAAATCACTGAGAAAGACAGGAACAGTCTTCCCACTAGGGTGCTCCCCAGGAGGTAGAACTCTGCAGTAAAGCATTGTTGCTTCTTGATGTATTGAAAAAGAATATTTCAAGACAAAAGAGTTTTAATTCTACTGCACCAGAAAAGGACATTTTTAAACCTCAGATTTGTCACAAATTAAAACTGCATTCTCCAACCTGCTCTGATGATAATAGGTGCTTTATGCCTACTCTGATAGACAGGCGCAGCCAGGTCTTATATGGTCCTCACAAATAAGCAAAGAGTAGTATATGCCTACACAATTCCTATGGAAAATTAGAATCTCTAACAAGCGACATACATTCATAATGTCATTTTACACATCAGCAGTGATATAAGACTACAGAAAAATACTGATTTTGTTATTTTTCAGACTACAGAGTCCAACCTCAAACATTCCACAAAAGGACAATTTAAATCTGAGTCATGAATAAGGGCAGGATGTCTGTACATCCCAGGAAAGATGGCAACAAAAGATAGTATTACTGCAAAACAAGATACTGTTTTCTCTTGAGTTGTCAGTAAGCTCCAAATCCTGCTTGGTACCCTGAAGATCTGAATCTAGTACATACACTGTCACGCACGTGATTTGTTTTGTTACAATCTCTACATAATCATATCAAGCGTCAGAAGCATGCCAGTGACACTGATTTAGTGAGAGAGACGTGGAAGAGGAGAGCAGGGATGAAATAATCACATTTAGGAAGACTAAATTCCTAAACACCAAAGACTTTAGAAGTTTAAAGTAACATTTTCATGCTTCCAGGTAGAAATAAGTGTTTGAAGAGTTGCATGAAAAATCAAGCTGATTAAATGTTACTAACACACCAGCTCACACCAAGGAACATTTAAATCAAATATCCTATTTTTTTTAATTATCAGAGAAAGATTATAAAATCACTATGTCATTATATATGTGCTTGAGTATGTATATATATACATCTATAAAATAATTTTTATACACTCAAGTTCAAAATGCTTTCTTATTAGTAGATGACAGACACTACGAATAAAACCATTGATCATATTTTAAATGAGACTATTTTAATTATTTAGATAGCTGTGTTTGCTTAGCATTTCTACACTGGTATTTCTCCACCTCCATGATAGATAATTAATTTAGTTCTATTAAGACACTTTCTCACAGAATATTTCCAGACACTGGAAAACTGAAAAAGATAATAAAAATAAGATTGTAGTTTGAAATATTATTTAAATAGATAATTGTTTTGATAATCAAATAATTATTTGCTTTTATATATACATATATACGTACATATGTATGTGTATGTATATTTACATATAGGTATACAGGCACAGAAATACAAAAACATATCTGTGTACATAAGTTTTTTATTTACTTTTTTAAATCCACTTTTGTCTTAATGAAGTTTTGAAGATAAAGGAAAAGTTACCTTCTTTATTCCTTCTTTATGCCTATTTATGTCTTGACAATGCTTACCTTCATCAATTATTTTTCACTCGTGTGCTAGAGGTCTCACCTGGTGTGATTGCTGGGAAATGAGGCAGTCAGTGTTTCCTGTCAATGAAAAATAGAAGTGCCTGACACATGTTGCTATTGCTTGTACCTATAAATGGCCTCATGTCTTTCAGTGGTTTAGAAAGCTAGACAGGGCAACTTGGTGTTGTGGCACTCTGCAGAATAAAACAGTAGAAAATAAAACAAGAGATTGAATGTGATTAAATCCAAGATCACCGGTGCCTGCATGTTTTTCTGGCCACCACAATGCCAACAGTTTGTCTGCCACATTAAATATGGTGGGAACCCTGAACTGTGGCAGTGGGTGGGACAATGTGGTGATACTCTTTGTTAGTTTCTCATAGTCTCTGATGTATCCATGTAATCTATCCAAGTCATCTATTCTGCATTCTTTTACTTATACAGGAATATCCACGTACATTTATATGCACAGATGCTATGATGCTGCACAGCAGGAAGACAAGTAGCTTAGCTAATCAGTCAGTCAGTCATGGGAAAAAAGACACCTATGTTCAGGAAAGCATAAGAACTGATCCCCTGCTGGGTGGTAGATTTAGCTGAGATACAAAGAGAAGAGTCTGAGGCTGTATTTCTTTTCTGATATGCAATGGGTTCTGTGACAATGCAGTGCATAAATCTGAAATGAGTAAGTAATCCTCAAATTACAAGCATTCATTAACAACTGAAAGAGAAAAAAAATCCAGCATTCAGACATTACTTGGTAGTGCTTTTGAAAAGTATTGTGAACTAATGACTTTCCAGTCCTTTCTGTGAATAGAGCTGCTGTTTCTAAGATACATCAGTCTTTCCTGAAGTGGATGTAAATTATATGTAGGTGAATGGGCTTAGCATGGCTGGACATGTTATGCCTGAGTTGGCTGCTGTTGCTGCTGCTGCCTCTGGCGTGATTGAAGCTGAGTCAGAGCAGTCTCATTCAGCTTATGCAACTGTGTAGCTGACATATTATGCTTCATCATCTTCAAGAAACATATCTGTAGAAGTATGTTACTTTTTCAGACACTTTTTAAGGAGAGTTTTGGACTAAGAAATGTGTTCATCTATTTTTGGTATATGTGATATCACAAAAATAAATTACTAGAGAAAATTAGGGTTTACTCTTGCGATTACTTATACTTTCTGTTCCTTCTACTATTAAAACTACAAGCTGTAGTCTTGGGTAGATTAATTCATTGACAAATGAGGTTGATGCTGTTACTATAGAGTTTCTTCTAGAAAATTCTTACCTTGGGAAGCACCTAACAATTAAACTAGTGCAATGTACAGTAACCAGGTATTCCAAGACTACTTACATTTGCTTGTTATCTAGCCACTACGTGAAGAGATAATTCAGAAAAAAATGTGTATTTTCATCAGGTATCTACTTTCTTAATTCTGCAGCTACTGACAAACAAAATACAACAAAAGAGAATCCTTCTGTACAACCCAGGCTGATTCCCCACTATCCACATGTGAATTTTCATTTGGAAGAAAAAATGGCATATTTTTATTTCAGCATCAATACAATAGGCACAACTGTATTAACTTTGTGCAAAGCTTGAATGTTGCTGAAAACTTCTGAAATTTCATTCACTCTTGAACTGTTTGTTAGCATTTAGGTTTCCATAGCTGTTAAATATATAGCAACGCCCTGTGCTTCATCTTGAGATCGGGAGATTTCCTATAAATATGTCATTTAAGACTCTCCAAGTTTTGATTTCATTGCTCATTAAAGATTCGATTTCTGCTTATTGTCAAAGTTAATTTCCATGCAGGTTAGTACTTTGGCTGAAGGTAGACTCAGCCTAGTGGTGTTCAAAGTCACGTATCTTCCTATTTTTTTTTCCCCCCACGCCATTTCCTCTGGCTGAAAATTAGAGAGTTTTGATGAA
>JAOXNO010000013.1:87810956-87827865 GCA_028565335.1 Limnodromus scolopaceus
TTCTGAAATTTCATTCACTCTTGAACTGTTTGTTAGCATTTAGGTTTCCATAGCTGTTAAATATATAGCAACGCCCTATGCTTCATCTTGAGATCGGGAGATTTCCTATAAAAATGTCATTTAAGACTCTCCAAGTTTTGATTTCATTGCTCATTAAAGATTCGATTTCTGCTTATTGTCAAAATTAATTTCCATGCAGGTTAGTACTTTGGCTGAAGGTAGACTCAGCCTAGTGGTGCTCAAAGTCACGTATCTTCCTATTTTTTTTTCCCCCCACGCCATTTCCTCTGGCTGAAAATTAGAGAGTTTTGATGAAAGAAAATCCTGCCCAGCTGCTCCAGCACAGCTGGCAGAGAGGGTGCCTGTAGGGGAGGTGGATGGGGGCTGCTTTCAGCCAGTCACAGCCGATTCCAGCCACTTCCTAGCTGGCTCCACACATGTGAGGCAGAGCCCACACGTGACACCCCACAGCCAGCTCTGTGCCATCCTGGCTTTGCTCTGCCCCTCGAGGCGTCTCTGCTTGTGCCTTCCTTCCCTCCAGCATCTCTTCTGCCCCTAGTAAGACAGTATGGTATGAGAAACTCTGAGACTACTTTTATATATACTGTGGAACTCAAAATGTGCTTTGTTCTTGTTTTCCTTAAATTTTCTCTCAGAAAGAAAGAAAACATTCTACATCAAAATAGTAGTGTGAGTCATTTGAAACAATGAAGAAGAGTACTATGTCTATTGTTTAGACTTGGTCAGGATTGTTCTTTAGCCACTGGCTCCCACCTACCCCTTTTCTCTCCTTCCAGGCATGCATACCTTCTTCCCAGCCTCCTCAGTACTGTTCATTTTAGTGCAGGCGGAGAAGATCACTTGTTATTTCTAATCACTGGGCACATACTGCAATCCCACACAGAAATCAATCTTTGTCAGTGTTGAAGTCCAGCAGTTCATTAACCTGTATCTCATTTCTCAAGGTTCAGAAGCCAGCAGAACTGAGCATCAGATTTGACATGTATTCTCAGGCCGGTGGATCTGTGGGCTACTTGCTGCATTTCCAGACATGGTCCTATGAGTGGTACGTAAGAGAACTGCAGCCCTCCTCCTCTGAAGCCAAAGGCAAACTTCCCATTGTCTTCACATATAACATGATCTTTCCCTTTGAGAGAGACAGATTATCCTGCAGCAATACACCCTTGTTTGTCAGATATCAAAAACTTTGGAGGTTTCAGGTTGTCACTCAGCCAGCAACTAAGCACCACAGCTTACTTGCTCACTCCCAGAGGGATGGGGTAGAGAATCAGAAAAGTGAGAAAACTCATGGGTCGAGATAAAGACAGTTCAACAGATAAAGCAAAAGCCACAGACACAAGCAAAGCAAAGCAAGGAATTAATTCACTACTTCCCATTGGCAGGCAGGTGTTCAGCCATCTCCAGGAAAGCAGGGCTCCATCACGCATAATGGTTACTTGAGAAGACAAACACCCTTACTCGAAAAACCCCTTCCTTTTTCTTCCCCCAGCTTTATATGCTGAGCATGGTATCGTGTGGTATAGAATAACCCTTTGCAGTTGGGCTCAGCTGTCCTGGCTGTGTCCCCTCCCAAATTTTTGTGCCCTCCCAGCCTACTCGGTTGTGGGGCGGTGTGAACAGCAGAAAAGGCCTTGACTGTGTAAACACTGCTCAGCAGTAATGAAAACATCCCTGCATTATCAACACTGTTTCCAGCACAGGTCCAAAACACAGCTACGCACTAGCTACTATGAAGATAAATGGACTCTGTCCCAGCCAAAACCAGCGCACAGGTCAAATGAAAGAGCACCACACAGAAAGGTTTCCAAGTCAGAGGATTCAGTGAATCTATTTTCCATGGCTGTTTTTGATTCCATACTGTGAAAACTTTTTTAGGTCATGCAAAACTGCTCACAAGTAGTTCCATGTTACACACAAAATGGGGAAAGAATCTTTTCAGATGGCTACAATCCTCACTCTCATCTCGCAGTAAATGCTTTTCCTTAACTGAAAAATGAAATCTGCACTAGTGAATAAGCCAGTGCTTAGAAGTTCTTTAGACTACTGTTGTAAGTCATTGAAGCCAAACTTTCTTCTTTATAGGGAAGCACTCTCCATGAACAATTTGTAATTCAGTGCTGAGGAGACTCAAATGCACAACTGCCTCACCTAATTCACTAAGACAAGGTAGAAAAGGGGAGAAGAAAAAAGAAAAATGTCTTAAAATCTGTGACAGTGTAAAAAAAAAGTGTTTGTTTGAGGGGAAAAGAGCACTGTGGTTGAATTATTTATTGAATTTGTTGTTTATCCTTGGAACAGTGCTGACAGTTAAAATGAATGTATAATGAAGAACAAAGAAAATCTGGATCTAAATTGGGATAGTTCTAATGAAGTTAATAGTTCTGGCCCAGTAGAATTATAACATTAATCTTTCAATTTTAAACTGATTTCACCATATTTTACTCTTTTCATCATATCGGATAAGCTTTGTCTGCCTAGTCTAACCACATGATGGTTCAAATCCCAAGTATTAGCTTTTTTTTCCTGGAGCTCTAATATATTTTATACATTTGTTGCACATCATTCTGGTGAAGCAAAATATTTATCACCAAATTCTGTTTAAAAATTTCAAAAGTTTCATTTTGGGAGAAATTTAATTTCTCTGATTCAGTTTTGCAGGACTGTGTCACTGTATAGTCACAAACTCACAAACATTAGTTCCAGGAGAATCTGTAAGATTGTCTGGTCTTGTATCACAGCAAGCCAAACAAACTATTTGGTTGAAGAGTACTTTTCAGAAAGGCATCTAGTCTAGTGCAGGGTATTTTCCATTGATGATGTTGCATAAACAACATAATCAAGTTATCTCTTTATCTCCATTTGGGATATATTAAATATCTTTAGCTTTTAACATTTTTCATTGTAAGGCATTCTGTCCAACCTTCAGTTCGGATCTGTGCCGTTTCTCTGTAGTGCTTCCAAATAACCAATCTTCTGTTTAAACAGGAAACAGCAAAACTAAAACCAGGTTTTCCAGATAGTTTTCACTAGTGCTGTGTTCAGAGATAATATTAGCTTAATGAATTTTTTATTTACTGCAATGGGCAACCAATTTGAGTTGCTTTCTACTAAGTTTATGTATTCACAGACAAACTGTAAAGTGACTGAATGGCTGCCCAGGGTCCAATCTTTCAGAAACAGTGGCAAGCCCATGTGCTTCATCAAAGGTTAAGCAGAGTGATCTGACTGCCATTTTCCCAAAACCAAGAAGGCCTTTGCCTTTGTGAGTTGCAAGGATGCCAGTCTCTGCTTATGGCTCAAAACCAGTAGTATCTTGCTTTTATTAGAAAAAGTGACTCCCACACACTGTATCTCACTGAGAAAAATGCTAGTCACAGTTGGTCACAATGACCAGGACAATTGTCACAAACCTAATATAATTCTTGTGTACGTTTGGAGCCAGGAGACATGGATATTTGTAAAAATAGTATCCTTGCCTGGGGAGAGTTATCTGTTCCTGCTACCAGAGCTTGGGAAGAGGGCCTGAAAGCCTTATCTTTTAATAAAGCAAGGCAGGCTGTTACCAGATATTAAGTGCAGATACTCAGTGGAAACTAGTTCTAGTTATGGACTTGAGATCTGACTGCTTTTAGGTGACACTCTGGACTCCTGCTAAAGGCATACAACAAATTTTCCCATTTAGGCTGTAAGTATGCAGAAACAGGTCTAGGAGCCTCTCTGCAGTCTAATCTCCATGTAGACACACAGTTTATTAAATCTTAATCATCTTCAGAGTATTCCCTAATATAGCCTGCTATTCTATCAGAATGTCCCACTGTCTTTGCTTTTACATTTCTTTTGCAATTGACTTTATAATGCATCTTTGTATGAACTGCATATGCTTAAAACATAGTTCAAATTGTATTCTGCTCTTGCTTTGTCCTCATTATTATTGTCCTTCTGCTAAACATTGTGTAATCCACAAATTTCATCAGGAGACAGATATTTAAGAAACAGATGCCTAAATGTAATTTCCTAAATACTCATCATGCTTCCAATCAACTTTACTGATTTTAAAGTGTTCTAGGCACAGAGAAATGTCTACTGAACTCAAATGTACACATGTACATGCAGACATCCATGCTTCAGTTTATATATGCATATATGTTTATGTTATTTATGTTGATGGGTCAGAGGGTAAGTTGTTATATTTAATATTTAATGAGAGAGAAAATCATTAACGATAGCAACATTGAACATAATTCTACCCACTCAATTTAGTGAGAAAAAAATCATAGGAGCATTCTGTGCAAGAATTAATTGTTCAGAATAGTGTTTGCATTCTGAACAAGTGGTAAGTGATTACAGACCTGAACTCCAAATTATAGTAGAATCAAAAATATTGCCAATTTTTTTGCAATCCTCTTAAAGATATATCACTAAAGACAGGCAGAAGGACTTCTATACAACATTAACAGCCTATCAAACTATAAAGCAGGTCAACTAAAAGACCAGTTAATTAAATTTTTCACTTTATTCCTGGAAAACATATTGTGATGTTGTCAACAGTATCAGCAGGGTCTGACTTCCAAAGATGAGACATATAACACTGGTGCAATAGGGATTGCTGAGTTCAATTAGCATTTGGATATTATTTTTCAAGCAACCCCCGAGGCAATAGCCCCTACACATAAGAGGAAAAAGCCTTTTATAAACTCAATTAATAAAAGGAATGGTAAAAATCCATTATGGAAATACAACAGTCAGAGTAGAAACAATGCTATGTCTAAGGTACAATTAAATGTTCTAAAATAGAGTGCAGATGCCTTATCAGAATAACAGCAGAGAGATTATTAACTCCCCTAAGTATACAAGGCAAAGTAATGAGGCTGGGCTAGGGCCAGCCAAGCATGAAGAAAAAAGCTAGGAATCTCCATAAAGCACCCATCCAGGGGTTAGAAGAATCAACAAATTTAGAGTTTAGGGTTAAACTCAACAACAGCAGCAGTTTTCCAATGTTTTTAGCCTGTGCTGAAGCCAAACTTCGTGTAATGCCTGCTATGAAGCTCTGCATGCATATGCTACAAGATGGAGTTCAGATCCAAGTTCTGATCTGTGAATCAGGTTGGGTAATCCCTTGCCAATGTCCCAATATATGTTTCAAATATTTAAAAATAGGTGCAATATCTCTTTTGTATTTCTCTCCTTACCTGTAGAAAACAGAGCTTAATCGATTAATAGGATTATTGTTTCTTTAATGGTGCTACCCATCTATTTCAGAAGACTTTACTTAAGTAAATCTAAAGTGAAATTACAACTATTATTTTTTAGAGCAATGAAGGTTGTATTCACTCTCAGTGCGGGAGAAAACATTACAAAATTCAGTGTGAGATCCCAAATGAAGGGAAAGTGATAATTATTTTAAGCAAAACTTTTCAGCCACTCATATGTACTGTATTCTAGATTTCATGTGCTCCTTCTCCCATTGTCATGAGTACCAATATATCTATGCATAAGCGGTTCTTTGCACCTCACATGGAGGATAAAGGATGCCAGTTATAGATACTATCTCCTTAGTCTCTACTTTGAGTACAACCCATCAAGGTATGGGTCTTTACAATGCACAGTTATATCTTGGATCTTTGTGATTAGTAGCATTGAACTGGTATTTGTACAGGTCATTCCTATCCATTAGGAGTCAACAGTTACTATTCCTTGATCTCTTGCCTCAGAATTTTGGTTACTTCACCCTCATAAACACTGTGTATTATCTTTTCTCTTGTTCCAGGTATTTTTATGACTAGAGTATACCTTCTTGTTCTGATGACAGGAAGAGAAGCAGCACATACAATGTGTGTCACCTCTTGTTATCACAGCTTGGGTTTTCTGCTGATAAGTCATCTATGCTGTGGCCTTGTTGTCACTCAGGCATTTTGATCTTGATACAAGCAACACACTTGTAATGTTTACCAATTTTGTCCTTAGTTAATTTTAATCATTCTTTAAAACCCTTGCTCTATTGTTTCTCACATGTTTTCACACATACTTATTTCCATTCATATTTCATACCAACCTTAATATTTACATTACAGATCTCTAAATTGTTTCTTGTGGGAACAAATTCATAACCTAGGTACAGCCGAAATTGCTATCCAGGAATAGTCTGAATGTCAAGCTTAAACACCCAACAAATACCAATATATATTTTGTAGTTTCAATTCATATTTTAGCTGAGATTCACTGCCATGATCATTTTGAGAGGGCATGATTCTATGGATCACTGTGATCCAGACAAGCCTGCTAGTAAAAGTAAAAATTTTTTCTCCAATGAAAAATGAAATTGAGTTAAAAATAATGTTTCTAGCATCCAACAGCAATCAGAAGTTTATGTACTGATACATGTGCTTGAGGAAAGACCAATTTCTGGTGAATGTGATATTGAGGAAGTAGGCTGTATGATAATTTCAGTTTTTCTTTATTACCAACATCTTGTTTAAGTGTAGCTGTACCAAACATTTCTTGATCTATCTCTGGCTGTGGCTGATAAGAGTCTGAGATGTCCTTGTGTAAGTTTAACATGAAAGGGACATTCATTGCTAATGTGTCCTGCAACTTGTATCAGCCACAAGTTCTTTCTATGACTTAGCAAAATGAACACAGTTAACTCCAATTGGGTTCTCCTTCCTTTGTTTGTCGATTTCCTTATGATAGCACATTTATGAAGGTACACACTATGCCTCTGAAGTAAAACTCTGAGAGGAAAAGTGGTTGTTTTTTTTTTAATCAGTTGGTCCACTGCAAAGATGTGTATACCTACTGCAAAGTGATCACAATGTTATTTCAAATATGACATTGGAAATGAGTTGTAGTCTTACCTCTTCTAAATCTGGTGCAAAATAAAAGATATCTTGAAAAAAGTGCTAATAAGTTCCAGCTGAAAGCACTCCTTACTTTCCAAAATATCTTTTAAAAATATTTTTATGAGACCTGGCACATTTAAATACAAATAAAGGAAAGTATAAATGAAACAGTTCTATTTGTTAAGCAAAAAGGACCAATTTTACCCCCTTGTTTTTCCAGTGATACTTAAATAAAGATCAGATATGATATTTGTGACTTTTAACCAAAAATTTTATATCAATCTCTAAAAAGGTATATGAATAAACTGAAAGTTGGAAAAACTTCTTGCAAATGCACGTGAATGAGATTAGCTAGGGTGTGGTAAATTGTATCTAAATGGAGTCTGTAAACTCAGCCTCCCAACATATTGATGCTTTCAAATCAATACTTTTTTCCCATTCAAATAGATGTAGTTATGTTCCTCCCTTGTGTGAGCATGTGCATGTGTACAACCATGTAATTTTGTTATTTTGGAGGAGGAAAGGTAGGGCTCTGTAGAGTCAGGAGTAGTTGGATAAATATTTCTTTTTCTGAATGCAACATCGGAATTCATCCTTCTGCAACCTCTTCAAAAACTGACCACATGTTGACTTAACTGAACAGCAATATTTGTACTACATGCTTCATACTGTGCCAAGTAAGTCACCAAGGCACTCAGTACTAGTTTTGCTGTTCACACATCTGTTGTTTGCCATAGCAAGTTTGACATTAACACAGAAAAGAGTCCTCAATGGAGCTATGTAGCAGATTGTGCCATACTGAGAGCACAAAGGAATGGCAGGTGATTGGCAGGTCTCTAACACCTTTCTCAAAAGCCAGACTGTGTTGGGGTGGGGAGTAAAAGTTCCCTGAGGGTTTCCAGTTCAGGAGCCGATTCTAATCATAATTACAAAAATCTTACACAGATATAACTGCATTTGATTTGAAAGAATGACTCATCACTGTGCATGCTGAAAGGAACAGAACTCAAAGAGAGTGATCTGGTTCTGGTGGCACAGTTATGAAAGGGTAAGTTTGAAGGAAGGTGTGCGTACTAAGCCAGATCAGAAATAAAGGTTGTCAAAGAAAAACCAGGGAAAGCTGGAACAGGCTTCTGTCATTTTGGACTAATTGAGGTATATTTAGCCTCAGCACCTGCTGAGAACTTAGCAGATGTATGTGTATCTAGATTGCGGTTTAAGTTTAGCAGGTGACATTAAGAACATTGTAGGAACATATATATCAGAGAGACAAAGGTTAATTCCTGTTATAGATATAAAAAACTCGTGTCTGTAATATCGCCATTTGGTAAGGTTGACAAAAGACTGTCCTATTAATAAAGGAATGTTAAAATAATTCTGATTCAATCTCTGTTTAAAATGAAATAGGGTTTCTTTTTTTTAATCAATTACTTTAAATTCTTTTCTAAACATTTCTCAGAAACTGGACAAGAAAAACTTACAGCAAACATCCTTGTTAGTTTTTATCTTACCAAACTACTGTGACCTTTACTCTCGTTTTCTCATCCGTTGGCACCACCTGCAGCCATGTGTACATTAATCTTGACAGAATAAGATACTACTCTAAAAATGGGAGAAAGACTACTTTAGGCATGAAGTCAAGTTTTGCTAACATAATTTTCTGCTTGGGAGCCATTTCCTTTTGCAGCCTGGAGTTACTTTTAAATAACATGAAGTTACAAGGTGGGACCAAGAAGTTTTCTTTGGTTCCCAGGTCTAGTAGCATAGCTTGGCTACATCAGGACTCTATGTCAGGGTGAGATCGAGGTAGTTACTCTGCCTCGTATCCGTAAAAAGGAAAGTGTTTTGCATCCTCTTAATTTTGAAGTAATTTTCTAGGCAAATTACATAGTCTTAGGATAGCATTAATATTCTAATTGCTAAGTATTTGTGATGAAACAATACATGAGGACTTTGGACCACAGCGCTTGTTTCCAAGACTGCTCAAGACTCACAAAAGGGTCTGTGAGTCTGGGGCTAGTGTGGAAGCCTCCACTTGAGGTACTGATGTGTCCTCAAGCAGTAATTTTGCTCCACTTTGGTTATGATCATGATGTCTAATCCAAAATTAAATCTTAATCCAGATTAAGACTTTCCTCTTCAAGGAGGGAGGGTAGATGTCTGTTGCCCCAAGGAAATATTTCAGGCTCATTATGCTTTTCATTTTGGTAATACTGTCTTTCCTGCTAATAAATAAATATAAAGTGTCTAAAATGTCCATTCATGGGACATGAGAAACCTCCTTAGTCTCTTGGGGTTATTTCTTTGTTTTGATTTTTAATCTGGAAAATAGATTGATCCTCCTTTAAAGGAGCATGACCACATCCAGCTGAGAAAAAGAAGTATTTTAAAATTGTTAAACCAGAAGAACTACACATCTGCTGCAATGTGAGCTGATTCATATATTCCTTGTAATTAATGACAAGCTATAAGTAGAGTTTTAGAACCCATTTGCAGAACAGTAAAAGAAAATGGGGTAATTTATATTAGCATTCCAGATATGGTATGCTACAATGTGATATACAGCATTCATAGGTAAGACTGAGAAATAGTGCTAAAGGGCTAAAATAATGACTCTGCGAGGCTAATAGCCAGTTTTGAATGTTCAGAAAGTTACCTCTACTTTTACTATTGATGTACAAATTTCCCATCATTCTTTGTAATATAAAGCTAGTCACATATCCCAGAAAAGGTATCAAAAATACTCTACCTGAATCAAGAGTAGCCCAGGTTTGGAGCAGGATGGTGGGATGCCTGTGTACCTTTAATACACACAAAACTTTCCTCTACTGGCAGAAAGTAGAAGCATTGCTTGCAAATATGTTATGAGATCAGTTGGAAAGTAGGTCCAGAAAGAACGCTGTTGAAGTTCATTCAGTGTATACATGCACCGTTCATGGATATCTTTTGATGCCTCTCCTGGTCAGATGGGACCAGATGGGGGTACTTGATTTCTGAGGTTGCAGTATCTACCACAGCATCCTGGATATGAGGTTTTACTCAGGTCTCTCCAGCTCCAGCCAGCTTTATTTTGCCAAAATTAGAACTAAGATGCCATGATTTGATCTCAAGTGCAGTGATAGGAGGGCATTACTGGAGGTTCAGATGGGAGCTGGGTAAAATGTTGAAGTGGCAAATTTTTTTCCCCCTTCTTTTCTTCCCATTGCAGAAACTTGTTTTCTTCTAAATGTGTTTTCTGAGGTCTGGATCTCACTTGCTCTGGCCCCTATGAATAGTTTTATATGTTTGATTCCTTCCATTTTGGATTACTGTTCATGTGCTTGACACTGCAGGCTTGAGACTTATTCTTTCCTGAGAAAATCTTTGCATATTGCATCTTAGACTCAAAATGCTAATAAGAAATGCCATAAAACACCTGAGGGAGAAATCCTTCAAATTCTTCCAAAGCAAAATCATCATGAATCACTTCAATTATTATTTTAAATGAGTGCTTTAAGCACTCTAGAATAAACAGTACCAACAGGTATCCCTCAGATTAAGTTCTTGACTTATAGGTCAAATATGCCATAAATTCAAAACTCTGCTGCATAAATGCAGTGAAGTAATGCTTTAAAAGTATGTAGGTAACACCTCTGGTATGCTGCAGTTCCTAGTCTAAAAAGTCATGAATTAATAAACATATCAAGACATCAACAGATTTGCAGAAAAAATAAGACTAACACTTAAAAGTGATATTCCTAGATGTCTTTTAATCTTTATCAGGAATGCTAGACAGAGGAAATAGGGATATTATTTTTAACATAAAAGTTAGTTATTATCTTTAATTGCAGTAGTGTAATGTGATTGAGTTTACACATATATCTGTATACACGAATATGTATATCAGAGCATGCAAAAGTGTCCTGTGTGTAGGCATGTGTTTATATGCAAAGTTCACACATTGTACAGTTGTAAAGTTAGTCATATTGATGTAAACAACAGTGGTTTATAATTGATTCATTTCATTTATTCGTACTTTAACCCATGTTTTTAATAACCCTTCAGACCAGTATGTCACAATGAGATGTTAGACTGAGGAGCAATTGCAGAGATTATCATATATTAGAAAGTTCCCACTCCAAGCCATAATCAAGGGGTGATTGTTTTCAATGTGGATTTAAATGTAAAGACAATAGATGATAGATAAAATTAGAATTTTAAAGTATCTAGTAAAATTATATTACAGAATTTCTCAGCCACTGAGAGCCCAATTGAGAAAGGTTCTGAAGGCAAGACTTTTAAAGCTTTTAGACACTTTGAAACAATAACCTTTAAAAAACCTTATCAATCTAAAGTACCTGTGTTCACACTGACCTAGGTAAAAGACACAACTATGCAGCATCAGACATACACATGGTTTAAAAAGTATGCAGGAATGTTAAAAATAATTTCTTTATCATGCAGAAGTGAAGATAAGAAAGATGATACAGTTTGTTATAGCATTAACTTTCAGTTCAGAAAAGCTGTGTTCCAGTCTCTCTTCTGTCATACATTTTCCTAAGGGCTGGAGCCATGACACTATATAAAATGAAGTTCTTAACTTTTACATGCCTGGTCGTCAGACTAGAAAGCACTGTAGCATCTAGAGATTCCTTTTATACTACTTTAAAAAGTTCAGGAACAGTGCTATGACAGTTCTTACATGTAATTATGAAATTAAAGAAATTTAAGATTCTTATTCATTCCTATCTATATTGGGCAATAGTGCTATTTCAAGAAAGATAAAAAGTAGCCCTTCCCTACATAATTTATAAACCACTAGGGAGAAACATCTAAAACGAAAAGCAAATAGAGCTATCCCATCTTTTTGTAGTCCAATCACAAAGCATCCAACCAAATATTAACCTCCCCCACCCAAGTAGTCACATCTCGCTCTTCTTTATCTTGAATTTAATACTGTCCATGAGAAGAGGATATTCATATGTCTTACTAAGGGAATTTTTTGTTCAAGAAGCATATAAACTCTAGATTATATGAAGCCAAATCAAGAGAAGGAAGCAGAGCTTACCAGGTGAGATTGCTTCTAAATGTGCATTAGTGTCCAGGGAATTTGGGACAAACCAAGACATGTCTGCGAGACTTACACATCTCTATAGCAGCTGTGTATAGCAGATCTACCTAACTTCACAGACAAAGCTGTGAAGTTAGGTAGATGTGAAAAGAGATGTCATTAATTGTGGACTTCCCTTTAAAGTGCTGTTTTCTTTCTGACTCAATAAGAAAGAAGGGGTGATAATTTTAAAAATTTAAATGTAAGAGGAGTTTTTTTCTTATGGTTCTTTATGCTTTTCTTTGGGCAAATGTACTAAGAGAATTTAAAAAATATGCTAAATTCAGATTTCCATTTATGTGGAAAAGATACGCTTCCTGACATAAGCTTTGCACTTGCATTTTCTTTCAAACAAGTGAGTCTCTCTAAACTGAGGTGACATTTATCAAAAAATCAATACAGCATGAAAGAGAAATCTCAAAGTTTCCTAATTCGGAATTCATGAAATGACACAGCTGGGTTTCTTTCTCAGCAAGGCCATCGGGTTTTCATTCCATAAGAAAACTGAAATCATTGCTAATTTCCTTCCTTATGTCTCCTTTGTAAATTAGAAAGTACTTCAAATTATGGTAGCCAATATGTATGCACGTTTCTTGTAAAGTGATTACCTCTAAAATCTTGGGAGGCTTTTTTTCCTCTATTTTTTCTTTAAGATAATTAAATTCCTACAATATTGCTTAGAATTCTGGATACCTTCACTCCCACTTACTCAGGGGAAAACAGTGTCAATTTCATCTGATCTGGCTGAGCCTCAGGAGAAATGTCCTCAATTACACCACTCCCCAAAACAGGGGGAAAAAAGAGTTAAAATTAAGGCTTAGAAGTCATCCTCTGATCTTTTAGCAACCAGTTCATGTGAAATACATAGGAATGGTGATTATGGGAATAATGTACATATTCTTCCCATCCAAGTGCTCTGCCTTGGCTAATCAGTTTACTACAAACATTTTTAGACTGCAGCACTCTGTGCTTCCTTTTGATGTATATCATTAATTACTTGCTGAAACCTATATAATTCCTATATATGGAATTTTCTAATTGTCTTTTCTCGTCTCCCACCCATGGGAAAACAGAATTCTGTAATGTTGATAAGACATGCAACACAAGTGATTAAAATCCTGTGAAGAAGCATAAAATGTTGTTCAAATGTAAAAATTCAAAATACAGAAGGGAAATTGAATATAATTTCATCACCTAAATGTTTTCGATGGCTGCATTAATTTTGTAGAGTGCTTGGGTAAAACCCATAAGTGTGACCTGTTAATTAAAGACTGAGCTTAGAATGCTCAGAGGACTTACCATTTCTTTCAACTTTCTAACGAACAAAGATGAAAGTCTGAATTTCAGGGTAAACCAAACACAGGATAAATAATACTGATTGTCTATTGCTGTTTGTTCTGGCAGGAACAAGCAAAAACTCAGTATTTATTGCTTCTTATCTCTTTATACCCTTTGAATGTATGTGGAACAGTTAAGTCAATGTGGAAAGGGGAATGCCAAGGTTTTTAGAGTGTTACTGTGGACTAATTAAATAATATTCTTACTTTAGTACAGTTGAGTAACCATGTTTATTAGTAATCATTTACT
Organism: Limnodromus scolopaceus; assembly: GCA_028565335.1. NCBI lineage: Eukaryota > Metazoa > Chordata > Aves > Charadriiformes > Scolopacidae > Limnodromus > Limnodromus scolopaceus. The sequence continues at coordinate 87,824,493 of JAOXNO010000013.1, forward strand.
TGTGACTGCTGTCTTCTAGTATTTCTGTAGTGACAAATGGTTTATTCATTGTTTCAAAAAGCCTTGTTCTTCCAGCTTACTGGCTTGTCTTCAGAGAGTAAAGGTGGCAAAATCAGATCCTAGGAAACTTTAGAATTTCACTACTAGTATTTTTGTGAAGATGAAATATCTACTAAATAAATTTAAACTATCCCAAGTAATTTTTATGCTCTGCTGTTCCTACCATGAAGTGAAAATGGTAGAGTTTTTTACCAAGCAGGAACTGGGGTTTTGTGAAAATGAAAAGCAATGGTAAGACTAAGTTTCACCATAAGCTGGCTAACAGATAATGACATTAATAGAGGGTCATACATTGCCATTTTCTCCATATGAACTGTTTTTCCGTAGTGAAATACCTCACATTGACTCATAAAACTTCTTTCTCTACTTACACAGTACCTAATTCTGTTTTAATTCATTCATTTCAGAAGAGATGTAACTGCCCTCTGGAACAGACTGTTTGACTATGGGTTACAGGCTGATGATGCCACTACAGTCAGTCTCTCCCTGACTGTTCTGCATTGTGCTATTTTGAATTTCCTTTAGCCTGGGCAGGTGTCTGCCTCTGCAGCTTCACGGTCAACTTGATTACATGACACTTTAGATGCTATAACAGGTACTATCATTTTATGACTCCAGTTCTGGCAAACCACACACCTATGGCAAAATATAGCTGTATTTAGTCACATTTGTAGGATATAAACTTTCTTCCCTTCTCAGCATGTTTAGGTTAGCTGCTCTAATAGTGACAGTTTCTTGCTTTCCTGCTTCCATTGTGAAAACTGAAATTCATTCTTATATCTTCAGTAACTGGATCTTAAAGTAAAGATCAAGTATCAGAAGACTCATGATATAATCACAAGGGTGAGAAACATCAGAGAATTCATAACTGTATGTGGTTCGGTCATCAGAGCAAAGCCCCCCTCAAGTTATTGCCTTAACTTGAAGTAGACTGGCAAAATGATGCATTGCCTGAAGAATCCCTGACAAAAAGAATTAATCGAGAATTTGCATGAAGGTCCAGAATGTTACTGAATTTTTGACTTTATGTTTTTACATTTTTATATCTTTAGTATGGATGACTACTTTTTCTGCTACAACTGAAAGCAACGCTTGATCATTGTTGAAGATGTACATCCATTTAAGCACAATCAAGAACCTTCTCTCTCTCTTTTTCAGACTAGACTTATAAGGATTTTTTTCCCCATGACTTTATAAATTTCATATTCTGAAGATACCAATGAGAAAAGCAGAGATTTTTCTGAAAACTCAAGGTGGATTTCAAGTGTGGATTTCAACCATCTGCTTGGGTCTCAAAAGTACAATATTTTTTAATTTCAGTTGTGCCAAAATTTAAACAATATGTCTTTGCTCTGATTTTTCTTTATTCCTAACTTGTTTCTAAGGCCTGTTCTGGCCCCATAGACCTACAAAGATGCTGAGAAAACTTGTTTTTCTTCCTAAGTATATATAGAAGGCAAAGTGTGAATATGTCAGAGTATTCAGAAATTTCAAAAGATTATATTTTCAAAATGTTTCAGCTTGTCAACAGTGGAATGAAGATGCTTCAGCGATCGTCATTCTGAAGGACAATTTACTGAACAATACTCTTTAATTAATACAGGCTATGAAGACAGAGCTAAAAATAACATCACAGATCACCAAAATTCTTGGGCAAAGACCTTGTTGTGGTTAGGCCAGCTATAAGCTACTTAGTCTCCTTAAGGATAATCAGGGTGTGATAACATGAAGTTCTGCAGTATCAGTGGCTATTATCATTTGCCACACTAATTTTATTTATCCATAAAATGTTAATGATTGCGAAAGAATAAAAACTTAACATCTGTTTTCTGGTAAGAATTTTAAAATGCTCTAATGGCAGTTAGATGTCTAAACATACTTTGAAAGTCTATAGATAGCACTTACAGCTATAAGATAGCAGTAAGAACTCAGCTGCTTTTCTTTTCTATTTTAAAAAAATATGCACTTTTCACACAATTAAACCAAATTAATAAATCGAGAGGCCAGGAGGATTTGGAGGCCATGGAAAGGTAAGCCTGTATCTTGCAATTATACATACTTTGTATTTTACTCTGTCTATTGAGATTGCTATTGCAATTAACTTGAAGGCTCAAAAATTGTGAATCAACTGCCTAAAATAATGGCTTTTTAAATATACATAGTTTCAGTTTTACATATTGGGTTTTTTTTATTTGACTACTTCCTTCTAGAAATGTCAAATTTTTTAAGAAGTTAGCTTTGCACACAAGAGGTGCACAATGCTATGTTAAAACAGAAAAAGATACATTTTGTAATCATCTCAGATGTGCAGAAACTGAGGTATTAAGAAGGTACAAAGAAGACAATGAGAACTGAAGTAAATATTACTTATAGTAACTTAGATCCTTTATAACTGCAAATAAGGGTGTACAAAAGCTCTTGATCACAAATCTGTCTTCTTCTCATCTAGTATTAATATTCACATTTAACTCTCATCATTATGTGCTAATGCTACATGTATTTTGCAAATGTTTATTTCCAGAAGGGATACTAGGCATTAAAACTCATTTTACAGCAATATGTAGGTTTTAAAACATGTCTCATCTTCCCAATTAATGATTGTTTGCTCTAGTGTTTCAAAAGTATTTTATAGCAAATGATTAAAGCGTTACTAAATTTTGTATACTTGGGATATTTGATCTTTTCCTTCTACATTTTTTTTTCCTTTTTCCTGTTTTTCATCATTCTTTTTCCTATCCATTTTCCCTTTATGTTTTATTATATTCCCTTGGTTTGGCCCTTCTGCCTTCATTTCCCTCCAGCCTCTCAGCTCTAAGTACTTATTTTCTCCAGAAAACATTATTTGGGAGTTTTTTCGTTACCCTCTGGTCTAAACTCTTTTTCCCCCCCCACTTCTACCTGTTCACTTCATTTCACAATGTCTTCTGCCTCTAGGCCTTTCCTGTATTTTTTTTAATTTTTTTTCAGGAGGTCACCTTTTCTTTTTCCTTAGATCTTTCCATAGTATTCCCGTACAAAGGTGCTCTGACCCTCTTCCCTTTCTCTGATGGCTTACTGTAGATCACCTTTATTGTAGTTCCATTACTCTCCACAGATGTTGTTTCCCCTTGTGCTTTTTTGTTTCCTACACACAAATTCATGTTCTGCCTGCAGTCGCTGAATTTTATGTTTGTTGCCAAATGACATGTTACTACAGTTATCAGATCCTTTCTTCCCCTTTCTACATAAAGAAACAAAAGATTCACGGATTTGACAGAGTTGGAAGGGACCTCTAGAGATCATCTAGTCCAACTCCCCTGCTAAGCAGGATTGC
>JAOXNO010000013.1:87827965-87838648 GCA_028565335.1 Limnodromus scolopaceus
TGTCCTCCTGTAAGAGTGACAGACATTCCAAGCAGCCCGTCGCCTGGACGGCTGCATGTTGCTGTGGCAGGTCGGTTCGGCATGTCCTGTTCCTTTTGACTGTGGCTGCAGAACAAGTGGTGACCATCTTGGATGTTTTCGTTCTCTTCAGCCCGGTCGGCCTGAACCCCCCCTTGCACTCACCCGTCGCACCCCAGACTAGGGTGGCTGCCACCACCTCACCCACCGACTGAGGGCCTGCTCTTGCTGCCTTTAAATCTCCGTGTGGCTCCTGGCCATGCCCCCTCCGTGCCTGATTGGTTGTCGTGGACTTCCGGGTTCCCGCTGGGGCTGGGGCTGTGAGTGGGGGTTCCCGAGCTCGGGAACCCCTCTGTGCAGCGCCATCCAAGCCTCTCCCCGGGCTCACCTCGGTGCTCGTCGCTGGTGCTGTCGCCGCTGCCGCCTCGCCAACCACGCAACAACTTTTTTTTTTTTAACTTCCCTTGCTCATTTGTTTTGTTCCTAAAGAGAATTAAATGGTTCCTAATACATAGCCATTCTAAGGATTTAGGACTTGCTGCCTGCAAGTTTGGGTCCCTTGTTCTGCGGAGTACTGAACAGTCTGACACCAGCCAAGCATATCACTTAAGAATCCCAACGTCTGTTCATCAGTTAGGAATGACTCAGAACCAAGCACTCCCTCTTCCATCCAAGTTGTATTTCAATGTCATTTGTCATTAGTTAGTTTAGTTCTTTGGAGAGAGATGATCTGTTGTTTTCATCTGTGTTTCATTCTTCTGTTTCCTGTTTTGCAATTTTTGGAAATTCAGTATTTTCTTTTTAGTGAGAAGGGAATGGATGTTGAAGTAGAATGAGATTTGACTATTAGATCTTTCATTTTACCTTTTTACATAGGAGTTACATATGAAATGCAAAAACCTAATGAGATTGCAGCAGTTTCAATAAGAAGAGGATAGAAATGGAACAAGACTACAACCTTAGCACAAGAAATATGTCTATGAGTTTTTCATCTTCTACGTGCAAAAAGGGGAAAAAAAATTCTAAAAAGCAGTTTAAGCAGGGAGAAAATATGTTTTGTAGGGTCATGTAAAGTTGTAAGCTCTTTCATTCTGGCCTTGAATTTTTTCAGAAGCTTGAAAAATTATTTCTACAAAGATAAATGTGCCAAGTTTCCTCTTTCAAGGTCCCAGAGCAATGCATCAGTTACTCTGTAGAATAGTTCTCATTAGCCAAACTAGAATCTGAAGAAACAGGATTATGAGTGAAAAAATGGCAATAAGTATTTTAGCACTCCTGTTGTTTCCTCACTGGCAAAGTTTTCTAACTATAAACATACTGATATTATCAGTATTCTCAATGTGAAGCATACTTATCACAGTGACAAAAATTAAATTTGTTCAGATTTTTCTAAGCAAATGCTTCAACTCATTATCAGCTCATTTTCAATCATTACCAGTTTACTGGTTATTTGTCAAGCCGGTTTTATTTTTGTTTGTTTTGTTTATTGTGTTTAAGAGATACCTGAAATAATTATTACTTACCTCAGTAATTGAGCTTGGTGCTCATTGTTTAACCAATAAACTACTCTTCTGTGAGAAGACAGTTTGCTCCTGCTCTGTAAATCCTTATCTCCAATTGAGTCATTTTCCTGGGGAATTCCAATCTGCAATGAAGGAAAATGGGATAGAAAAGGGAAGAGTGAAACAGCTTTATATGTTGGATGCTTACAGTTCAGTTTCTCACCTTTTTATTTATTTATTATTCATTATGTGAGCTAAGTAACCCTGATAATTAATAAAACCAGCAACTAACTTTTAATCATACATAATCATCTTGCTGTGACTTTCTGCATATAATTCTTTTACCCATAACTTTTCCTATGGTTGTATTGTATTGTCTAAATAAACTTCATTTTAAACAGATTGAACTGCAAATGAACCAATTAATTCCTGAGAAATAAGCTAGTAAATGTCATTTAAAATAAAATGAAAATCAAATCCGAGCCTTGAAACTTAGAGCCTTTTGTTTTGGTGATCTGTGTTCTGATCATAAATCACATCCTTGAATTTTTCTGGTAGAATAAAGAAAATGCCCAAACCCACCATTTAAAATTCTGGACAGATATATCTGTGGAATGTAAAACAAAACCAGAAACAAAACAGTGATAAATAAATAAAATGCAACTGAAAATGCCTTTATGATGGCATCATCCAAGACACAACAATTGAAAAATATGCCTGTTAAAGCCCAGGCTATGAAAAGATCACCTTTTGTATACAGCTTTTGGTTTATGGTAATTAAAAATCTTGTTATTTTATCACCAGTGAAAGTACAGGGGAAATAGTGACTGCTGTCAGTGCCTCTGTGTATAGCTCTGCACATTCAATAATGTTCTGACAGCTCTCATAGTACTTTTTTTGGTGTCTAATAAACATCTAGTAATGTACCTTAGCTGATACTAATCTCCTGTGACAATACAAATCAGTGAGGTGCATAGGTGTCTGAAGCAATGTATAAAATGAAAATGCTGCATGTTAAGGATGCTAAAAAAGCTGCTTTCATTCATTTCTATTCCTGCTACCTTTTAGAAGCACATGTTATGCTCTATACACCCAGAAGTATGACCTCAACAACAATAATCTTTTCTCTTTGTACTTTATATTATTTGAAGTATTTTCCTGCATTTAGTGATGCTTTTTAAATGTAGAAACCATGGAACAATAAATCATTCATTTTCCCTTTGTTTTCCACTTTTACTTCTTAAACAGATCCCACCATATTAGGACCATTTTCTCAGTGCTGACTGGAAGTTGTCATGTACACCATAGTACAGATAACAGATGTCTAATTTTAGTGAAATAAATAAATAATATTTAGGAGAACATAAATATATTCTCAGCTGTTTAGTCTATAAATATTTGAAACAACAAATTTGTGAGTGATGTCTTCATGGACCTATTACCGTGCATAAAAATCTGAACTTTGACCTCAGTTATATTCAAGTTGAAAATCAATAAACAACTCCATGTATCAATGATATTTTTTCAGAATTAAAGAAATGATATTGAAAACAGTTTAGCCTGCGTCTTCTTTCTACCTTGAATTAAGAATGTTCAACCACTGATGTTGTTTCTGTATGAATTATCATTTTATTTTAGCCATGTTATTTTATTATAGAGGATCATTATCAATGTCACACAGTGTTTACTCTTGTGAAAGACATATCTTTCCAGCAAGTAGATATTCTAATGTATTTTTCATCAACTTCCAACCTCTAAATGACTGTAACTCTCTTGCATTTAGTAAAAGAGAAGATGGATTTGTTCTCAGTCCTCAAACATCTATTTCTGCATAGTGGTGTCTCCCAAAAGATATTCTTGAAAATAGGAACAAGAATAGAGCAGCAATCAACCTGATAAGCATTTACATAAGCACATACAATCACTTGAAGTATCTGAAACCAAACCAAAAATGAAAGGCTCAGACCCATTTCTTTAGGAAATGTGCCATTTTGTCTTGGAGTTGAAGGAAAGTATATAAAGCATATTTTCTATGAACACATATCAAAGCAAACTGCATTCTGTGTCAAAAGCATGGCCTGCTTTACCTACATGAAAAGGCTTTGTTTTCCATTTGACAAAGACAATCAGAATTTTGGACAGGAAACTGAGAAGACAAGAAAGAGTCGGTCATACTAGTAACAGTGCTGCTTACATCTGAAGCACACCTGTGTTAAAAAGGTGACCACTCTTACAGACTGATGCTGAACACAACAGGAATCAGGAGTTTAACTAGTGAAGTTTCTAGAAGTTGGATCTCTGTCTTGGCTAGAATATGAAAGTTTCATGACATTTCTCTTTGTTCACAGACTTTTCCCCAAAACTCTCCAGAACCATACGGTTGAAGTGTAAAAATTCCTACAATATAACAAATTAGATCAATATTAGAAGAAACATTTTAAAGAAGCTAATACATATACCTGCACTGTTATGTGATAATGTCCACATTAGTGTCATTGCTTACAATAAGAACTTTCAGGAAGGATTTTAATACATGAATCCCTATGATCTATTGCTATAATGAGAGGAATATCAGAATGTACACACGGACTTCTTCATGTATTATGATGGCATATGTATGTATTACATACTCCAGTTTTTACAGCTTCCTTACAGAAGCCCTCTCGCATATTTATAGTGAAGTGGAATTCTTCAGAATAAAATGGGTATGAAGACAAGATACAAAGGTCTAAAAGTCTATTTTCCACCTTAGGTAGAAAATTAACCAAAAGTGATGGAGATCTGCAGGACTATATGTACCTCTGATAGTGGGAGCCAGCTGCTGCAGGGAAAACCACAGGAGTTTAGCCCTGTCAGTGCTGGCAGAGGTGTTCGAGTGAGGTAATGCTAGAGGTCTGTCCCTTGAGAGAGGCCCAGCATGGTTTCTGACACCCTGCCCCCTGACACCCTGTCCCCTAATGGACATCGGCAGTTCAGGCAGGATGCTGCCCATATTGCCCACATAAGGTATGATTCTCTCATATCACACAGCCATTGGTGGAAACAGGGAACAACGTGACTCTTACCCATACTCAGAAGGCATTTGCATCATTGGCTGTTGCTTCTGGATGACCCAGACACCAAGTGTCCCTGGCAGTCAGCTGGAGCCATGGCATTGCTTATCACGGAATCATGGAATCACGGAATTGTCAGAGTTGGAAGGGACCTTCTAGAGATCATCTAGTCCAACTCCCCTGCTAAAGCAGGAACGCCCAGAGCACATCACTCAGGACGGCATCCAGGCGGGGCTTGAAGATCTCCAGAGAAGGGACTCCACACCCTCCTTGGCAGCCTCTTCCAGGGCTCCGTCACCCTCACCGTAAAGAAGTTTTTCCTCATATTTGAGTGGAACTTCCCATGTTCCAGCTTGAGCCCGTTACCCCTTGTCCTGTCGCTGGGAACCACTGAAAAGAGTCCAGCTCCAACATCCTTCAATCCACCCTTTAGATACTTATAAATGTAAATAAGGTCTCCCCTCAGCCTTCGCTTGTCCAGGCTAAAGAGTCCCAGATCCTTGAGCTCTCCTCGTAAGGGAGATGCTCCAATCCCTCCATCATCTTTGTTGCCCTACGCCGGACTCTCTCCAGCAGTTCCCTGTCTCTCTTGAACTGGGGAGCCCAGAACTGGATGCAGTATTCCAGTTGTGGCCTCACCAGTGCAGAGTAGAGAGGGAGAATGACCTCCCTCCACCTACTGGCCACACTCTTCCCTATGCAGCCCAGGATTCCATTGGCCCTCTTGGCCACAAGGGCACATTGCTGGCGCATGGAAAGTGTGCTATCTATCAGGACTCCCAGATCCTTCTCAGTAGTGCTTCCCAGAAGATCCATCCCTAACCTGTATTGGTGCCTGGGGTTCTTCCTTCCCAGGGGCAGGACCCTACATTTGCCCTTGTGAAGCTCATTAGGTTCTTCTCTGCCCAGCTCTCCAGCCTGTTCAGGTCTCACCGGATGGCAGCACAGCCCTCTGGAGTGTCAGCCAGCCCTCCCAGTTTGGTATCATCAGTGAACTTGCTGAGGATACACTCTGTCCCCTCGCCCAGGTCATTTATGAATATGTTGAACAGGAGTGGGCCAAGTATTGACCCCTGAGGGACACCACTGGTCACAGGCCTCCAACTTGACCCTGCTCCATTAATTAGAACCCTCTGAGTCCTGTCACACAACCAGGACTCAATCCACCTCACTGCCCCCTCATCTATCCCACACTTCCTTAATTTTCTAATGAGGATGTTATGGGACACAGTGTCAAAAGCCCTGCTGAAGTCAGCTGATGTTGTTTCCTACAAGATTTTAATGCCAGCGGGAACGTTCTTCCAAGGCAAAATGGAAGGAACTTAACCATGAAGCTAGGTAGGGAGTAAGGCGAAATAAACTTACAACCCAAGTACGGTACAAGAGAGAGAGAAATCAAGCAAATTTCCAGGATTGGTGGGAAAAGTCCACCACTAGGAAGCCTAGCACCGGACTCGGGGGTGATTCGCATAATCCTGGCCCTTCATCCACACCCACGAGGCCACAGTCACAGAGGGAAGAACAGATCCTTTATGCTACAGGCAGCTTTCTACGTGCATTTTCCTAGCGCCAGCCCAGGTATCTGGAGGCAGTAGTCCTGATAAAGTAACCCCAGGAGGAACATAGATGGTTATATGGAACATTATGATCCTGTGTTTGCTCTAGGTGATTGGGTGAGCCTCCCTATGGGTGTGTTGTTGCTCATCTTTCTTGCTGCATCAATAAAGTTCTGGTTTATAACCTGTTGTCAGGCTCCATTACTGTTCAAGCCACAGCTGCTCGGTCAGTCTGGTAAAAACAGGCCAGCGTATACCATGAGGACTCCCAGTATCTTTGCATCCTTCTGTAGCATTGCTGCCACAGTCACAAATGTGTTTAAAGAATGATGTGTACAAGTTAAAAAGAACCCGAAATCAAAACCAAATGCACAAAGAGGTTGTTAGTGGGCTAAATGGAAAATTGCTGCAACAGTTGTGTTGAACTCGTCAAAGCCGTTTCGTGGAATTTGTTTTGTAATGGGTTCTGCCAGGAGTTCAGGCATCAAGCACGCAAGAGTATCATGGGTCAAAGTCAAATTTTTCTTGTGGAGTAAAAACTCACAGTAAGAAAGCTAAGAAAACTAATTGGATTCTTTAAGATATCACAGAATTTCTTGGTTCTTGTCAGATGAAATTTCTTGCTGTCCAAGTTACTGCCTTATCTACTTCCAGACATACATAGAGAAATCGGTGTTTGGTTTCTTTTCATTAAGTAGATAGCATGTATTAAAAACAGATAGTGTTTGAAAATTACTTCATGAACACAAGGAACTTGGCCACTGTGATGCCATGACACAAAACCCAGCAACAGTAATTTTTAAACTCTCTTTTGTAGTACAGTAATATCTACTGTAGCTTATCACACAGAAATTCAGCTTTGAGGGATGGAAGGTACTTCAGGGCATTTTTCAGGCTGGGTGTAATTACATTTTTATGAATTCATCTTTCCTTGACAGGAAGATTTAGATGTAATTGATTTGTGACTGGGAAAGAGACTTTAGTGTAAATTCAAGGGATATTATGAAACAGGTTGAGAGACAAACTTTACAAAAAAGATCAGTCAAAGCACACTAAGATGAAAAAAGAAGAAAGGTAAGAAAAGATCATGCAAAAAACTTGGTTACTTGGAGAAAGAACTCATTCACTTGTTAACTCCGAGTGACCCTATACAACAGGACTTTGGGAAAGGAAGGAAATAACTTCATTTGGTATTGAATTTTGTCCTGTCTTTTCTCTGGAACACGCTATAGCTCAGAGATACCCTATTCATTCACGTATCTGAGTTTTTCAGCCTTGCAGTAGTTAACAGTCCACAAGAGACTGAGAAGAAATCACATTTACTTAATGATACAGAATGTCTGGCAATAAATAGGATACCAGATTCATAGAGCAAGTGGTGCAGAAACATTGAAATAAAGTATTGGGTTTGGTTCACTGGTGAAGCTACATGTTAAAATTACCTTGGACCCAATTCTTTTGGGGTCAAACTAAAACAACATTTCAGCTTTCCCACCAGATTAAAAGCATTGAAAGTCATTCACTCTTGATCTATAAAATTTGACTAAACCAAAATATTTTTATTAATTTTCAAGGACCCTTTTATTTTTAGATAATTAAAAAAAGCAAAATCATTTATGTTTGGATCTAAATTTAGTTAACTAAATAAAACTAAATAATAAGTAAAGATAATAAAATACAAATAATAAAGCTAAATATTAACCAACTTACGTTGGTTATGCACATATAATTTAACTTACTTCCATTTTTTTTCCTAGGGTCGTCTTGACTGAAATAATAATTAAACACAAACTCATAAACAGCCTTTGTTGCCAAAAATGCATTTTATAGCCAAAAATGTGTCACCTGGTAACTATTATTCACTCTTCAAAAAAAACATTTTCAAAATGTACCTATCCTGCAATGCATAAAATTAATTGCAAGATCAATCAGGTGACAACTTGTAATTGCTACTCCTGATTCTCTAAAATTTGCATGTATCTGAATCTCTTGCTCAACTAATCTGTTCTTCTTTGCAGACGATGTTTGTCTCCTCTGTTTCTTTTGCCATTTGGATGATAGGCTTCCTGAGATATGCTTGTTCAGTGCTTAACCCGACCTGGCTTTTCCTGGCAGAAGAATCTACTTACAAATTCTGCTCACAACTGTTTAGAAGATAAATAGTGGTAACAATAACTGTGGCAATGTACTGTGCAGCAAAGGAATCTTCGTGTTTTTAAAGCCTTTCTTTTCACTAACAGAAAAGAGGAACTTGCTGCAGTCACGTAACAGATTTATGTAAAAAGAGCTTTTGGAACCTTGTTTTCATTCATTAATATTTCTTTTTGGGGGGCAGATTTGAAACTAGTGCTCTCTGCCTGTCTATGCACCTTCAATTACTTTACTGTCAGTTATGGGCACAGTAGAAGTAAACACCATCAGCAAAAAGTTGTTGCAGAGAGACAGCATTTTAAATGTCCTATTTGAAGGACAGAAACATAATAAAATCCTGAATGTTGATTGAAAATCTTAACAGTGAAGAGGAAAGCTCAAAAGAAGTAGTTTGGGTTTATACTTTTCTTGGTTTAATATAAGATGAATCCCTACCCTTGCAGGAGTATGTGCTTACAGACAGAATGCTACAGACGGAATGTTGAAGCAATTGCATAGAAAACAAACATTTAATTGGAGATCCTAAATGTTATTCAAAATGCTTGCTTTTGTTACTAGGAATAATGTTGAGCTGGATATAGGGGCTTAAAAATCCCTAATGCTGAAAAAGATCTTATGCACTGGACAACTGTGGAAGAGAGGTAGAAGGGATCTTAACTTGACATCATGTGATTTTTGAATAGCAATGGTTTTTGTGGTGATTGCCAAGTTGGATTCACTTGAAGCTCATCAGCATTTTTATAATGTCTTATTAACCTTGTTTGCTGAGATTGTGTGGCTGGCCAAATTAGATTTGATGGTAGAAATTTCTTTGGGGACTGTAGATGTGCTGGGATATGTACATTTACTGGAGTTTAATGGAAATAATGAATATTCTCTTCTTATGAACAACATCTTCAGATGATGAGTGCTAAAAAAGAATTACGTTTAGCATAATGGACCTCCTAGAGAATGTCAGGAAAATGTGTCCTTTCCAATAATTTCCATGTTTTATGCCTCCCAGTACAAATATAAATCTGCTTGAGAACTAGATAATCCGACACTCCAGGTACTACCAGCTTTCTGCCCCTTCGAAACTCTGAGTATTTTTGTTTTTGTTGTTAATGATCAGTTCAGTTTTGGGTCTCATTAGAGGTACAGTTTACTGGTTTAGCAATGAAATTTTTATTTAGTCTGTCTGTCATTGCATAGCATCACAATTTTATCATATATAAACTGTAGAACTCAGTATATATCTTTGGATTTCACAGCAATAAACAAACAAAAGATTAAACTGTCATAATTTATAACTGAAAAGTAGTATCTCATTGAGCATGAGTTTCCACAGGAAATTCTGTGTTAGAATGGAAGTGTACCCCTCATCTTTGATGGGTGCATCTTGTGACAATACTTAAAGGGCATAATTCACTACAGTGTCATCAAAGTATTTTCTTCTGGTTTTTTTTTTCAGATAATTAAAAGTATCTGCCCTTTGTTTTTTTTTCCCAGAAAATGACTTCACTCCTCCTGTCATTGATTCATCATGTGATTACTTCATTGTAACACCATGATATGTTTTTAAATGGGGAGAGCAGAGAGGAGTTTCTTGAAAAAACATATTCTTTTTCCCTTACTGCATTTTTAAAAAAGACTACCTTGGAAAACATAGACACATTTTTATTATAACTAAAATATTAACTTTTTGATTTCTAACACATTGGATAGCTTATCACTGTCTGCAGTTGGTGCTAAAAATTCAACAGATATTAACTACTGGAATTTGGAGAAGGTAGCCAGGGACACTCCCTGCGAGGGGTATTATTGGTAAAAGGGACCAATTACAATCCCTAATTCAGATATGGAACTCTGACACAGAATTATGTAAATATGTCAAGACAAGATTTTCTAGCAAGACTCATTTTGCAGACTTTTCCAGCTCTTCAAATTTTCTGTGCAAAATTACATTGGCACTGAGTCTCAGCCACAGCCAGCAAGCATTCACCAGAGTTGATTTAGAAGGATTGTAAAGGTGACATTTAGACCCTGCTGCATCTCTCCTGCAATCCTGGGCCGTCTGGTAGCTCTTATCCATGCTCGCTGCCAGTGATACAAATATGTTGTTAAAAATCCGGGGATCACAAGGTCGTAAGTGACCCCATGTCTTCCCCTGTTCTGGGGATTTGGACAATGCAAAAGCAAGTATTTCTAAAACATACTTATGGCACAGAAGTTTTTCTCAGACAGCTACTGAGGAACTTTGGGGTTTGACTTTTCTATCACCCCATACCTGCAAAGAATGTTTGCTTCCAGAGGAGCTTGCGGTGACAAAGGGCACGGACTCTGCCGGGGGGGGGTGAAGTGAAGACCTTTATTGTTTCACTTTTTCAGCATATATAGTTTCTATCTTTTGATCACGTGCCGTGC
>JAOXNO010000013.1:87838748-87849917 GCA_028565335.1 Limnodromus scolopaceus
AAATGTTTACGCACCTAGGCTAAACAGTTACACTGCTATCTGCTTTCCACCACACAAATAATACCATATAAAGACATCGTTTTACTGATCTCAAGGCTTCCTTCCCATCAATACAAGAACACCTGCCGAGCTCTCGCTCAGCAGCGCGTCTCCAGTTTCCTCATTCCCACAGGAGCTAAGCTATATTTTAATTCTGTTCATCAGTTAATAGCACTTTATTTTCTTCCATTTCTAGAAATGTGTCAAAACTTAGCTTAGGCTTCAATTATTCTTTACTGAGTGTTGCACCTAGATTTGACAGCCAGTCACTGTCACAAGGCTCACTGTGGTTACCTCAAAGGTATCCACACCAGTCCAATAAAACACCACCACTAAAATGGAGCTTTCTGATAATGCTTACATAAGTATTGGTGAAGTATAGAATATCAATGATCAATTCTGTATACTTCCTTATGAAGGAAAGGGGCACTTATGCTGCTCAGTGGGGCTTGTGACGGTCATCTATATTCAATCTAGAGGCAGGCCCACCTGTGCTATCAGATATTGTCAACTTTTCTGCACATATTCTGCATAGTTAAATTTAGTGACCAAGGTAAACTTGTAGTTTCCCCACGGATTTCTTCCCCCCCCCCTTTTTTTTTTTGTTTTGAAAATACAACTGGTCAGTGAACTATATATCAATGTATGTCTTTGCTAACTTGTTCATTTCATGGACCACATAGTCCCAGATTTTGACAAAATGTGTCATATAATGTGTCAGATATCTAATCTGTGATTCATTCATCAAGTTATTTATTTTTTCAGGTGAAAATTAATATTCTTTGGAAAAATAGTATTGTACTTAATCTCATTTGATTCCTTTTAGCCTACAGAACAGCAACAAATGATTTATCCTGAGATTCTAAAAAAAAGTCTATGAAATCAGTCTGTCTGATTTTTTTTCCCAAATTTGTAGAACTAGCAGAAGGCCTGAAGATAATAAGATTACCACAATTTTTTCTGGAGTTGTACGTGGGGTATATAAGACTGAAAATACTCTGTCCACTCATGGTATTAGCAGTGCATTCAATTTGGCCAGCTGGCCAAACAACAGGCATGAAGAATCTGTAAAATTTACATTACACAGTGGCAATGTGTAGACAATGTCTAGATTATGTTTGGTATCTGCATTTAGGTGTATATCCCCATTGCTGGACCTGAGCATCTCCTGTGGCTGCATCTTTTTTTTGTATTGCTATGAGTCATTTCAATACATACAAAACAATACAAACATTTGTGATAACCCGAAAGAAAGTATGGGAGTGAGTGGAGGGAAGGCAGGAGTGTGTCTGTTTTTCTGTTACCATAGCTCCTACAGAATCCTATTGTTCTAGCTACTGTACAAACATGTAGTATGAAAACAGTCCTTACCCCCAAGAGATGGCAGGATGCATCCCTCTCATACAAGTGAAAACTAACAGCTCATGTTAAAGAAATAACATATGCTCCACATGTATGAAGCAAAACCTAAAAAAAAGAAAGCAAAGAACTACTCACAAAAATTGTTCAGGGAAAGAAAATACTGTCCAGCCCATTCACTCCACCCACTATGTTGTATGGTGTTAAAAAACATAATTTTGCAGTTGGGAATAGGAGATTTTAAGATTTTTCTGTGATGCCACCTGGTAGTACTGAACTCTGTTATCTTAGAAATGAAGTATTAAGTCGCTTCAGAGAGGGAAGCTGTGTAATTAAATTATTTAATTCCCTGCTACTGATGTTAATGAGCATTTGGCCATAGAAAATGCAGGGATAAGTTTGAGGACATTCACTGTTTCAGAATTAGAGACATGGACTCCACTTCTCATTAATTTTCCTTAATTGTGTATTTTCCTTTTACTTCTTTCATCCTGTTATTTTGCTTATAGCTCTCAACAAAACTAAAAATAAACTCTTACAAACTTAGTTTTCAGATTCATGTGCATTTTGAAGAGCAATACTTCAGTCATAAGAACAACACCTCTGAGGATCAGTTCAGCAAAATCATAGTGTTCTCCTTCAGCTGAGAACTGTAGAGTACAATAATATTTGCTTCTAAGTTGTTACAGTGCTACAAATTTTCTGCGTGGAGACAATTTTGGGATATTTGAAAAACAGGATGGAATAAAACACACACATATGTTAGCTGTGTATATATATGCAGTGTAAATCTAGATGTTCATTGCAATGTTTTACTGAGAGCTTATTTTCTCCCATATGACTGTTTTGTAAGCTTCCTGTATCTTCTTTTTTGATGGTCTTTTTTGTTGTCTATCTCTGACAACAGTAAGTTCATTATAGACTAGGCTTTTGTTGTCCTATTATTACACGACACCTAGGAATAACAAGTGGTGAATTATCTTTTACCTGGCACCATCAGAAAGGAAATTCAATTTACCTGCATCTTCTGTCATCACAGTACAAAGGATATTTCCTAACCTCAGTGACACTTAAATTAGCATGATGATGGAAAGCAGTATTTTCCATCATTAGGTAGTTTAGGGGCTTTAGCATGTAAATCATGATTCTCTATTATAGTTTGAATGGGTTATATAATATCCTTCTCATGACTCACTGAAGCAGACAATCTCTATCTTTCACAAGTTTGAAACCTATAGCTGAAATGTGCACTAAACAGACACATTTGCCCATGTCATTTCAAGATAATTTTAGGTAAACCAGTTTAATTTAAAGTATCATAATGTAGATATTCAACATAGAATGTCTGATGTTTCAAATCTGGAGAAAGTAATGATGTGGAGAGTCCATTAACAAAACGGAATGTGGCTTTATTTTGTGGTATTCTATTTTTTACGTTTCTTTTTAATTGTCAAAAGCACTTACACCCGTGATCAATCCTTTGTGATATACATTTGATCTCATTCAAAATATATAAAAGAGAAAATAAACGACATTTTGATTTGTTGAGTTTTAGAATACCTTTATTGTTTCAGTGCAGGGTAAATAGACTCTGAGCTACTTTGCAGACAAAACACAAAGAAAATCCAAAACAGAGAATGAGAGATAAGAAGACCAACTCAGAAGGTGAGTCAGTACACAGCCAGCGCTGGTGAAGTCAGCAGTTGTTATTTCTTATGTAGCTTCATTGCTTTCACTTGCATTAAAAAAACCAGTGCTTTGCTGCAACAGAATATATAGAGCCATATATTGTTAGGAATTTAGAGACGGTTCTGATAGTCATGCTTAGAAGACTGACAGATCATGCCAGTTTCAAACTTCAAAACCTCTTTACTGTACCAATATTCAGTAAGAATACACATTGACAGTCACTATCAATCATTTATCAACCAAACAATTAGCCCTTAACAAATCTATCCTAAATTATAACTGAGTATACAATGTCACAAAACTCACACTTTTCTAGTTGGCATGGGTGTGCGTGGTCTGTGACAGTTCTTGAGATCAAGGTTATCAGGCTTGAGAGTTCATGGAAGAGGGAAGCCAGGACCTAAGTGGGCTGTGACCTCTTTTCTCTCGCTGTCCTCAGTCATTGTTGATGTTTTATGCTGGTTTGAACCTTCCCCAAAAGAAAAGGCAGTGGTCTAACCTGCTTGAGGCATCTTATTTCTGGTATTGGGACTTCCAGCTTCTCTTATTCTAGAGGATTATTATGTTCTCATTAGACAATTTTCTCATTTGTTTTGCAGGATGCTTTTGGTTTTACCAGACATCTTTCCTGTCTGCTCCATCTCCTTCATTCTTATCTTGCGCATGTTTTTCTGCACCCATTTTTTGCAATTATACCATGAGTATTCATTTGCCCATTTGTGGCTAAGGCTATTAATTATATACTTAAGTTTATTTGTGTTATGAAGTGCTAATGGTAGTATTTCAATGTTACAAATTGCTCATATGGTCTTGCTGATTTTAGTGGTTTAGTGTCCTTATTATACCCTGCTTCAAGGCAAACAGTATGCTAGGCTTGCTTCTACTTTTTGGGTACAACAGACCTCTGTTTTCTCTAGAATTCTACCTTCTTTCAACAGAGAGGGAGTGCTGGTCTATTCAGCACAGACAAAATTTCATTCGCAAATGGAGTCATGGAAAAATAAATTGGAATATAAAACAGCTACATTGTTACAAGCAAACACCATTCTATACAGTTTTCATGCAAGGCTCCTATGTCTGGTGCTGTCATTTAGGCAATGACTAGATTAGATGGTATTTAATAACTACATTAGGCCCAGGCAAACATCTGACTATATTTGATTTTTTTTAAAAATCACATCAAAACCAATGATTAATGGAGGGACAGGCATTCTTATAATAAGTCATGTTAAACTTTTCATGAAGGACATAAACGATTAAGTATCACCATTTCAACAGGTTTCAGTCTGCCGGTCTTTGCATCTCTTTCACGTCAGGTAATGATTAGTAGTGTCTGAGACCACGTGGAAGCTCTTTTTCACTGACTGCCAAAATTACATATATGTAAGGTGTGTTATGTGAATTTCTATTGCTGCTTTGAATTATCTGCTAGATAATTCTCCTTTCTGTCATAGATTTTTTTGTCCAAGATTCGTAGTTTTGCATATAAATGCAGCAATCATAGCTGTAGACATATGAGACAGGTAAAAACTTTATGTCCACCCTGTGATGTCAGCACTAGGTTTTGGCTTTGACAACACAGAAAAATCCATGTTGAAGTCAAGGATTTAAATATGATTTTTTTTAATAAATAGACTATTTCCAAAAGTGTTTTCACTCTGATAGTTTTTCTAGGCCATCTTTTTAGACACTAGAAAAACAACATACTGCTGTGCTATCTTGTGAGAATAGAACACAGAAATGGAAGCTAAGACAGAAGAAAAAATCAAATCTGGAAAATTTCGTGTCCCTGTATAGTCCTGCTCAACCAGATGGAAATGTGGGCAGCCCCTCCAAAGCCAGCCTGTGTAAACTATCTAGAAACATAATCAGTCTGCATCATACAATTAAAAATAAATGGGCAGGAGTACTCCAGTTTTGTTCTTATGTCTTTTCTTGATGTCATGCAAAAGCACTATTTCAATTTAAAAAATGGGAAACTGAGGCATGAGATCAGTTCAGTGATTTGTACACAAGTACCTTGAAAGCTCAGAATTAAACAGGGAACTGAGTCCAGAGTTCTAACTCTCCAGCCTTGAGCTCTAAAGACCTTACAGTGAACCCATTTGCTCATTTGGCTATTACTCCTACTATAATTATATTTTTCAGATGTTTAAAAAACACCCCACAAGAGTGGCCACACTGTTCAGAACAAGATTAACGCTGACCATAATGGACACACAGAGAAGAATAAGAACAGCACAAATGTATTTCTCACTGGTAGCTGCTCAGTCACCAACCATTTTCTGCTTGGTTTCTGCTCGGGATTTCTTGATCCAGTTGTGGCCTATCTGTTTAGTAATCCATAGTAGGCGTCTCTCCTATATACTTACCTGGCCTTCCCTTGAAACAGGTGAATTTCAGATACTCAGCTAGCTCCCTGGCAATGAAGCTGCTAGTCAGTACCTGGAGAATCATGTTATTTTCATCCTTAGGCTAAAGGCAACTAGAAACCAGGCACCTGATGGTGATAGTCAAAGAACATGGCTTTGCTGATAGTCGGAGAACAAGTAGAGAACAAGCTAACTTACAATTGGTTTTTGTTTCTAGCATCATTGCTAGTTTTCTGAATTCAGCAACTATTTTTCATTGATCTAACTATTTTCTCAAACTCCGAGGGACCTGAGAGATAATATTATCTGAGTCTTAGGATTTTTTTCCCTCTAACTTATATAGGTCTTTTATTTCCCATCTGTTGAGCATCAGCAGATAAAAAATGCCAGCTAAGAATGACAAAAAAACCCCTATACACAGAATGGCCTTCCAAAGTAATTTGAAACTACATGGATGGATGTTGGTCTGCATCTGGTATATGCTGATGAAGGTCCTCAGAAAGAAATGGAACTATGAGAGTTTAACAGTAGCTGAGGTTTTGACTCTAGGCCTATAGTGAGCTAATAAATTCACTTGTCCTGTGTTGGCTTTTTCAGCGTCGTCCCAGCTGCCAGATAAACAGTCAGCAATCAGGTTGAACAAGAAATTAAGCTCCATTAAGAGGAATGTATGTATTTTTCCTCTGTATTGATGAAAACTAATTCATAACTATGGGAGCTCTGAGCAGTTCTCAGACCTCTAATATTCTTATTTTGCTAGTTGTTGAATTTAAATCATGACTTTATAAATAATTGTATGAGTTACGTTTAGTAAGAATTCTAAGGATAGATCACATGATGATTTTATCTTTGAAATGGCAATTTTTATTGATCTTGTTTTTTAAAAGAAATTGTTTTATATTTCACTTCAATTCTCCTGTGAATTATGATTTAGCCTTCACTTAACACTTTTGATGAGAGGTAGCTTCTACCTATAATGAAAAGTTGTGATTCATTTCATCAGGCAGTTTATCACTAAAACTCGAACTGCAGCCTAATAAATAAACTGTGGAGTCTGCAGAGACCAATATTATATTTGTTTGCACTAGGAACACCCCAGAAAGATCTGTAAACCAAGTGTTTTCCGTAGAAAAACTTATGACATAATCCAAAGCTGACATCTCACCATCCTGAAGACAAACAAATGAAAAAACAAAGAAACCCAGGTGAAATAGGATTCATCTCACTTGGCGACCCTCTATCAGCTAGGCATCCACTGTTTGTCCTTTCCCAGTGGATATTACAGGTGCTTCCAGAAAACATGTCAGAAAACTTGACGTGAGGCAGATGTCTAAACTCAAAAAGCCAAGTTGCTTTCTGTAGTTTTTAGCTCTCTCTGACTAAAGAGGAGTCTTCATGACTAAGGTGAATTAATGTCTAATTTTTACATTGCTCAAGTGGGATAGGATGTGTTACACAGTTTTGTCCGGTTGTTGTGGGCTAACATGGGAAAAGTGACAGAGCTGGAATGCTAGGCAAAGGCTTTCACTTCCACAGATTAGTCAAAATGCATCCAAGTCCTGGAGAAGGGAAAATGAAAAGAGGTGCTGTGTTTTATCGATGATACAAAGTTATGTTGTAAGTAGCAGAGATGAAGATAGTGTCTGAAGAATTGCAGAAGGAGCTTATGGGACTATCACTTTGGCAGGAAAATGGCAGAAGAAACTCACAGTCAGTGAATGTCAAGAAATTAGAATAGGGAAAGAAAATAACTTATTTGTGCAGAAAATGGTGGATACTGAAGTGGCAATTTCCATTCTGGAGTGATACCTTGGTGTTACCACGGTCTGCTGCATGAAAACACTTGCTACAGTGCTTAGCAGGCATGAAAAATAAGCACCCCTACTGTTAGGAAGTATTAGGAAACAAATAGAAAATATGACAGAGTAATTATTTTACTGAATACATCCACAGCAAACCAACAAACATACTCCTTTGATACTCTGTGTATGCAGTTCCCTGATTCAAAAGAAAGAATATACCGGGAGTGGAAAAGATTCAGAGAACAAGAAAGGTCATGAAAGGTTTAGAAATGCTTTCATGTAAGGAACAATTGAATAGTAAAGGACTGTTTAACCTGGGGAAAAAAATCGCATAAGTGTCCTGTTCCATGTATGGAAGAATTATAAGGCCTTGATGGACATTAGTCAGCTGTTAAAAACAAGCAATGAAGCTGAGGATTAGCTCAAGACTGTAACTATCAATTTATAACATTAGACTCTTATTTTCAAGCAAAATTTAAATAAAATAAGAGCTTGCTTTCTAAAATAAGAAATAGCTATTCACAGTCATATTCCATTGAGTGAAATACTGATAGGAAAGCTGAGGACATATGAACAGAAACAGCACTATTTCTTCCTCTTTTTCCCTTCTACAGAGTCAAAATGAACATATCGACCATATGGAAACTCAGGCAGACACAAGACGAGCTTATGTAAGTGCTTGTAACATTACATATTTAATTGAAACAGCATTGTATTGTAATAGCTTAGGCTTAAAGAACTTAGAAAATGCCTTAATGCTACCCCACAGAGATCGACTCTCCTACAAAGATTTTAGCTTGAGCAAAATCATGAAAACAGAATTTACTGGAACATATCTAAAACTAAGAATAGCAAAAGTAGCACAGGTATAAATGGTGCCAAAACTGGGACTGGGTTGTTCAAACAACATTTTAATAATAAATAAATAAATAAATGGGACAGTGGCTGTTTTTCCTAGTGCAGTAGTAACTATAGAAACCAAACCTAGTGGTTATTTCCATTCACAAACTGGGGGGTTTTTTTGCAGCAAAAGAAGGAATTCTCTGAACAAATTGATGGGTTTGATCCTGCAAAGTGCAGCTGCAGATAAATTTGTGCCTGTTGCAAATGCAGTGAGCAGGGCACCTGCCAGTGCTGCATATCAAACAGCCCTTTGAGGTGAAAAGAAGGGAAGAAAAGGGGTCTCCAGGTAACCAGTGTAAGAGCAAAGCTCTGAAGGGAACTCTCTGAGACATGGAGGTCTAGAGTGGATGGTACCCTGGGGGTGGTGGAGCTGCCCAGCTCTGAGTTGAGTGCCAGGCAAGATCCTGCCCCTGCTGAGGATGGCCCCGACTCACTCGCAGCTTGTGATGGCCACACACCAAAAACATGCCCTGCCTTCAGGGACAGCGGAGGTGGGTGGTCACGGTCACCGCTGTTAAAGGCAGAGCTCACGTAGGGCTGTCGCTCGGAATAACGAGGTCATGCCTTCCTGAACAGGGATTTCTAGACCACAGTCCCTCATGCAGCTGTAAATAAATGACAGTATTACTCCCCAGGGAAAAGCTTTCTTCCCCAAAAAGGAAGGCTTCCTAGATCCTCAGCCTGGCAAGGAAGACAGAGTAGAGTAAGGTGCTGAGTTACGAGGCACACTGAATGTCAGCCTTCCCCACCAGAAGAAGCACTTACATCTTAAAAGAAAAGAAAAAATAAGAGAAGAGAAGCAGAGGTGCAGTGTATTTCCATATTTCGAACTCTTGTTACTGAAGTAGCATTATGGAGTCAAAGAAAGAAAGGCAGCCAGAAAATCACAGTCTGGCATTTAAAAGCTGAAGATCACAGTGAGGTAAATGGAACAAAATGCCTTGTCTTGATCTGTGCCATCTTCCTTTGTTGGTGCAGTCTTTGTGACTAAAAAGGAAGGAATATGTTAGGGATATACAGTGTGAGAAATCATCACTTATTTACCATTATAAAAATAGAAAGCATTTTCCTTCATCATTTCAAAAGCTATTTTCTTTCTTCTTACTGAAAAAGAGCAATGAGGAAATGCAAAATATTCTCACTCATTTACATTTCCTCTTCCTCTTGGCCAACTTGTCAAAACGAGAAAAACTGATAATAAGATTGAGTTGTGTTGGTTGCAAAAAAAGTAATCTCACCCTATCTTTCAATAAAGAAAACTCAGAACTTTGTCTAGAAAGTGATAACCTGTTCTTATCTAAGGATTGCACAAAGAATGACCTGAAGGGCTCTGAAATACAGAGCTGATTTGTAATAATTTGTTCACAGTGTAGGAATAATATTATTGCAATTAAACACTGGATTAGAAACTAAGAAATCAGAGCAAATCTTTGTGTTTGGAATTTATTTTTTCTGTTTCCTTGGGAAAAACAGCTCAAAGTTTATGACATATATAAAAGGCAATTACTGGTTCTTATTATAACCAAATAAGCATTATGGTTTATCATGATCACATGTAGGCTGTGTATCCTAATAGAGTTTTAGGTTCTTCTGTAGAGCATATACTAAACAATATTTTTTTAAACAGCATGATGAATGGTAAGTTTTCTTTGCTCCATTAGATGAAATGAAATATTCATATGTCTCCATATGTCTCACACAGTGACAAAATAAATTTCAGGAGAATAAAGCCTAAGTCATAGTCCAGTGTACTGAAATTGCCATGATTCTTACCATTTGCTTGTACACTTGCTGATTCCAAGACCTAGGATTGGTTGGGATATCAATAGGATAATGAGGTATTACATGCTTATTCAATCGTATACTGGTAATGCTGATTATCACAAACTCCAGAATTACCAGGAAATCTAGAAATCACCAAAACCATGGGTTATTTAAAGTGATCTTCCATGCCACATAAACATGCAATTTAATCCCTGTTGCATACTGAGTTCCTCTTGCCTTTTTAATACAATCCTGCATGTGTCAAAATACAAATTGTATAAAGAAAATAAATCCTCATCATAGATTCATGAGAATATCACCCCACTTTATGCCTATGTCTAAAGTTGAAGCTTAGGCAGAAAAAATATCGAAAACTGTGGGTTTGGCTGTGAACTTTGATCATGCAATTCTTTAGTTAGAACTGCTTGAGTTGGCTATTAATTTAATTAGAACTATGCAGTGCCAACTAATTTTAGCATTGTAGAAATTCACAATTAATTAGCTGAATATCTCCTCTTATGAAACATAAATCCTCCACCTATTCTGTTTTATATTGTGAATAAAACATTGTTCCATCCATTTCTTTTTGATATCTTGAAAAATGTAAAGCTGTACATTAGATCATAAAATACATTGATGAGTTTTCTCCTAAAATATACAATCCACATCATTATTGATTGAGGCATTAAGTGATACTTTCATTACATTTCTATAAGATTATATTCAGAACTACAGTCCTGTATCCAATGATTTATTCCATCCTCTTTGGTTATTTGAAAAATATTACTTTCAATAAGCCACTGAATGTCACTTCTTGTTAATTACTAGTTTCAATGACTGATTATATTCTAACATTGAGGAATTCTATGCATATAATATTAGGGGGTTTTAAAATAAATGTGGAGTTTTCATATAATTTTGTAAATTACTTAACAGACATTTAGGCTAGTTAACATAATAGAAAAGGTAAAAAGTTATAACATGCTTTGAAACCTTATAAAATTATACTTTATTCTCAAGAATAAAGAAGACAATTTTTGTTCTATATCTATGAACTGGTCATTCATTGTCTATTTATTGGATCCATTTTACTTATAGTGATGCACACACACTTTATTAGCAATGATTGGCACTTAATCTATTTTTTTTCTTTGAAAATTG
Organism: Limnodromus scolopaceus; assembly: GCA_028565335.1. Classification (NCBI taxonomy): domain Eukaryota; kingdom Metazoa; phylum Chordata; class Aves; order Charadriiformes; family Scolopacidae; genus Limnodromus; species Limnodromus scolopaceus. The sequence goes on from JAOXNO010000013.1 coordinate 87,849,838, forward strand.
TTGCTTACCACAAGAAAGACATTGAGGTGCTGGAGCAGGTCCAGAGAAGGGCAACGAAGCTGGTGAGGGGTCTGGAGCAC
>JAOXNO010000013.1:87856674-87873862 GCA_028565335.1 Limnodromus scolopaceus
ACTGCTGGCTCACGTTCAGCCTGCTGTCGACCAACACCCCCAGGTCCTTTTCTGCCAGGCAGCTCTCCAGCCACTCTGCCCCCAGCCTGTAGTGCTGCCTGGGATTGTTGTGACCCAAGTGGAGGATCTGGCACTTGGCCTTATTGAACCTTATCCTGTTGGTCTCAGCCCATCGATCCAACCTGTCCAGATCTCTCTGCAAAGCCTTTCTACCCTCCAGCAGGTCAACACTGCCACCCAACATAGTGTTGTCTGCGAACTTACTGAGGGTGCACTCGATCCCCTCCATTCTGTTTCAAATGAATGCTCAGGGTAGCCCTATACCATGTAGTGCTGGAAGGAAACTGGCTTTCTGGTTATGTCTGTTGCTGAACCAAATAAGCTTCTGAGCTCTTCATTCAGTAGATACTATTTACTGGGAACTCCAGGTGAAGAAGACTGTCTCTCACTGTGAACTGTGAACAGGAAGTGTATTAATAATAAACAGTGCTGCCTTTGTGTAGATGCTAATAGAAATCCTGCTGCATCCTGGAGGTATCTTGGCCCTGAATTCAAATCCAGAATTGGTGCAGAGGAGAACACCTTAGTAAGAGATGTAGCTTCTGAATCAACCCTTTGCAGAAAAACAACAGGAGATTACTCAGGCAAATGTTTTGCATGTCTTTACAGTGAAGTATGGCATCAAAGGGTAGTTTAGTCATGGCATTCCTCAAGGCTCAGTCCTGAAAATAATCTGATTTAATATTTTCATCAGAGATGTACAAAAAAATAAGAGCATTTGTGTCATTTTTTTACATTAAAAGATTTTTACATTAAAAGATAAAAAAAATTAAACATCATCCATAGAGTGAAAAATCAGGACATTTATATAGATTAACTAAATGACTGGTCGTTATAATAGCATGTTATAGTTTCAGCTGGGGTAGAGTTAACTTTCTTACTAGCAGCTGGTACAGTGATATGTTTTGGATTTGCGATGAAAACAGGGTTGGTAAAACACTGGTCATTTTGGTTGTTGCTAAACAGTCAAGGCCTTTTCTGCTCCTCACACCGCACTGCCAGGGAGCAGGTTTGGAGGGCACAAGAAGTTGGGAGGGGCTACAGCTGGGACAGCTGATCCCAACTGCCCAAAGGCATATTCCATACCATATGACGTCACACTCAGTATATAAAGCTGGGGGGAAGAAGAAGAAAGGGGGGATGTTCAGAGTTATGGCATTTGTCTTCCCAAATAACCGTTATGCATGATGTAGTCCTGCTTTCCTGGAGATGGGGGAACAACTGTCTGCAGATGGGAAGCGGTGAATTAATTCTTTTTTTTGCTTTGCTTGTGCATGAGGCTTTTTCTCTACCTATTAAACTGTCCTTATCTCAACACATAAGCTTCTCCTCATTTTTACTCTTCTGATTCTCTCACTTGTCCCAGCAGGGGAAAATGAGTGAGCAGCTGCCTGGCCATAGCTGCCAGCTAAGGTTAAACCACGACACAGCAGTAACAGGATAAAATTTTCAGGTCAAAGTTCAATATCATGAGGCTGAAGGCTAACGAAAATAATTTCTAGTGCAATTGGGGGACTTGCATCCAGGAGTAGCAGCAAAGAAAAATTTGTATGTATCAGCTGATCAGAGGATGACCCTGATATCCACTGTAATCCACTAACAGAAGGATATAATCCTATAATACACCAATATTGACTTTTCTAATAAGAAAATAAATTAGGGAAATTATTGTGCCATTGTATGAATTACTGGCATTTTTATATCTTAAATACTCTATGCAATTCTCATAATTCCTATAGAAAGAATTCAAAATTAAACGAAGTCATGACAGCTTACAGCAAAGACTGAAGAAACCTGACAGTAAATTATGCCTGTACTCCACTTACTGGATTTTGCCATCCTAGTAAAACAAAACGTATATTTTCTTAGTTAACAATGTATCAGGATTAAAGAGTCAAAATGGAAAAATCTGTTTCATCTGGAAAAAAAGATAATGGAAAAAAAATGGAAATGATTTTACATGAATACATATAGACCAAAAAAATGGAGGTGGAAAACAGTACAGCTGTCCTAGTGTTCATCAGAATGTTCCTAACTGTTGGAAGAATGATATCTGGTATATCTTTACAACAGAAGAAGTAGTGGCAAAACCCCTTAACAACTTGTAAGATAGAAGCTGATCCATTTATGAAAAGGAGGATTAAATGGCAGGGCTCCACGTGAAAGCAAGGACTTGGATTCACTGACCCTGGAGGTCTCTTTCAGTCCCACATTCCTATAAATCATAAGCTTTCTAATCCTATAAAACTTGTGCACACAGTGGGTAGTGTCTGTGGAAGCATACAAAGCTGCTTATGTGATAGAGGAGGCCACAGTCAGAAAACGAAGCCCTAAGTTAGGATTTTTTTGAAAAACTGTTAACAATATCGAGCATTAACCTCTTAACAATCTTCTTCTATGAGGTGCATCCCCTATCTGAAGGATATATATACCTTCATCTATTACATTCACCTGCTCACTTTTCTTCCTGCAGATAAGCAGAATTGTGAGTGAGGTTATAGAACATTTTAAGCTTCTTGAACTGGTAATTGTCTGCATCCCTTCGGGGATCTTGTCTAAAGCTCTGGCCTTGACAGTTTGAAAGGTGCACAGTGTATTGAGATTTGATAAGCATTTTAAAAGTAAGCATTGATCCAGTATTTTAAGCAGTTGTCCCATTTATCTAGAATAACCTACACATACCTCTGGGTGGATGGATCGCATGTCATGACTGTTAATTGATTTAGTGAAAAAAATTACTCCTTAAAAGAAACTAAAAATAATTAATAAAAATAATGATTATGTGTTGCATGGGCTGCCAGTCTATTGCTAACTGAAGAAGAAATTAATCTTATGGAAGGAACTTTTCCTCAGCATTTTGTTGGTTTTCAACTCTTAAATTGCACAATACATAGAATGATTAACTGCATGCCTCAGTTGGTGAGAGAAAGAGAAGACACTTCTTCAGTTCAGTCCCAGGACGCTTAATTCATCAGTGGGATTCCCTAGCTGTCCCCTCACACGCAATTCCATTCTCTAATTAACCAATTGCTTAATTAACAGAGCTTAGCAAATAGTTCTCAATGAATAATTTATTTGATGAAGTTTGCCTTTTTTTTTTTTCCCTTTTCACAAATTGTATCAGAAGAGACTGGGAAGTTTTCCAAGGCGTATTTTTTTAGTTAATGTTTACAGACATCTTTAGTAAATAATTCTTGGTTTGTGGTTGATATTATTTAAGTTCATATTATTAGTTCTTAAAACTTAGGTTTTAACCAACCTATTCACTGTTAACACATAAGACACCATGTTGTACATAACTGTCCTGGTTTGAGGTGAAACAGAACCAATTTTCTTTTCAATAATTTTACTTTTCAGCTGAGCCTCTTCTAACTAACTGAATTCTTTGAAATCAGCGGTTTATTTTTCAGACAGTATCCACTTCTAGCAGAGATAAGGCCTGATGTTTATAGCTAAAACCAACAGACTGATAATTTTGGGATTTTTTTACCTAGCTGTAATATTCATTGTTCATAATAGGAATTGTCCTGACTAGATGACCAATTAAATGAACAGAAGCAAAATGTTAAATAACAATCACAGTAACTATGCAACAATTCTGAGTACATAACAGCCAACTAATTTGAAATTTATGCTGAAAAAAAGTTTTGTGACTCGTAATAGTAACATACACTAGCTATACATGCACTTGCTTATTCTAAGAAAACAGATGTGGGATCATCAACATGACAGAAATGAAACTTGTTTTTCTCCTTTAATTACCCAAGAATCTGAGGATTTTTCTTTTACCCTTCAGTTCAATAATGCATATTATTGCTACATCCAAAGCCCACTGAGGTGTTTGGAGAAACTTCACTGACTTCAGTGTTGTTTGGATCACACTGTTAAGTATTAGAAAGTGCCATCTTACTGATCTAGAAGCAGTGTAATGACATATTCTTACAATACTGACCTCAATAATGGTAAATAGAGTACATGTGCAGTCCCACATGACTGCACTTTGATCCTGTATTTATAAGTAAATCTTCCTAATTCCTGTCTAAATTGTGGCTGAAAGGTTGCCCTCTTTCCAAGTGGTGAGTCAATTCTCCAGTGTTCAGGACTACATGGGAGCCTGTTTTATGGCTGAAGATGCCATTAAGGTGTGTCCATACACACACCTGCAGACAGTTCTTGCCTCTTGCTTAGAGTTCATGGTGTGAACCCAGACTAAAACCAGAAGTGGTCAGTGCTGGTGCCCACCCTGTTATGCAACAGCCCAGGCAACCTCAGCTGCAGCACTTTTGTTACTTGCAGGAAGCGTGACTGTTTCTGCAGTGAGCGCCTACCTATTCACACAGTTATGGTGAGGAAACCATTCCCTCTGTTCTTTTGAGGTCCAGCTACTATGAAGTAAGAGTGGAAGAGCCCTACAACCAGAAAGAGCAGGGAAAATTAATCTGATTCAAGTCTAGCAGGGAAGACATTGAAGTAGAAAGGAGTGATGAAGCCTTATGTTCCTGGCTTTGGTTCTAGAAGAGTTTATTTTTTTGCTAAATGGTTTTCCAATATACTTACACACCCAAGGGAGATATCTGGAAACTCCATGCCCCTTGATTCCCAAATAAATGCACTTAGCCCAAAGCTGCACCACATGTTTGGCAGGAGAGATGAAGATTATCTGGCCTCTGAACTATTACAAGAAAAATCACAAATTTGTCCTACAATGAGATGGGTGAAAAACCAAGAAGTGGAGATGTCTGACGTTTCTCCCTTATTCACAATATTCTTAGGGAAAGAGATTGGGAATACATTGCCTTCTGAAGACATCCACATCATGCAGTTAATGAAAAAAGGGAATGTAGTCTTTATATCAGCCTGTGAGGATGTTTAGTACTTTCACTTGGTTGTTAAGGGAACCTTTGATTGAAAGTAAATTGTTCCCTTTTGGAATATACAGGGCAATTATTTTAGAAACCATATGGGATGAAGGGCAAGCAGCATAAGTGCTGTTAATAGTGAAATTTCTTAAATTAATATTTTGTTGATGAAAGAAGACAAGATAAACTCTCCTGTTTTAGTTGTTTTGGATTCTCATACCTAGTAAGAATGAGAAAAAATTCAAACTTTGGCGTGATCTAAAAGTCATCAGATAGACAGGTATTTCAGTAGCCATAAGGAACAGATATTCTAAGTTAGAAACATGTGTGTGGTCTGATTTTTTTTTTTTTTTTTTGAGGAACAATCATGCTGTAATCTGAGTTTTCAGAATCATAATTATTTTTCACTTAGTCGTCTTATGACTCACCCTGTTTGATTGGAGATGGAAATAATTATATGAAGTATGAGTCACAGAATTTTCTGTCCTATAGTATTCATCAGATCTTTCAGCTGCAATGGGCTTGCCCCAGAAAAAAATTCAATCTTTTAAATCTGTAACTGCTGTGATTGCTAATTATACGGCTCCTGTGATAGAACTACATATGTTTGGGTTTGTCTGTCAAAAGCTTTTTCCCTGCAGAAGGAGAGATACTTGTTATTTTTTTTGCTCTGGATAACTCCCAAATAAATGTCCAGTGTTCTGGGAGAAGGACCACCATGCATATGTAGAACAACTTAAAAGCCTGTGTTGCGGCAGTCTGATTTTTCCATATACTTTACTGACCACATTGCACTGTAAGTCAAATATATCAGAATGCATGATCAACCACACGGTATCCGTTTCCTCATTGCTGCCACTCCAACTTCGGCAGTGTTCTGTCTACAAGGACTATTTGTCAGTTGTTTATCCGTTGACATATCTGAAATCTAGAGGCAACAGAGCTTTTGCTGATAGTTTTTCCTGGGCCTCCTGTCATGCATTGGTCATGCACTGATAGGAGAATTCCTCTTTCCATTTTTATCTGCTCTAGGTGTTACAAACCAAGCCAGAGTTTACACTCCAAGTAGCTTCTAGTAAAGGAATTGGCATATCTAAAGGTTCATTATGCAATCCCTTGAACATAGCTTCATCTCCTACATTTCCCTACTAGTCTCACAGGCAGCTTATTATTGTGGTGCATTAATCCCCTAGTCCTCTGTGCAGATAAGCATTCTCCTGCTTTAAGTAAAAGGCTGTGAGTCTTTTTCACTTACCTAAAGGTATTTTTCTCCTCATGCCTAGAAGCAGTGTTGTTAGCAGCTAAATGATTAATTCTCCCTCAAGCATGACTGAGATTCACACAGTAAGGTTACCCACAGGGTCCAAACTAGTATGCCTTCCTAGAGCTTGGACACTCTTGAGCTTGGCTACCCCTGTGATAAACTATACTGCTGTTTTATTGACCAGCTCTGTGGTGTAAGAACTCACACAAGGAATCCAATTCACTTCTTTCTACTCTAGCTATTTTTCCGCTTCCTGAGGAAAAAGCCCCCTGCCAGTCTATAAGGAAGCCTAGGGAGTCCTCTTAGTCCTGTCCCGTGTTCATGGGTTGAAATGTTATCGTTAAAATGATTTAGAATGATTGTTAAAATGTAATAGGGTCAAATTTCTTTAAGAAGAGACAGACTTGATCTCACATCTGTTACTGCCAGGTGACAGTATTAACTATCAAGCTACTTAGGAAATGGCCTATTTCCCCTGCTGTATCTAGGGAGGATGAAGAGGGGCAAGCATTGAGATTGAAGAGTGTGGAATCATGAAGCCTCATCTGGGGTAAGTGCTTTTTTGCAAGCTAAAGTAGTGATCCTATGCTCTTGAACATGTTTTGCATATCCCTTGATCCAGCTTTCCCTGTAGTCATTTACCTGCCACCCTCTTCAGTTCACTGATCCCATTTTATCCCATTTTACACCTGCAAATCTTCCCCTTTGTTATACAGAGAACCACAATGTAGACCCAAAGGCTGGGGTCCAGCTTGATTTTTAAAGATGCAATGTTCTGTCTTGAATTCCTTGGCTTTTGGCAGAACCAGCCCAGTGGCTTTTTGTGTCTGTCTAATTAGTCCACAACAGTTGTTCAGCATACTTTCTCAGTGCCGGGATTTCACACTGCATTTAAAGTGTACTTTGCAATAGGTGGCAAGCAGCAGGGAATCCTAAATGCATCCCCAGTGAAAATTTACCTCCTAGATCATTGAAAGGCTCTCCCAGGATACTTAGATGCCACCACAGGAATACTGAACTCTCTTCCTCATTTCAGAACCCTGATGTGTGATATTCTGCATATTGCCATGTATGGTGTCTTAAAATGCTCACAGTCATTTCTTACACCTGAAATGTAGCCTCAAGCCACATGAGCAAGTAGGAAAAGAAACTGACTAAGAGTGAGAAAAGGGGACAGAAAGGGAAAGAATTTGAAAACTAAATGAAAGAAATTTGATACATTTAAGCATTTTTGCTAAGAAAGAGTCCTGTGAATTTAATAAGAACATCTTACTAGGCTTCTGAGTTGTTGAGATCCTTCAGAAGTTACATGTAAAGCCAAGATTATTGAAATTATTTAAAAATGTGGATGTAAATGTAGAAGACACTAGTAAGATGTTAATTAATACTTATTATATTAATGTGTTTGTAGGTATCTCTTTCTGAAAGAGAAATAAATATATAGAAACAAGTATCTTCCTTTCAATAAAACTTTAAAAAAAAACCCTCAGTTAAAGAATATAAAAGGGATGGAACATTAGTGGTAGGGGTTTTATATTTAAAAGCATTTCAAATGTAAATCCTTTACAGCAGGCAGTAGCCCTGAGACAGAGCTCCATTTTTTGAGACATGCACGTAGTGTAAGGATAGTCAGAGGACAAAGCATGAAGTAGAGTTCTCTTTCCTGATTCCAATTAAAGAATAGACTCTTCTGTAAGCTTTCTATGAAAGAAGAAAATAAGGACAATTTTCTGGTGAGTGGTTTTTTTTTTTAAAATCCATATTTGTGTATTTTGGACTGTAAATCAATGTACTCTTGCTTTTCCTTGAAGAGACATTACTAATCAGAGCATGGGTACCCAATGTTACTGTTCTGTGTACCATTTGCACAAGTAAAAATGGAGCTGTGCACAGTAGCACATTTTCTAACAGTCTTAAAATTAATATTTTTTAACTAGATCTCATTACAGAATACTTATACAAATTGCAAATTCTTTTATTTTCTGAACATTTTTGTTGTCCTCCAGATCTCTGTGTGTTTTGAAACAATCATGAAGTCCTATCCAACACATGCTGTATTTTATTTTCAGTCCACTTCTAGTTAAAGATGTACGTATACTCTCTGAAATTCTTACTGTTGAAAGGAGAGATAAAGGGAATGGGTGATGCTGAAATTATCCTTGCAGTACTTGGAAGTCCCAGGATTTCAGCCATTGTCTCCTGTATATGCTACACTCTGCTATTCTGTCCCACAGAACTGTCATCCAGTGGTGGTGACACAGACTGGGGAAAGCTGGGGTAGCAGATAAAAATCGGTGTAATGAAGGATGTAGCAGAGGATACCGGAAGTTAAGTATCTCACTGATGTTTTTAGTGGCAGGCATGAATAATAGAGTGGGAACTGTTCCCAAGGGAATCCAGAAAGATGATCCCCATGATGGATTTAACTCTGCAGCTTATGATTAGCAGTAGGAAACAGGGAAGTAAGGGAAGCTGGAGGCAGCACTAGCTAGGTCAATGCTTTCTCACCTGCTTGCACACTGGACTAGTGCAGCTCCTGAAAACCAGAGACCTTGACCCAGACAATCTCCTAGATAGAGCTCTGGGTTTGGATAATACGGTGTGTTAGTAAAGAAAATGGATTTTCATATATGTTCCCACTGATATCATTAATAATTGGTGTATTTTCCTTGGCAAGGTAAGTTGTTTTTTTCTTGTTGCCATGCAGCTCTTAAGCTATATTCAACTAAATTTAATTATCAGCCCACAAAATTTGATTAATCATTTAATGTCATCCTTTGGCCCCTAACCTGGGAAGTATAGGAGGGAAAGAAAGTAAATTTCTTTTTCACCTGGCTTTCCAAATCAAGAGCAGTCTCCTTTAAAATCTTCCAAAAAGAGTGACGAGTAGTCATTTTAACACACTACTATATTGAATCTGCTATAAAGTTCAACGTTGACTCTTTCATGTGGAATCATCTGGATGATAGGTCATGTCTTACTGATGGTAACGTTATTTCTTTCTTTAGTACTTCTGTTGTGAGATATTATCTTGCAGGTGTGAGAAGGTCTCTAAAACACAACAATCCCGTAATCTGGCTCAAAAAAAAATTGGCGATGCACTTTTTTACCTAAATATTGATATTAGAATTATTTGCATTTCAGTTTACATTCTTCAGGAAAAATCACTAAAGTATATGAGGCTTCAGAATGCATTGACTATCTCCCTATTAATAGCAGAAACAGACTACACCATTTTATGACTACATTCAACTATCATATCTGACAGAATGAAAAGTTTGAAAATCTGGAATTTATACCTCTCATAGAGTATACTCCAACCTGCAAAGTGCAATAGCTACTGTCTGGAGGATTTGTTGCCTTTTGATTTAAAGCAGTGGTTTCTTAGAGACTTATTGACAGCTTGTGAAAATGCTGAAAATTCAGCTTGGAGAGGTTCACTGGGATCATGCATAAAGTGGTTAATGACTTTTTCCTTCAACAAGTTCATCCATAAACTCTACCCACTGTCCAGTTATGTGGGCACTGGGGGGTCTTGAAAGGCTATATATATAAATATTGGTGGGAGAATTGGCCAGATACCTTAAATATAAGTTCTTGTTTTGAAAATGGGTAAAAGTTTAAGCAACGTTTTATATGAACCCCAGTGGGAAACTGATGATGAAAAAGAGTAGTTCTCTTGCTTTTCTTTTAAAAGAAAAGAAATAGTCCTCTTAAGTATCAGGGAAAGGACCTAAAGAACTGGAAAGGACTCGGCAGAAACTTTCTACTCATAAGGAAGGGTATTTCATGTAGTATTACTTCAATTATGTCCATTTTAAGAGACAGAAGCTGTGTTAAAAAGGTCCCAAAATACAAAAAAGCCTTTTAGATATTTTCATCCTGGTAGGATTTAATGTTGAAAATCTGATAACATTTCTTAGTTCTTTATGCAACACAAAACCATATAAATGACTCCTATTCTATTTGCCAAACTTCTCAAAATACATTATGATTCTACTCGAGTAAACCATATGGTATTTCAGAAAACAAAGTTTTGTAATATAGATTTTATTTAGCTTGCAGGGTGAGTTTTTAACTGGCAAAAGCCATAACATCATTGTACTTTGATGATAAGTAACGAATCACAGAATCATCATGGTTGGAAAGGACCTCTGAGATCACTGAGTCCATCCATACACACACAAAAAAAACCCCCTTACGATCTCAGCCACTAGTGCATGCCCTGAAGAGCCATGTCTACACGTTTCTTAAATACCTCCAGGGATGGTGACTCAAGCACCTCCCTGGGCAGGCTGTTCCAGTGCCTGAACACTTTTTCAGTAAGGTAATTCTTCCTAATAGCTAATCTAAACCTCCCTTGCCGCAACTTCAGACCATTTCCTCTAGGCCTGTCATTATTCCCTTGGTAGAAGAGGCCAACACCCACTTCTCTACAACCTCCTTTCAGGAAGTTGTAGGGGGCAATGAGGTCTCCCCTCAGCCTCCTCTTCTCCAAACTAAACATGCCCAGTTCCCTCAGCCTCTCCTCATAGGACTTGTTCTCTAGATCCCTCACCAGCTTGGTGGCTCTCCTCTGGACACGCTCCAGCACTTCAATGTCCTTCTTGTAGTGAGGAGCCCAGAACTGAACACAGTACTCGAGGTGAGGCCTCACGAGTGCCGAGCACAGAGGCATGATGACTTCCCTACTCCTGCTGGCCATGCTATTCCTGATACAGTCCAGGATGCCATTGGCCTTCTTGGCCACCTGGGCACACTGCTGGCTCATGTTAAGCTGGCTGTCCACCAACACCCCCAGGTCCTTTTCTGCTGGGCAGCTTTACAGCCACTCTTCTCCAAACGAAGATGGGGCAAGGGGTAAAGGAGGTTTTCACTGTAGCTGCTGCTGGCAACAGTAAATTTTCTTGGTTTAAAATAGGCTGCCAAACCTTATTTATTGAGGCTTAATGCAACTAATAAAATAGGCACATTAAAAAGGAAATCAAAGACTTTCAAAGCCCTAGGTCCAAATAAAGTGCTCAGGACATGATGAATGTAACTGGCTTTGTTTGCTTACAGAATTGATTTTGAGATACTGCACCCACAATCTTTCCAAGCTGTGTATTTGGATTGTGCTGTGTGATACACATTGAGCTATAGTACATTTATTGGACCCAGGTCCTTACTGTCCCTATGATGTCACACTGTTTTCATTTCACCTGCCTCTGATACTTATCTGCGATCAACTGATTCCCTGTGCTGAGAAAGCTCCATGAGTTTCATCCTCAGTGCTCTGCTCTCTCTCCTCCACAGGCTGCCTCCTGGACTGGATGATCTGGGAGGCTGATGGTGTTGAGCCTCCCAAGTTGTTGATCTAAGGCTATTCAAAGAGACTGAAGCTGTGCCTCTGACCTGTTTTCTGGCCACTGCTGGTCTTCAGTCTGTGTCTTTTAAAAAGTGCAGGAAGATAAATAAGAGAGTACAGGCCTATCTAGCTGTCCACAATAGCTAGGATGAGAGCACAGCCACACCATTCCTGCTCACAGAAAACAATACAGTTTCCATCCTTTCATGCAAGTAACTGAGAAAGGCTTTCTTTCAGGTGCCCGTTTCAGTCTTAAGAATTCCTGCCACAAATATAAATCAGGAGCAATTCTACTCCCATTATTATGTCCAAATGATGCCCTCAATTCGCTGTGACTTAGTGCTGCTATTGTCAATGTACCCTGAAAGTGGGTAGAATACAATACTCCTTTTTCTCTTCATGGTAACTCACTGTAGCACTGCTTTCTAGGCTGGGGTGCTGGCCATCCAATTTACAGTTTGTTTCTCAGCATATTCATAACAGCTATTTTTGGGTCTCAGAAAGAGTACATGTTTTTCTAAGAAACTACAATGAGAGCAGCAGCGTGAATGTCAAACAGATGTAATAGATCTTTGTTTAAAACTCCCACCAGAAATCTTAGGAATCTTAAATTATTTGGGTTATTAATTTACTTAATGGGTTTGCTGTTCTAATCTTGGGTCAACAAATATTTCTGTCTTGCAGAAAATACTCACAGCATGATAATTGTTTTCAACCCCTGAATTTTAATTAATCTTAACTTGTATGCAAAATATATCACTATTTCATTACATAAAAACATGTATTTTGAAAATATTGTTGTTCTAATTCACGCTATTGATGATGGGAAAAGAGTGTTCTTAAAGGACATATTTGCTATTGGTGCATTCAGGAGAAATTTTTTTCTCTTTCACAGATACACCAACAATTATTTATGCACTGTGTTTTAGAACATTTATAAATGATGACATGAGATGGGAATGACTTGAAAGGAGCAGATGGATCTCGCTTGTAAAAAGAGATTCTGGGAGTTATAAAACTAGAGCTGTGTAAGTTTGGGACGACCTGCTCTTGTATCAGGTTCAGCAAACCAACAATGAACTTGCCAAACTTGTCAGATGTACTGTGCCTCAAAGGCTGTTAGAAATCATGTTTTTAATTGCCTGCAAGAGTATGTAGGGGTTTGAATACATTAGGAAAGCAAGTATTCTTACTATACCATAAAATGACACCCAAAATGCATGCTGTCTCCTTATCCCACTCTTTCTTGCTTGCTCACTCCCTCTCCTGCACACACACACACCCAGAAGAACATAAATATCTTATTCAAACCATAGAAATGATGTTACAGAAGGGGAACATACCTTAAAATGATAAAAGCACATTGGAGCCATCTTAGAAAATTGCAAAATAATATTTTTTTGTACAAATTATTGTGTGCTGGAAATTCACGTTAATTTAAATATTTGAGTCAGAGATTCAGATGGTTGCCATTCCTTGGCATGCATGGTAAGAGATGGGGCTGCCAGGTATGTTCTAGAACACATGACCCTGGTGGAAGAGCCTCAGGGCATCACCTACACACATGACACTACAGTGACAAACCCTTGCATTCTTATAGATGAGAGAAATAGATGGCTGGCACTGAGTAGTATGGGTACCCAATGCTCCGACTGTGTAAATTTCACTTACCAGGAGACAGTGAATATTTTCTCCCTTTAGTCACCGGCATTGTGAACCCAGTGCTAGGTGGGTTTGGATATTTATAATAGCTAGGAATGAATGCATATACCTGTTGCTTTGGTATTTTTTTGTATGGAGATAGGGAATCTTAATTTAGTCATTTAAATGAGTAAGTGAACTTATTGGATCATAACACCAGCACAGACAAACAAATTATTTACTAAAACTTCCCATATTCAACAGTCGTATACAAAAGTTAGCTACCTTGGATGTGGGTTTCTTAGCACTTCCATGAAAATTTGAAGATGAGAATTTAAATTAATCCCTCAAGACATGAATCCATTTAGAATTAAAGTTCAAGTGGCCATTTTGTTATTCTTAGTTTGCTCAAAAATTACACCAGAGTAAAAAAAAAAAAAAAAGAAAATATTAACCCTTTTTAGACATACTCAGCAACAGCTTTAAAACTTCAGGAGAAACACGTAAAATAGGGTGGTAGAATATTACTATTTCTAGAGGGATTACTAAAAATGTTTCTCAAAGAGTAATTGAATCTACGCTGGAAGAGCCCTTTCAGAGTTTGCAAGAGGTTATTGAGAATTGTTTCTAAAAAAAAAAAAAAAAAAGCTGCATAATTCATAAGCCCTTTATGTTTTAAGTCTGTTGGGACCTGGAGTTATCATGTAGGCAAATAATGTACATTTCAGGAAGTGCAGCAACAAGAGGAAGTGAATTAGAAAAAAAGATCTTAGGGATTCTGAAGGGCAATTGTTATTTGTGCCTGGATGCATTGTATTGTTAAAACTTATTTACTCAGCATTTAGTATACTTTTGCTCTGCTTTGAACCCGGAAAAAAATCCTTATCTGGACCAAAATATGAAAAGTCCTTGCTGAAAAAAGCCAGGGTTCTCCATGAAAATCAATGACAATTACCTCTAGCTTCATTTGTACCATCTTTTACCACAGAGAATTTTGTCAGGTGTAGGAAGAAAAATCAGTGGATGTTAAAAATGTTTATTGTTCAGCTATAGGCCACGTAATGAAACATGGAAGTTGCCTACTGCAGATGCATATTCTTGATGTAATATGCCACCTGAAAAGCCAGCTCTTGACAGATGTACTTTGAACAACGCTTTTCCCAGGTGCCGTGCCAATGATTTCTCTGATAATAATTCACTGTATAATATAAATAGAAATATTGATTAGAATAGTGGCATACAGAAATAACATATAAATAACTATAAATTTGCCCTTTCCCTTATTTCCCTTCCTCATTAGTGCAGAAATATTTTCCATGTTGCTGTCATTGCTAGAAGCTATTTCTTATAATACATCAGCTCTCACCAGAAATTAGAGCTGCAGAAACTTTGCATGTTGCTCAGTTGCTGGGAAATTTGTATGTTTTTCTCTACAGAAAATGACTTTGTAAGGTTGTTAGAAGACAACCAGTGCTTGAAGAATGTAATTGGAGTGTCACATGAATGTTCCATGAAAATCAAAATCTCTCATTTTATTGGGTATGATTAGAGAAGGATCAAAACTTGAGTTTTTTGTAACAAAATACTGTGATAAAACTGGAAAAGGTCATTGGAAATATGAAAGCAGAAATGATTTACCTATGACAAATATTATACTTGAAGAACTTGTCTGTTTCTATCCGCATGTAAAAATATGCAGTTGTAAGAAATTTTACTGAAACTTTTCCTAGAACAGCTTCATCTATTTATGTATATGTGATATGTTACACTTTTGCAGAATTTTTATATGGGTGTGCCTTATGTATGATTTTGTAATGCATTATTCCATAATATATGAAAGTGGAAAAACACTTTTCGAAGACTAGGATTACAACAAATATCAAACCACAGCTTTAATTCAGTGTTAAAGTTTCAAATAAGCCACTGAAAAGTCAAAATTGGAGTACAGGTTGAACTGCAAAATAAGGGTATGATCAAGTCTACTTCAGTAAAATTAACTGGTGTATTCCTTGATATACTTCTCAAAAAAAAAAAAATACTTGAAAGCAAAACAACATCCTTTCTGGTTAAAACATGTTATGGAAACATAGAAAGCCCTCTTTCCCCACCAAAGCAAATTATCTTTGAGACATCTGAGATTTTTAATTCCTTGTGCATCTGTGAAGTCAGTAACCTACAGCTCATTCTTGGCCTTAGTGAAAGTAATGAGAGTTTGTTATCCTGGCTGGTATGATCCTGGAAGTAAGGCCAGGATTTCTTTCTCTTCTTATGCACTATTTTTTGAAGCAGCTGAATATATATCCTTTGAGTTTTTACTCTTATGCAAAAAGAGAATGTGTTAGTGACACTGAAAACAAAATAGCAATGAAGCAGATTAAAAAGCTATCAAGCAAGTCATTTAATTGGGATATGTTTTGTAAAAATTAACAGTAAAATTAATCAGTGCTGTTATCTGTAAACTCCTTGAGTTATAGTTTCACTGTTCTGATTTTCATTGTACAACATTTTAGACTGTTTAAATAAGGATAATATGTGTTCTTTTATTAATATGGAAGAATACAAAAACACAAGTTGTATTGTCAATTACTGTTTTGAAACACACCCACTGGAAATAATTTTGTAATTCTGTAGCTCAGAGGGACATTTTTCTTTTTCCCTTTTTTAAAGGAGATTTTTTCTCTTTTTTAAACCTACTAAATCTTTGATCCAGTGAGCATTTGCACCCTATATGGGGGTGATTTTCTAGTAATTGAAGTACAAAATGCCTGAAACATCTGTGCTCCATAGCTCCATTGCTCATCTTGTATCATTTTTCCTAAGCAAATTGTTTGCCTGTCAAAGCATGGGCCAGAAGATGCAGGAAGTAAGGGCACAAAAGCAGCATAAAGCAGGGAAAATTAAATTTAAAGTGCTAAGAAGGTACTAGAGAGAAGTGTGTTCTGTAGAAAATGTTTCTTTTACACTGTGGGCTATTCTGCCTTCCTTGATCCTAACCAAAGAGTGGTTAATATTTGTTTAACTACTTCCATATCAACTGTTGACACTTTCTGTCATGGAACTACTGCTGCACGCGTATTGGTTTGTCTGCAGGTTCATATGCCCAGTTTGCTTTTGCAACCAGTATTTTTAATCTCCCAAAACTATGCATCTCTTGCATCTTCAGTTGAACAGTCTGAGGTTACATTTCAAGTGACCTGATTGATAGTATGTTTGCATTTTTCAGGTACCAGTCTATTCTCACAAGAACAACCAATACCTGGGCCTTATGCGTTTTGAGAATATGCTCCCTGAAACCTACAGTTGGGATTTCAAAGAAAAATAAATGTCATAAAATATGTCTCTTAAAAGCACATGCTCCATTTCTATTCTGTAGGCCTAAATTCCCAGTTGCTTATGCTTTTTCAAAAATCTGCAGATGACATTTTTAGCATTAGGCACCACAGGTTAAAAAAAAAAAAGTAAATATAATAAAAAGAGCTACAAAACTTGGGAGGGGGGGAAGTGTGAATAAGCAATGTATTTTCTTGAACGAATTCTGTTGATATTTTATCATGCTTGAAATACACCTATTTATCTGTGTTTCTCACACATCTCGTCAGAACATTTATTGTAATGTAATTAAAAAGGAAAGTACTAGTCAGAATAAAGTGTAGTCGCTAACATCACATTTCAGATTTCTTGTCAAAAATGAAGTCCAAACATATGTAAAGCACTTTTCATCAACATTTGAGTTTTCTATGAATTCTGTTCTTTTCACACATTAACTCCAGGACCACATGACACAGTTTTATACATCGGAGGAGAAAGATCATGTTCTTGCCCCAGATTTGCTTTACTATAGCTCCCATTGCAACAAATTTTTCCAGACATTTTTTTCTGAAATTGAAAGCAGCATTTTACACGAATGATGTATTTAGGAAGTTCTGCGATTGGGTCACAACAACCCCCTGCAGCGCTACAGGCTTGGGGAAGAATGGCTGGAGAGCTGCCTGGCAGAAAAGGACCTGGGGGTGTTGG
>JAOXNO010000013.1:87873962-87916211 GCA_028565335.1 Limnodromus scolopaceus
GAATGGGCTGCCCAGGGAGGTGGTTGAGGCACCATCCCTGGAGGTATTCAAGAGATGAGTCGACATGGTGCTCGGGGTTATGGATTAGTGTTGGGTTGGTGTTGTTTTTGGTGGGGTGTGTGGTTGTTTGTGTGGTGTTTGTGGTGGTTTTTTTTTTTGTTTGTTTGGTTTTTTTTTTTCATTGGTTGGACTAGATGATCTTAGAAGGTCCCTTCCAACCTAGGTGACTCTGTGATTCTGAAATCAGTAAACCTTGTGTGAATTTATCCTCTGCTAAATTACTGTCTCTAAAGAAATTGCTTCTGAAATACAATGATATATAAGAATTTCAATATTATAAATAACTGATTTTGACCAGTAAGAGTGACAAAAAAAGGGAAGAGTAAAAATCTAGTAGTTTAAAAGAAAAGTACTTGTGTCATCTGAAAAAGGGTGTCTTGTTCCCTGTTGTGATGGCAGGTTTAAGTGATAATTATTGTATATATGGAAGCTAACTTTTTAATGTTGGAACAATTTGATAAGTATTCATAAAGTTTTGTTGGTGTTAACATAAAATATTTTTTTTTCTGTTTTGTCCTCTCAACCATAAAACCTTATTATCTTTCTTGTGTATTGAGGTTGCCTCAACTGCAAATAACTTTTCTTTTTGTCAGTATAAACATCTTGTTCTTTTTTAAAGCAAAAAACCCAAAGCTTTGCTTTGAGATAATAATGTCTTGCAGGAGAGAGTAAATATTGATAGGGGTAGGACTGCTGCACAGGGAAAAGTAAAGACCTCATATATCATTGAGAGAGATGAATGAAAAGCTGGTTTGGTGAAAATCTGAAGTTCATTGATTAAGGGTGAGGAAATGTTAGCCATGCTAATTCTAAATCTGCCATGGGATCAGTATGTTGACAAAGGGACTGAGTACGTTGAAGGAACTCAGAGTAAAGTTGACACTGAACATAGTTTCTTCAAAGGATGGAAGGGCAAAGACATATTTTCTAAAGTTTCAGAGTAGTTATGTAAGGATCACAGACTTATTCCACCATTTGGTATAGCACTTTGGAAGCAAACAGGGAAAAAGCCCATAACTTGCTAATTCTTAGAAACAAGGTAACCTACAGTATATGTTTAACAATCTATTGTGTGAAAGGTTTCACCCCTTTATGATATGGAATTAAATGAGCAAGAATAACCCTTTGCAAAAAATGTCCACTCTGTCTTTTGGAATGTTACCAGTTCTAATAATTTTCCTTATTTTAAGTAAGGAAATAAACAAAATAAATGGGTTCCCTAAGAAAAGAATCATTTCTACAAGCACACAATTTTAACATGATTATTTTGACATAAAAAATATACCCAAGTTGCCTTTTTGTATCCATTATTTGTAAGGTTAAATTCAAATTAAACAAAAGGCACTTCAGTCATAGGCCTGTTTTTCCTAAAAATAATCCCATTCCAGTCATAGGCCTGTCTTTCCTAAAAATAATCCCATTTGGATTAAAATAAGAGCCCATTAAAACAACAACAAAAAAGCCAAGCATGTGGTCATGTTTGTGATACTGAAATGGAGCCCCTTCTCTCACCCTGAAAATTCTTCATCTTATTTTATGTTCTACAAGAATATTTAATCTGCTTCATGTGTCCTGCTTAGTTTATAACAAGGTTGGCAGGGTTTCATGAAACCAGCCCTACTTTGCTTTGTTGTCCTTTCAACACTATTGTGGCTAGAACCATTAGCTCAAACTATTAAGCATTTCATGATTTATGTTCATGAGTTAGTGTGTGACAAAGTACTTTTTGGGAACCTTATGGGTTCTGAAGCTTGTTCAATTTCTGTGGGCTAGCACAGCTTTAAAAATGGTTTAAATGCATATGCCTTAGTGTGGGTATGTAAGGAATCTTACTGAAGGTCTCGTATATCATTCAATAAATATTTAAGCTTTGTCTTCAGGAACCAGTAACAAGGCTGTCACCTCTGTCTTAGTTATAAAAGCTCCTCAAGTTCTGAGAAACTTCTGAATTTTAAAGTTCTGGCATATGAGTGAGATTCAACCACTCAAGTCTTTTGACAGAGCTCAGATATATTTGTCTTCTTTTTATTTCAAAACAATAGTGAACAATTAAATTTGATCTCTTCTATTATCTTGCATGTGATTTGAAACAATCTGATAAGTTTTAAACATCCCAGGTGATACACCTTTCATGTTTCTGGATGTCCACTTCCTCAGCCCTGTGAACATCTTAATTTGCAATTCCTGGGTGTATAATTTCATAAGGTTTGTTTGAGGAACAAACGGCTTTCTGAGTTTCCATTTTGGCCCTAACATTACTCTAATTTGCCTCCATTTCCGAAGTGCCTCTGGCTGAAACCTCTTTCTCTTCCATCTCATCCCATTGTTTCTGTATGCCAGCAACTAAAACTTCTTCAGGTAATGTGCTTTTAAATCTTGGGGCTTATCCATACCAATAAATACTTTTACTACACTAAGGGGACTTTATGTACTTGTCAAGTTGGTGCCAGAGGCCCATTAGACAAGAACTTTTCTCACGAATTTTTGGGGAGGACAAGAGGGTAATTTTTAATACTGATGTCTGTCTTTTCCTTTTCCAGTGTTTACAGAATTATTATTTTTGAATACAGTTGAAGTGCTCTGAAATTTTTCCTTTGAAATCTCTGGTAGGAATGCAATAAACTATATGTTCCTATAGAGGAATCAGATTTTCCTTATTTGTAATACTGCACAAAGCTGATTTTTCAGATTCCCTGATTTTCCACTGCATACCTCATGGGTTTGCCAGCCTCTTCAGTTTTATATACTGCATCATTAACCCTAAGAACCCTTGGGCAATAAGTTGACAAAGATATACCAAAGGGTAAGTGGGGAAAGAAGAGTTCCATATTTCAGAGTTTTATTCAAATATATTAGAAACATCTTTATTTATACTGTAGGAAAGGCCTGATTGAGTTGAAATTAAAACATAGTATGTTGCATCTACTTAAATTTTTAATTACATTTGTTTTAATGAATAATCTTGCTTTTTGTTATCTTAACTTTTGAAGTTAATAGTCACCGATCTACAAAATTTTAGCATAAATTTCATCATTAATCTGGAACAAAAAGGATTCAAGTCTTGCTAAGTAACTGATTCAACATGTATTTGTTTCAAGGCTTACATATAATATGTGTTTAAATGTGATTTTTTTCAACCTCCTCATTACCTTTAAAATGGCTTTCATTATGAGTGCCAAGATTTAGGAGGAAATATTGTACCTTAGCATTTAATAATTATTTTTCAAGTGTTCAAACACACCATAGCATAATACCAGATGCTATACCAAACATCCAACTAACAGCAAAGGTTCCTTAATCACCAGAAATGGACCAAGATAATCTTGAAGGTCTGAATATGGATTTGAACACGTTGCCAAAACCTGACAGGCTTCATGATAATTTTCTTGAACAATACTCTTCATTCTATGAATTTCAAGATAAATGATTTGACCTTAGTAGAAACTTGAGGTCATGACAGAACCAGGGCACAGAACAACCCCCTCAGCCTCCACTCTACAATTTGCAAAAAAAACCCAAACCCAAACACATTAGCAAGAGTTGGTATAACATTGTATACGTGTTAAATATAACAAGTATAACTTGTTTTGGCTAAAGGCAAAACGTAGCTTCTCATTAGTAAGCAAAAGTCATCCTTTATATATAACATATCTACTCCTTTAAAAGTTACCACAAGTGGCTGCTCAGAGCAAAAATTCCTCTATGTCTAAAGCAAGACCCCTAAACACATCCTATTTCACCCCTTCCAAAAAACACCATATGCTGAACTCAGCCTTCAATGTTCTTACATGCCATACAACCTTCACGAGACTCAGTGATTCAGGGGTTATCTCTACAGTATAATTACCAAAGAAAATGCTTTGAGAGTTACAAAAGAGAGGTAAAAAAGACAATGGCTTTTGACACCTGCACCAGACTGTTCAACAGGCTCTATGTCTAAAAACATGGATTTGTGCAAAGTCAGTCATATGGCATACTTTATCTTTGGTCACAAAAGTGTGGGGTTTATTATTGGTTTTATTTTTCCTGTACAGAGAAAATACAGACTGCAGTAAAACATTTTCTATACTGCATTGAGTAAATGATTACTTAGAGTAAAGAAATGTCAGTTGTTTTAAGAATTATAAAATGGATAAAAGTTTGGTTGTGGGAGATCAGTGTGATATTACTTATGATGCAGTTCATCCTAGTTAAAGTTTTCATTGACAGCCTTGTTCAAAAAAATAGCAGTTTGTTCTTTGATGTTGGAAGGTATTGTCAATACAGAGAAAGAGAGGTGGATACAATAAGAACTGGGTGATTTGAAATCTGGAAAACTGTCCCACACAACTTGATTCTGTGTGGAAGGACACGCATTTACAGAATAATAATAATATTATTTTTCTATAAAATATAAGATCAGAAGTTGGAAATAATAGAAGAAAGAGATCTGTATAGCTGATCTTAATACTGAGAGAGAGAGGTCTGCATTCCAGAAGGGAAGGAATTAAAACAAAGGGTGACTTTGTCATAGGAGAAAAAGAAAAGAAGAACGTAATAGCTATAAACAAGTTTACAAAGAAAATTAGAAAAAAAGTTTCTAATCACCGCAATACTGGAACAGCTTTACAGTACTGTTTGTGGAAGCAAGACTTTATTAACATTCATATGGTCCTGATGCTGTTTATGAGAAGGATTTTATGACTGGTTGATTATGATTAAAATATTTCTAGCCTATATATTTTATCCATTCTGTGGAATCTGGAATTTGCTGGCAAAAAATGCAATTTAAGAGGTAGAAGTTATACTGTCAAAAGTCACCTTCTCAAAACTGATCTGTTTTACTTCCACAGGCAATATAAAGTATAAAACACTTATTTGGCAGGAAAAGATCAAAGTAAGTAGAAAGTGCTTTGCCAATTCAAAGTGCTAGAGTACCAGTATTCAGTGCATTGCCTACCAAAAGGTATGGCATATGTACCCATGCTGGGTTGCAGCTTCTAGATAGATAGAAAGAACCCTGGTATCCAGTTAAAAGAGAGAAAGACAGATTTTCAATGACAGGTTCAGATATCCCAAATGGGCTTAATTTGGATTATATCTTAGTTCCACAGGCTTTCCAAGGTTCCATTATCACAGACATTCAGTGTAACATTCTGAGGGAATTAAACATTATATGGCAAATCTACTCATTATGTACCTTTGTAATCCTTCACAGAGGTCAAGTTTCAAAGGAGTACCATTAAATGATAGATAATTTTGAGCCAATGTTTAAGGTATCTATTTTCCATTGAAATTGAGTTTTCCTGAACTGCTCTGATATCACAAGTATTCATATTCAAGCGGCATTTCTAACTCTATTTCTTTCCTGATGCCAATTACATATTTGAAAGAGACCAACTCTATTCTATTCTAGTTTATATGGTTTTCTGCATGTGAGTAACTTAGTTGATTTAACCTGAGTTGTTACAGATTTATTATTATGGAGGAGGAAAGTGCTGTGTCCAATATACTGGTTTGCTTTCTGTGCTTGGAGTTGGAGTGTGATTTTAAGCAGACAATAAATTGAGTTTATGCATACTTTTTTCCCTGGCTCAAGGATCCATAAAGGACCTGCACTTTTAGTTTAAGCTCTGTTTTTTCTTGGTCAAAAATTCTTTTTGCATGCATGAAAAAAATTGAGCTTGTGCTTAATTCTTTTGTTTGTGTTTAATCTTTTGTCCACACTTACACAGGTATAAAATGAGTGAAATTCCACTTACTCTTAGTCCTGTGATACCTCAGCCACAGCAACAAGAGGTGAATGTTTCAGTTGGAGATTAGACTGATTACTGTCAGTTGTAGTAGCGCTTTAGTTCAGACTGAAACCAATTAAATGCAGTCAGAAATCAACACTGAGGGGTCTCTAGGTCCATAATATTTTCAGTAAGAATCTCATACTCTTTGGGTTTTCAGTCACCCACATATAAGTATCTAGTGCTGTTTGTGATGCCTGGAGATATTTCACCTGGAATCCAACCAGTGGTTAGGACTCCTGAAGATGTGACATTGTATCTACAGCTTCTTATGGATGTCTCAAATCTTCTTGTTTTCTTAAAATAAAGTAGATATCAATCTGTTGGAAACAGCATCAGGCCATGTGTTTGTATCTGGTGACATTCTACCTTAGGAAACAAAAAATGAGAAAAGAAAATGTGCCCTGGACTGAACACAATAGTGCAGAAAAAGTTAACTGCAGCTTAGAAAGTATTTTATATTTTTATTAAAACTGTGTGGGGTGGGAAATAGCTACTGTTAGACTTGAAGAAGATTTAAAATGGCTATTTAAGATACATAGATGGAGATGGACTCTGGATAGTATGGGGAATACCACTGTGAAGAAATTTGTTTTAATAATTTTCATAGCTAATATATTCTCTATTCAAGTAATAGAATAGATATTGTCCCTGAGTCTGCTTTCCACTATGATAGCATGCAGTACCTAACTCTGTTTAAGTAATTTTGGGTTCTACCAGTATAAAAGTGATGTAAAAACATATTCAGGACCATTTCGTCCTCTGGCTGCAACCCAAATATGCATTTGAATTTTCTTGTGAGAATTCCAGTAAGGCTATTATTAAAAGGAAAAAAAAGGCAAAAGGGGGGAAAAAACCACCACCCCACACATAATGAGCTACAGAAATTAATAAAAACCCCTTGGCACGTTTTCATCCTCCCTCTATTCAGTCTGTTTTCAGACATAAAACCTCAGCAGTGAATTCATTTCTTGCTTTAGTTGGTTGACTGTATTCTTACATTCCTGAGTTAATGCTTCAGTAGTCAAGCTGCTTAAACTCTTTTGAGATGTTAGATAGCTTACACCAAAAAGGGAACACACAAAGCAACCAAGTAGCAAAGATAAAAGCACAAATAAATAATCAGATTTAGTCTTAAATGTATCTCATAAGGAAAAGTCTTAGCAGATCACTGTTGTATGGCTAAAATCCACTGTGTAGCTATTTTATGTCTTTTAGCAAACTGTCAGGAGTTTCCTTTTTCATTTTGGTTGGTATCAGAACTTTCTAGACATAGCCAGAACTATACTTAGGTATAGAAATGGGTCTTTATTCTATGAAAAATGAAACTATCACTCAGTTATTGTTTTGCAGTAGCACTGTACTATGCATTGCCAAAACACACTGGGATACAAACCTTTCCTCTAAGCACCTCTTGAGCTAAACAGGTAAGAAAAAGGCAAAGCATAAGAAGAGAAACAGCACAGAAAAGCTAAGTGATTTGTCCACAAGGCAGAACTGTGGCAGAATCTTTGAACAAAATCCCAAGGGTCTCTGAGGATCCCTGAGACTGTGGGACCTTCTCTTGCTCCCTCCTCTGTTCGTATTTCTCAGCAGATCAAATGGGCAATGTCCACCAGATCTGTGGGGGCTTCCAGCAGCTGTGGGTGCTGACAACAGTTCACAGTTGTCCTATGCTTCTTCATATTTTTTTCCCTGAATGTTGAGCTCCTCCCAATGCTTCTGTATCATTCAGCCATTTCCATGAAACTTGATGCTTCTCTTAGGAGCAGTAAGAACAACAAAAGATTCCAAGTCTCCTGAATATCTCTGCAGTGTCCTCCTCAGTAGGGGAGTATTTTATTTTGCCCTCCACACTTCTATTTTCTTATAGGAAACAGCTGTTTGCAAATCCTTGTGTAAATCTGTACTCACATAGGAAGCCAGTCCCAATCCTCCAGTGTTTGCTGGCTTAAGTCAATTGAGACAGATTTATGCTCACATGAGCATGTGGGTTGAGTATTTAGTTGTCTTTGTGCTTGGAAATACCGGGAGGATGGTGTCATCTGACTCCGTCCTTTTTCAGTGGGTTACCTCTACTCTTAGCAGATGGTGACAGCACTTTTGTTAGGGGTTCTTCACCAGGTTTAGGAAGTCTGTAAGCAGGAATAAATGTGATTTATAAATACACAGCATTTCCTGGCTAATACATGCAATAGATGCTTGGCATTTGCATACTCATCACTCCTGATGCAGACACCTAATGAGACTGTTAGTCAGGCAATAAGGTATCAGTCACGCTGAGCTTTCTCATGAGCTGAACCTAATCTCACCTAGTTGAGTCTTTCAATTCCAATTCTTTTTTTTTTCTTATTTTTAAATGAATTTTCATGTCAGTGTTTTTCTCTACAGACCCCAATGAGGCTATTACCATCTCAACTATTTCATTTCAGTCTTTGCTTTTACATTTCTCATCCTGCATGGTTTTCATTTACTAACTCTTGTAGGTCAACACTATTCTTCAGAAAAGCTAAATGAAGACCACATAACTGTTCCACAGAAAAATGGGCCGTGTGTCACACCCAGGCGTTACACAGTAAAATACCAGCATCCTTACTTTCAGTGATTGTAGGCAAGATTCATCGCACCTACCTTTAGCCAACTAAAGTCAAAGATCAATTAGGTCAAGGGAGAGTGGCATCCTCCTGAAATCAATTCATCCTGCCTTAAGCAAGTTTTCCAAGTGAGGCGTGATGAGTCACATCCAGAAGTTCCTTTATCACTCCATTGATTGCGAAAGGAGTCTAAGTTTTTAGTTTTGACCAAAATCTGTGTGTTGCGGTTGAGGGGGAAGGGTGTTGGAGATGATTATCACCCTATATGATCAAAAAGACTTTGTTGACACGATACAGAAATGGAATTCCGTGAAACTGCAAACAGCTGCATTACTATCTGTGATAATTTGAAAGGGAACAACTTATAAAACTTTTATATGAAATCCTCAAGAAGCCAGCGTTCAATTTATTCTAAATACTTTTTTTTCTGCCTTTTTCTCATACATACAGATTTGCCTTTTTTAAAAGACTTTTCCAAAATATATGATCAAATATCTTGCTTGATCTATACTCATTTATATGAGGTTTAGGAAAGCACAGGCCAATATTTTCTCTTCATATAAAAGTGGATGACAAAAAGAGAATGACGTGTGAAGAATTAAATCAACAGACTGAAAAGTGTTTGGACGCCATCTCATTTACTCCAAAGAGCTAATTGAATCAAAAGAACCTCTACAAATGAACATTTATAAAGTTGTTCAATGGATTTTATTTCAAATCAAGGATTAATTTTGTGAACTGGATTAGAAAGACTTTTTTGCAAATAGATGTCATTCACTTCTTAAAATTGGATTTATTTGCAGGTGATGCCTAATAAAAAGTAAAGAATGGGTCTTTGCACTGCAGGCCAAAAAAAATAATTTCTTCTAATCCATATTCAAAACCAAATTACTCATGACAACAGTGCACAGAGTTAAACCACTATGTGATAGTGCTGCAATATGCCCTGTCCTGTAGAGAGCTGAGTTTAAGATCAAACAGGGATTTTGCTTTGTAGGCTGATGGAGGCTGGGAGACTGTTGAGATCTAATGAAAACATTTTCCTCTGGGAGGTTTCTGCTCATGTACAGATGTCTATCACCCACTGTGAATTAACTCAGAGTGGCATGAAGCAGTAGCTTCACATACACAGAGACTTTCTGCTGCTTGGTGAGCACTGCTGGTGGAGTATTGTAAAGGAAGTATCACCTCACTACATTACAGGATATAACAAAGGCTATTTTTAAGGATGAGCATAATTGCATATAACTGTGATCTAAAGAAAAAGAAGAAAAGAAATACATGGAAAGCATTTAGACAGGGCAAAAAATCCCCATTTAGTAATATAATCTACATTTCTCATGCTTCTAAGATGTGGAAAGGACCTATAATATTGAGACATGGGAATTTGTAACTAAGGTTTCCACAGAAACAATGCTTAAATTTTAAAGAAAACAAAGTCTTACCAAAGCTGCATGTCTTGTAATGTGGTATAACAAGCTATTATTGGTATCTGTTTAGTAAGTCTCCTCAAAGAAGATAACCAGCATTGAAAAGTTAAGTTTTGATCTAATGGAATTGCCTAACTCCGCATCACATCCCTAAAATGCTGGTAGTCTCAGCTACACCTATGTTATGAGGGTTTGCACTAACAGTAAAATTAATAGAGCACTAATTAATTAACTAATTAATGAAGGTTAAAGAAAACGTACCCCCCCTGATGAGCAACACTGGGGAACTTTTATCAACAGACGAGAAGGCGGAAGTTCTCAACAACTTTTTTGCCACAGTCTTCACTGGCAACCCCTTTCCTCCTAGCTCTCATGCTGATGGCCCACATCACCTTGGAGACCAAATTGACGATGTCCCAGTGTTCCAGTAAGGACCCTTAAAGGACATCACTTGTTACAGGCTTCCTCGTGGACATTGGGCCATTGACTGTAACTCTTTGGATGCGCCCATCCATCCAATTCTTTATCCATGTCATGGTCCATCCATCAAATCCACGTCTCTCCTATTTAGAGGTAAGAAAGTTGTGGGGGACTGGATCAAAGACCGTACAGAAGTCCAGGTAGATGACATCCATTGCTGTTCCCTTGTGCACAGGTGCAGTCACTCAATCATAATTAGATTAGTCAGTCATGATTTTCCCTTGGTGAGCCATTTTGGCTCTCTCTAATCACCTGCCCCTGTCTTCTGTATGCTTCACCATAACTTCCATGATCTTACCAGGCACAGAGGTGAGGCTGACGGGTTGGTAGTTCCCAGGGTCCTCCTTATTACTCTTTTAAAAATGGGTGTAATATTCTCTTTTCTTCAGTCACTGTTCTTCTCCTATGATGGGAGGGACTTAATTGCTTCAGTCCCTGCCTTGAAGTTCAGGGACTTGAGAGGTGTGGGAAGAGTTATTGCTGGTAAAAAATGAGGCAAAAAAAAATGGTCGAGTACCTACTCATGTTGCTGTATAACAGATAGAGCGGATTATACTGAGTCATATGTCACATTAACATAAATCAGTGTAAATCTCTGAAATTAAAACCAACTTCAACCTTTCAGTGCATGAACTAAACAACAATAGTGGAAGGAGATAATTTAGACTAGAGTGTAGGCTGAGAATCATATTTCAGAATTTACACTAGCCAAGTGGTTTAATATTTCTGAAAGTGAATAAAAAGAATCTCTTCATCCCCTGAACCAACAGAAATACACTTCCTTACATTTAAAATATTTCAGAAATTAGTTTTTCAAAATAATCATCTTTATTTCCATACTATGAGAATAACACTGAAATGATGATTATGATACATTTATAAAAATCTTAGTTGAAAGCCAGCTTTTTCCAGTTTCCATATAGAAGATGTGCAATCACCTCATGATAAAGCCTCTGGGTTCTCACATAGGGACGCTTAACTTTCTGAGAATTAACGGTTTTATCTTGTGGCATGGTTTAACGCTAACCAGCAACTAAGCACCACACGGACATTCACTCACATGCCCCACACCCCAAGTGGGATGAGAGAGAGAGTCATAAGGGTTAAAGTGAGAAAACTCATGGGTTGAGATAAAGACAATTTACTAAGTAAAACAAAAGCTGTGCATGCAAGCAAAGCAAAATAAGGAATTCATTCGTTACAGCCCATCAGCAGGAACGCGTTCAGCCATCCTGCTAGACTCCATCACACATAATGGTTACTTGGGAAGACAAACACCACAACTCTGAAAGTTGCCCCCTTCCTTTTTCTTTCACAGCTTTTATTTGTTCAGCACAATGTTGCAGCGACAAAGGCCCGGACTCTGCCAAGTGATGAGACGAAGACGTTTAATGTTTCCTTTTTGCAACATATATAGTTTCTGTTTTCTGATCACGTGCCGTGCGCTCTACACAGATAGGTTGTGAGTGAATGTCCACACACCATTGTGAGCAATACAATTGGCTACATTTAAATGTTTACGCACCTAGGCTAAACAGTTACACTGCTATCTGCTTTCCACCACACAAATGATACCATATAAAGACATCGTTTTACTGTTCGCAAGGCTTCCTTCCCATCAATACAAGAACACCTGCCGAGCTCTCGCTCAGCAGCGCGTCTCCAATTTCCTCATTCCTACACAATGTCACATGGTATGGAATGTCCCGTTGGGCAGTTGGGGTTAGCTGTCCTGGCTGTGTCCCCTCCCAACTTCTTGTGCCCTCCCAGCCTGCTTGCTGGTGGGGTGACGTGAGCAGACACCATGTAAGCACTGCTCAGCAATAACAAAAGCACCCCTGTATCATCAGCGCAGTTTTCAGCACAAATGCAAAACATAGCCCCACACCAGCTACTATGAAGTTGATTAACTCTATCCTAGACAAAACCAGTACACCTTGAAAGCCTGTGTTTCCTGCCTGAATAGGATCCTGAAAATAAGAACCAACTTCAACTAAAGCGATACTCTGCAATCCACAAAAAAGCAATAGCTTTGAGACACCTAAGCTTCCTCACTCCCCTCAGCAGAGGGCTAATTTGGGAAAATATGTATGTTGATTCAAGTTTGTCACTGATAACCATGGTATTGCTTCTCATCACCAGAGACTGTATATATCCTTACCTATTTATCATTCCTCTCTAGTCACCCAAAAAGAGCACAAATGGTCCTTACCTAAAATAAATAAATAAGGCTTTCATCTTTGCCCTGGCATATTCAGCAGTGCAATTATATAGCACTTCATCCAAATACAGGAAATGTGATCAGCCTGTGTCCTTGGCACTATGCAAGTCATAAGAAAAAATATTAATAATAATAAGCTTCCTCCTTTTGGATAGAAAAGAAAAAAAGCAGATAATAAGCTGTCTAAGGGAGAGGCTTGGATTGCTTTTTATGTTGAAGTAATGATTGCCCTGCAACCACAGATGTAGCCCGGAACAAAACAGTTGAGTGTCTATTTTCTGTTTTTTGCAAATTTCTTATCTATTTCAGGTAAGCAGACTTTTACTCAAGATCCAAAACTCTGTTGTTGACAAGATCTTAAAAATGCTTTCACTGTGGGATTTTCTCTCATCAGCTTTGTCTGTGTTCCCTGGCAGCTTTAGGTAAGAGAATTCTGGACCTGGATAAGTTACGTCAGGAGTATTTGGTATAGTGTTAGTTCCCTATCCTCAACATGAACAAGACCTTATGACCAGTTACACAGGGCAGTAATCAGTTCTACTGGTACAAACTCTGCTAATGGGTGTCTGAGTAAGAATCTGCTAGAGCCAATGTAGCATGATTACACTCTCAGTGTATTTTACCTGAAGTTTTCAGACTCAAGATTTCAACTTTGTTAGGTCCTACATTAAATGAGTTCTGCTGCTGAAAATCAATGAGACTAGAAAAAAGCATCAAGCAAACCATGGAATTAAATATCATACTGTACTGAAGAAAAAATTGTCTGATTGGAATATGCTGTAAAATGTTTTTTCTACGTATTCTTAGCCATGATTTTTTCTATATTATTACACAAGTAGTGAGAAAGGACAGATAACACCTCGAGCACCATTTACTTAAATTCTCTTGATGAGGATCTGGTTGCCCTGATGTAACTTGGTCCTCTCAAGTTACAACCAAGATTTCACTAGGCCAAGGAGTTTCTCTGAAAAAGAAATCTCATTACAACTGTACCTTTGGATACCTAGATGGTGAGTTTTTTACGGTTGGTTCAGTAGTGCAAATGCATATAGGATGCTAATGATAAAAGAAATTGAATTAAAAGAGAGAAAAAATGATTGCTTGCAACTACAAGCTCTGCATGACCTTGAAAATGGAAGATCACAAAGGATTTGAATATATGGTGCAACATAGAAATGATTTAAAATACTCTTAAAAGAAACAGCTGTAGCAAGATGAGAAGAAAACAGATAATTGACACCAGATGTCCCTCTCAGATAGTGATGAAAGAGTAATTACAGAGGGAGAGATAGCATCCTGCAGAGAGCAGATGAGCTTTACCAGCAGCTCTACAAGAATGCATAGAGACAAACATGACAAGTTTCACCACCTCCTATAACATAAAATGAGACATGAAGAAAGAATCTTTCCTTATGCACTCAAAAATAAGAAAGTCATGAAGCCTTTAAGAGGAAAAATACCTGGGACAGATGGCATCACCAGTGATATCATAAAAGTTGGAGGGAACCCAGTAATCCAGCCAGAAAAGCTTTCAACTTGAACTACAGTGAATGAAGTGTCAAAGGACTGGAATTATACTATAATCACTCTTCTGCATTGTAGAAATGGCAAAGGTGCTAAGAGACATACAGCCACCTTATAGACTTCCAGACATTTCTGATGTTGAGCACATTAGCTGAGCAATTGACTTTTGTAACAGCTACAGTTCAACTACCCCAAAATAGATAAGAATACTTTATATGATGTTGATGTAGTAAACTACAAAATGCACATCATTTCATGAGATAGATAATGACTCTCTGACAGACTCTCTATCTACATGCCTAAGTAATGATATAGCAATATGTGAAAAATAAATTCCCCCAAATCAAACTGTGACAAAATGACACACTGCTCTACATAGTCTCCCTAGGGAGAGCATGAGAGGGATCATGAACTATATGTGACAGATGTTAGTCAGAGTGCTTAAAGCTCTACTGGGAAGCAATTACATTACAGTGATGGTGGTGGCTTGAGAATCTGCAGAAAGGGGAAGGTATTGATAGGAATGTTTTCAATCTATAATTGACAAATATTTTCCCAAATTTACATCTAATAATTTTTTTCAGAATTTTTAAAGTTACTTTAGACAAAGTTTTCAGAACCTGACTGATTAGATTTGTTCAGTATCTGAACTTAAAATTAAGAACTTTAATCGCTAGTTACTTAACAATATACATCTTTAATTAACTGATCTGCATTTCAGAGCTGCTGAACAATATTGTTCCCCTCGGTTATATGTCTATATCTTGTATTATTTTTGGGTACTGAAGAAACCAGCTTTTAAATTACCTTTTATTTTATAGTGTTTAGCGGGGGAGAGCTGTGTTTGGTTTTTTGGTTTTATTTTGGGGGCTTTTTTTTTGTTTGGTTGTTTTTGTTTTTGTTTTGTTTTGGAGTTTTTTTGGGGGGGGTGTTTGTTTGTTTTTTTGGGGGGTTATTTTATTTTTTTTTCTAACTTGATTCTAGTTCGTTAATGATGTGTTAGTCCAACAAACCAAAAAACAGAATTTGTTTTGAATTGAAATGAAATGACATGAAATGAAAACATGAATTATTTTTCATGACAAAGGTGCACTTCTATTTCCTGGGAAATGTTTAAACTAATTTTTTCTAATCAGCTAATCCAGGTTGGAACATAGAAAAGTGAAAGCATACCAGAGTTTTCTTGTTGTGTTGTCAAAATGCTTCCTGAGGAGCTCTAATTAGATAGCTCTTTGTTAACACTATATTTCTAAGGTACTCTAATTATTTGGTAAGAATATTCTTTGATAGGACAGTGAGCGAAGAATTTAAATGAAACTTCTGGTTAACTTCCTAGCAGGTCAGAAATATGGGAACCTTCCTCTCATGGAACAGCGGAAACACTATTAAATGCCTTGAAGGAATGATTCAGTCATTACTAAAATTACACTTACGATTTAGTAGAAAAATAGAAAAATCTCTTCATTAGCTAAAGAGAGCCTTATCAGTACAGATAGTATCATTGTAGATAGATCAAGGCAGAAGTGTATCTATTCAATGAGCTTTGGATCAGAGCCATGGTGAATTACGCTGGTTCTTATTATCTCTTCTTTTAAAAAGCACTGGTAAAATATTTTGGATGTCAGTCTAATGATTATGCTTTCTTGACCACTTGTACTCATATGTGCAAAAGGGCATTTGTGCACTCAAGAAAGGCTCTATAGTATTGGTGTATTTATGGTTTCCAGCAGAGGAATTTTCAGAGGGAAAATTAAGAACCTACAAAAAATATTTGCAATGAGGGCATGAATGTTTCACATAGGGAGCTCATGCTCTTCAAATTACTCTAAGCATGAATTTTAAATAAGCAGGTTTCCACTCTTGAATAGCACCATTGAGTGTACTCCATCAAGACAACTGGCAGTCCAAACAAAGAACATTATCAAACACGTGTGAAATCGTAATTATGCAACTGTCATTAGTCAAATCAGCAGCTGTTAGAAGAAAACTCTAAGTGACAGATGGAAACATTCTTTTTCTTTTCCTTTCTCTGTTTCCATTTCCCTCCCTCTCTCCGCCTAGATGAGACCTTTTTTAAACTGGAACTGCCAGAGAAAGTGGGGCACTAAAAATAAAGATGAATCACTTTCTCTTAACTTGGGTTCAGCAATGCTTTGCAACTTTGTCCAAAATAGGTAAATAATGAACAACATTGCCCTGTGATGGACTCTGTTTTTCTCTTAAAAGAGTAAATATGCATTAAAACATTCCATTTTTGGTTTTGTGGAGAGAAAGACAAAAATTTAAGAAGTAGAGCCAAGCTGTGTATTTTTGGAAGAACTTTATCTGTTTTTGTGAAAGGGACTACCATCTTCCTGAAGTAAAAATTTCTTCTTAGATGACTGCCTAGCTAAGTTACAATGCATATTTATTTTTAATAATGTAATTTATTCCTTTGTAAAATAATAATGACTTCAATGGGACCATTTACATTTAAGCACAAATTTAATTGTTTTACCAGATCACGGCCTCATAATAGTATCGATTTTCTTTTATTTACCACAATAGATTGGAAGAACCATAAGACTTGACTAAATCAGTGACAGAAAATCATAAAAAATTTAAAGCAAACTTTTTCAAAATTTGTTGTCCCCAAAAGGACTGAAACAGAACTATCAAAATAGGCTTTGAAATGTTCTTGGTATATTCTTGACCCTTCAGAACTGTGAACTATCAGATTTCTAAGAATCCAAAGGAACAGAAGGAAGTTCAAGATAACTGAGGGTTTTTGTATGTGCTCCCTTTTCTAAAATCAGTAATTTGCACATAGGCTCCAACAGATTTTGACATTTAGGTTATACTGAAACTAAAACCTCAAACTGTTAATGGGCAGAACTGATTCCCCCCAGCACAAAAATCAGTATTAACAGTGGCTACCGGTATAAACTAGATTTCTGGGTTTGTTCCCTCCTCCCATATATGCATATCTGTGTACATACTCATAAACTAGGGACAAAAAAACCTGAGAAATGTATTAATTTGTTTTTCTATTATTCACATGGTCTTAAAGCTATAGTTACAGAAAGAAGGAAATGATGCTTAGCAGAAATAGTAAGTAGGTAAGTAAATAGTACTTAGATGAAAAGTATACCACTGGAAATGTTTACTGTTGATTCCGAGAATACAGCTTTTACAAGCAACACACTAAGCCAGAATAGGGTGATGCACCTAGCTTACCTCTGAAGTCAGCCTTGCCATTTCCAGCATTACTAAACCTGACTCAGTGAATGAAGTCAACAGTGTAATTCCAGCCTCACTGAAGTCTGCTGCAAAATTTTGATTGATGTCAGTAGGTAAGTAATTCTTCACACCACTCAGCAAGCATGGCTTGAAAAGAACAGTCAGTGTTAAAAAGATTCGTAGCAAATCCCTTTTCTAAGCTTTTTCCCCTCTTTTAAAAGTTCATTTTAATATCCAACATGTTGCAGTCCAAAACCAACAAGGACAAAACTGACTCAGAAGTGATAATGAAATATGTCTCTTGTTTCTACCATACATCTTTGAAAAAGTTATAAGTCATATAGAGAAGAGATGAATTGCATGAAAAACATAAAATAGATTTAGTTCTCCCTATTGGTGAGCTGTGGAAATGTTTAAAAACAGGACCATTTTCAAGGGGCTCACTATGAATTTTCATTTTGATTTGGGCAAGTTTATTATATATATCCTTCTTTTAAAAAATTAGATATCTGATATTTGTCTGATATATACTATTTCTGATTTGAAACTAAACAAGTTTTGTGGAAAAATAACATGAATGTTTAGTTATTCCAGTTTTAAAATATCCACAGCATGCAATGGTTTCAGATTGCAGTAACTGCTTTCTGATGCTTCTTTTATATTACTTGCTGATGTCTAGAAGCTGTATCTTTTTTAGGATCAGAAATAATCTAATGGACTGAAATCAAGAGCTGACACTATTTTAGATATAGAAATTTAATGATGAATCAGTTCGTTTTTAAAATAGTCTTAATAGGTTATTCTTTGAGACAAAAAAAGATAAGTAAATTACTCAATTTGTGAAATATAAAAGGAACATATTCCTTTTTACATGATAATTGCTGCCTCATATTTTTATAGATATATAAGTATGCCAGTAGCAAAGATAATATGCTTTCGAAGATGTCCCTGAATATTAGATCAAATAATATTTCAGGAAACATACCTGATCTCTATTGCTGTAGCATGCCAATGTCTATCCTATTTCTTAATTCATGTTCACAAGCTAATGAAGGAGGAGTAGACCAGTAGCATGATTTGCCTGGATATTTAGCTGACTTGATTCATGGTGGTCATGAGAGCGGGTTTTATTGATCTTTTTTGTAATTTGAGCCTCAAAGAACTGCTCAGGACTGCGTAAGATCTCAGAGTGTCAGGACAGAAACTAGAGCTGACACAACAATCTATCTTCTGCCCTCATTTACCTCCACAATTTTTCAAGCAGCCCAAGAATAATATTAAGGAATTGTTATAATTTTGATTTGTATTATTTCTATTAGTTTCTTAGTTAATTAGCTAGAACTTCAGCATGATTTATTAGTTTATCACCACACATTATTTTTCACATATGTAAGTATAAAATGGCAGTAAGCACTTTCATGAAAATGCAGTTGTCTTGTCAGTGAATCAGATGAGTATTTAATTTCTTCGTTATAAGATTATATTCCAAATTTTTTATATCTTCCCTTTTATGAATTTATTTTGGAGTCAAGTCAGCTATCTTCTACAGCAAGAACTTTTTATGTTAGACTTATATTTAGTTCCTTTGATAACTGAGGTGTAGAATGCCTAGTAAACCTAACACATGCTGGGTGGTTTAGGTCATGCTCTTGCTGCAAAAAATACTCTGAATCATTTTTGATAGTTTTATAAGCCTTCTTATATCAAAGCCATCAATGAAACATTCCTTATTAATTGAAAGAACATCTAATTGCCCTTCATGTATAAGACTCAAAGTAAGAATTTGGATTTTTCCTTCCTGCAATGGCATGAAAGTACTTGTCTTTCTAACAAGTGTTGCTCCAAAAGCAAATGATTCATACTTTTTCAACAGCTTTCTGAGAGGTAACGTGTATTTCATTTTTAAAAATATAATTAACTTTCCCTACTAAGAAGGAAAACTGTGAAGAAACCTGACAAGCATTCACCAGCTGAAAAAGAAAGGCTGAAGCACAGTCGAGAATGGGCCTTGGGCATGTATTTTTCCTGTCAAGTACAGTGTTTCATAAGGCAAGTACAAACCTCATCCTCCTGTGGGGACAGGACGACATGTTTGCAGACCCAGGAGCTGAGAGGCTCTCCTAGATCCCACAGTCAAGGCTGGGAAGACAACAGAAGCAGGTCCTCTCTCTGTGAATATCCAGGGACATTCAAAGGACTTTAAAAATCCTTCGGTTTCTTCTGTCACGAGGCTTATCTACACATTAAACATCAGTTACAAAAAAGGAAGTAATTTGTCCTTAATTTGTTTGAACCAGTCCAACTTGTGCATGCTGATATTTTCTACTAATATAGATTATGAGCATCATTGATTCGAAGTAACCTTAGAAAATTTGTTTGTCAATGACAAGTTTCAAGTGCATACGTTCAAAGTGTTACAATGGAACTGTAAACAGTAGTAACTTACTCCTGATGTAATGCAAGGCATGCAGGCAGGGGAACATAGGAAGATGAGCAAAAAAAAGAAAAGAAGTCTCCTTTACTACTTAACATTTGTGAATCGTTCTTTTCTTTCCCAAACATGTGGGTCAAAAGTCAATTTAGAGCATTTTTATAGGTGTCATTAAGAGTCCTTTCCCAACAAAATTGTGTAGCATGGAAATCTCTCTGCATGGGACCAAGTAACTAAATGGCATGGCGAGTGTAAAGGAGGAGATATTGCACAGCTGCTGTGCATCAGATAAATCTGGTAACAGTCACAGGAGAGAATTGATACAGAAAAACAAAAGACAATATTTGTTCCATAAGCATTATTTCAGGCCACCTTGCTTAACCCTTTCCATTTCTTTTCTTGCTCCATCCTAGTCCGGACACTATTAGCAACTGAATCATGCTACTATAATTATCCCCAGACAGTCCTAGAATTTCAAAAGTTGCCATGTTTTATGTGTCAACACTCATCTTGAGTTTGTACCTGGGCCTTCAAATTTTAAACTTTTAAAAGGTTTAAATGAAGAATACATGCCCCCTTAACATTTGAAAGATCACTATAGTTAGAAAATGAAATAGCAAGTTGTCTCAGTAGTGATTATGGGTGGTGCTCTTTCTTAAGAAAGAATTAAGAATAATAAGAAATATAGAAATAATATAATGCAATATATATGCTGGGGAAATTGATGAGAAACTATCAGTTTAATCAGACATTTTTGAAATGGTTTGAAATATAGAAAAAATGAAAGCTTCTCACTGATTTTTAATAAAACATACAATAACATAAACCCAGAGGAATAGCTTGTAAGCACCTCTCACTTTCTAAATGCAACTAAACACCTCATATTCCTGTATGTTAAAGTGAATTGCATAGAAATAGCAAATAGTGCCAGCAATAATTACTGAATTTATATATTAATAGAAATCTAGGACTTCATAAATATCAATATATAACCATATATACAATGTATGCTAGTTTTCAGTAACTATAAATTCAGTGATTATGTCCAGATGCATCCAGTATTTACTTATATTTGTCTGTATAAATAAACAGAAAAGCTGCAAACATTTATTAAAATTGAAAAAATGGTGAAAATCTACTATTTATTTACAGTGAAGGGTTAAAAGTGATTATACTGAACATTTTGCTGCTTCAGATAGGCACCCCAATTCTTTTTGCATCTTGTATTTGAGACAGAAGGTAACAAAAAAGATTTTTGCCTTTAGCAAAACTATATGCACCAAATCCCACAATTCTTTTCACATCTCAGGGTGATATAATTGAAATGAAGCTTTATACATAAAAACATAGTAGAAACATTAGCATTTTCAGTGGAAATAAAAAAGATTCAAGTCTGGTTCAAAACAGAAGTCCTCTTATTGTTACTGAATAAATACAAGAAAAGATATAAGAGTTATTTAATATATAAGTAAGTGAAATAAAACAGAATGCTAAAACTGTGAGAAACAGAACACAGTAGGTTAACGTGTGATGCATGGCAAAAGGTTGCCATATATGTAAATTATCTATTGTTTCTTTTTAATTTGTAGAATTTATCTACTGTGATTAATGTAATACAAGGCTTGAAGGCCTTTCTTAAACTTTTAAAAAAATGAGACAGGAGGCTATGGCCATCTATAGCTATTTCACAACTAATGGGAATAAGTTTTAGACTGAATTTTTACTGGATAGAAGTACTGTCTTCCTCCATGCTTTTCAAAAACTTCACACCAAACTCAAGCTAACAGACACCCAGGTGATGTGCTGAGGAGGCACTCAAAGCCTGCCCTGCAATGTGTTGTTTTGCTAGCCTTGGAAATATTGACCTTCCCATTTGGAAAGTTGGCTCAAGTGGGAGGTGTTGGCAAAAGATGTTAGTATTGAATGGTCAAAATGGGGGGGAATAACACTGAGTTCTAAGACCTTTGAGACAATTGCCTCTATAAGGAAGGGAGATTCTCTTTCTCTGGGTTCACTCTGAAAGTCTCTTAGCAACAGGTATGACAGGGATTTGTCCTTTTCACAGTAATTGAGGTTAACTTCTTATCTAGATAGGTAGACACGGTGCTTAAGGACATGGTTTAGTGGTGGTTTGGCAGTGTTAGGTTAATTGTTGGACTCGATGATCTTAAAAGTCCCTTCCAACCTAGACTATTCTGCGATTCTAGACAAGCCTGGGGAAAGTGTTGTTCTACAGCTGGTAAGGAAATTATTTCTTTAAAGTTGTTTTGGGGTTTTGTTTGTTTGTTTGTTTGTTTTTCTATCAATATGTATTCCTTTAAGTAATTAGTCCATTTTGTTCATGCTTCAGGAGGATGGTCACCTGGTGGAAAATAAACCATTATGAACACGAAGGCAGCTTGTGGCTCCTGTAAAACACCAAGTGAAACTTGGGAAGGAAATGCAAATTGAAGGCTAGTGGAGTCAAAGCCAAATACTATTAAACCAGAAACGTTTATTACTAGAATTTGTTTTTAAAGATGTGAGTAGTATAAACATTTTTATACTTGTGAAGAATATGGTTGTTGTGTCTTACTACTTGAAGGAAGGACGTACAGATATAATAAGACATCATGAACCAAGACAATTTTCTGTTAAGCACTATGGAAACATATTGTAGAATATCAAACTCAGGATCTCTTCGCAGAGTGCTTTGCTTGAATTTTAGTAGCTTTGTCTCTGTTACAGAGTACTCATCAAATCTATGAAAAGACGAATATCATGGAAAGCATTCCTTTCCCCCATAGATGGCTGCAAATCTGTTCTGTTTTAATGGCAGAAAGAAGTGAGATGCACCAACAGTGAATGCCGGCTTGACACTGTCATGAGGCTTTTGCTTCAGGCTGAAAAACAACAGGCAAGCAAGGAATGCTTTTTCATTAAATGGCCCTGGCTTTTACCAAGATAATTCAAACTAGAAAAATGAGGTTTGGTGGTGAGAACAGAGAACTAGTATCACTGTGAACTCCAATTTTTCTATCACCTTCTCATTCTAATACTCACTTACAAGGTTCCAGCTGTTAAGCAACACCCAATTTTCACTGTCATGCTGGCTTACACCATTTTAACTTGTTTAATGCATAGAATAGAGGTCTAGAGCTGTATCAGATTTGATAGAAGAAACAGGTGCTTGTGAGTAACAATAGTTTTGGCTCCATCATGAGAGACATGAAAAGCAGAGATATTATTCCCTTAATTCAATGGCTAGATTTGTATATTTTTAGTCTGGAGACGTATTTCATGGAATATACACACATCAAACACCTACTGGGACTGGACTGACTGATGAAAAAAGTCAGGGTAAGGGCTC
The DNA here is from genome assembly GCA_028565335.1 of Limnodromus scolopaceus. Lineage (NCBI taxonomy): Eukaryota > Metazoa > Chordata > Aves > Charadriiformes > Scolopacidae > Limnodromus > Limnodromus scolopaceus. Next base: position 87,897,045 of record JAOXNO010000013.1, read on the forward strand.
ACAGGGTAAGTCTTTGAATCTAAGTAAATCCTTAAGTTTGATCCTTTAGGTGCTTCACAAATATTTGGCCTATCAAATTCATAATAAATAAGCACAACAGAATTAAGTGGGAAAGTGCTTTTCTACATTTAATTAGAAATCTGTGCTTTACAGAGATGGCTTAGTGAAAAATATGAGACAAAAATATTGATCAGCTAGCAGGTAAATGCTCCCATGACTTTGTAATGAACACATTGCAGCTTTAAGCCTGGTCTCTTAAAGACTTTAGGAAAATCTACAGGTCAACTTTCAATGACTAATTCAAAGTGAAGGTGCTCAATTGTGTATGTATATATTGAAATGTATGCAGATGAAAAATACATCTGAGAGACAGGGATCTGGCCATGTTACAGAAGTGCAGAAACTAACTCTGAGGAATGCTGTATTCCTTGTAAATTATTCACTCAAATGTAGTAAATATGAAATAGTGTTGCAACAGCCATTGTGTCAATATCCCACAGGTCACTGAAGAAATATTGTACTTAAAGATTGTACTAAAGAGAGGTAATGGCAACTGAACCTAGATTATTTTTGATTTTGGTTTTGACTGTTTTTACAGTTGCTGAAAAAAGGCAGATATTGACCAAACCCAGCTAATTCGAGTAAATTTTAGCAAAATAAAAACATTTTGCTTTCTATTGACCTGAAAAAATGTTTTGTATTTTTTCTATAATTGTTAAATGATATCTTCTTATTAATCAAATTCAGAAATACAGAAAATGAGGTAGAATACTGGAAAAGGGTTTAGCAAAAGAATTACAATTTTAGTTATTCTCCTCCAGGAAATTATGTATGATATGACTTTACTAGAGACACTCTCATAAACCTTCTTGTAGAGATTAAAATTTCCTGTAGTTTCCACTACACCAAGTGTAACTACATTTTATGATGATAATAGTGTGGCTAATGCCACAGCAGATCAGATTGGGATTTTTTATTACTCATATGACATCCTATACTTTCAAGAAGAGTTACTTTTCATAACCAATATGTCATCCACTCTCTCTAATTTGTTTGGAGGGAATATCTTTCCACCACTAAAATGCAATTGCCTACATCACTGAGAATCTCCATTTTGAAGTAAACCAAATGGAGCTTGTTCTGCCGCCCATGTATCTCTGTCTCCCCATCTATATTAACATTCAAGGCTTATGTGATGCTCATAATATCATTTGAATATTTGCATTAATCCTCCTAGCTTTGTAATGACACTTACAAGAAAGCAGCATCACTCCTAGTTTCAGTGCTGAAACCGAAAGCTTTCCATCTCTTAAGAACCCATAGCAAGCCAGGATCAGAAATCGGTAAAATATTTTTTCCAATCTACTGCTACTCATTCAGAGGCAACAATGTCCAGGCCTAAAAATGTCATCAAGCTAACAGAAACAATTAGGAGCTCTCAAAGCAGTCATGCTTTCTTTGATCTGGTATAGCTCTTGAAAGATCCTTTTTTTGGATAAATCAAATTAATATGAAAACACATAAACCTGCCTTGGACATATAGGCATGTTCTCCAAAGCTCTAAAGTCTCACAAGAGACAGGTTGTACAGCTCCCTATGTAGACAATCTGATGGAGAAATTTCACCTTGGTGCAGAGCTCAGCCTTCGGTTTGGCTAGATCCAGGAGCTCTGCGTGAAAACATTTAATGGACTGTCAACCACTGATGTAAGCAGGGGCTAATTTCTTGTCATGGTGGAACCAAAGGAATTTGAGGTGTTCATTGCTTTGCAGTGCCAAAGTATTGATTTGCAGATAACACCAACAGGAGATATTTAAATATAAGAATTTATTTTGCTTTATGGAAGCTCTCAACTTTACAACAAAATGGTTAAATTATATCAGATGTACAAATAAGTTAGATTACTAACCTTTTGAGTGTTTTGTTCTTTGTGTGGCATTCTTGCTGTCCTTATTCTTTAATATGTGCTTAGAATATCAAATATTTACAGTTCACAAACAATATTTCACTTTTGACTTCCTGAGTTGCTGGAATTTTCTCTTAATTTTTTATTATTTTAGCAAGCCAGACATTCAGTTTTTAAGAGATCTCTTCTGTTAATATATATTTCATCTGTGAAGACAATCATCTTGATTAACAGTGGCAGGTTGGATATGTGCTATCCAAGCTGAGTTCTGACATGCTTGTACTTAAACCTGAGAGGATTTTCCCAGTCTTCCTTTTCTTTAGTTCTGTACTGTCTTCCTTGGACCTGTAACTATATCTAGCTGACTCAAATTTACTATGAAGTTGTTTCATTTTATCCACAGTAGTTGTAAGAAAGGACTGAAGATTGTTTAAGACTGAGCGTGCTATAAGTGTAAGTAGAAAGCATAGGAATGGTTTAATCACATAAATATGAAATCAAAGTTTGTGTGTGGCATTGGTATAGTGATGGTGTGTTCAAAGGCACTCCTGCTTCTTTCTACCTTGCTGGACAAATTAACTACAATTATCCTTCCTCCCTGTAAATCTACATTTACAAAGACATTGAAAAGATGGCACCTTTAAGGATGGTTTAATTCCATTATCATCCAAATACTGGAAAGTTGCTTCTGCAACATCAAGATATGTTTAGACATTCTTCTAAATTCATGCATTTCCACTGTGCTCTGTTAAACTCACCTGCTTTTGAAGGCGAGTGCTTCTCGTTAGAGCATGCAGCAGGTATGTTTTCATGGGATTCTCTCAGTGTGAGTACTGTAGATAGTTCTGAATGAGAATTAGTAAAGGGATTTAGACTTTCTGAAGGATGTTACATAAATATAAGATGTAGAGTTTCAAGACACAAAAGATATTCAGCCCAAAGCCAGGGCATTCAATACTGAAAAAATATGTTCCTGTGTAATTGGTTGACACTTCTCAGTTTCTGAGTTGACCTAATCTCAATTAAAACTTCCAGTTTTCTGCAACATGTGCTCTGTTAGGAGTGAAATTAATATGTGTCACTCTACACAGAAGGAGCTCCTATGGTATTAGCCTCTGAAAAGTCCACTTCCAAGGCCAGTACTTATGGAGTAAAGACAAAGTGGGAAAGTAAAAAAAAAAAAAAAAAAGAAAAATAATTTATTTTTCTGGTGTAGTAAGAATGGAAGCTACAGCAAGGAAAGGACAGGAGCAAAATTAAAATCTCTGCGTAAGGGTAAAGGGCCAAAAGTGATCTTCGGTCTACTACACAGGCAAGTTCTTCCTACAAACCCTCTGAGGGTGAACTGAGTCAAAAGAGAACAGCAGACATTGTGATACATGGTACTGACCATTACAGCTCAGCTTGATCAAATGTAAATTTAGTTTAATGCAGGTGAGGGATGGAGCAGACTCTTTCGTCAGAGTACATGGAAAAATAAGGCTGATCCTAAGAGTAACCTGTGAGCAAAATGTATAGTCTTAATCTAGTGCACAGTGTCGTAAGATTTTAGTTTCATTTCCTGTCTAAATCAGTGCTACCAAGTTTTCTAAGAATGCAGCAAATTATCTAATTGAGAAGAAGTCTATAAATTATTGCTTTTGCGTTGGATTTGCTTCTACTGAGATAGAATTGTCAGTATCTTTTTACTAATACCTACAGTGAAAGAACATAGAAGTCATCAATGTACTGGAAAACTTCAGGGTACACTTTAAAGTATTTCAGCAATGATGTCATGTGTCGCATACTATTAATGTACCATAAAGTGGGCAATCACTATCTGTGATACATTTTGAAAAAATGTGATTCTCTCAGCCTCAGAGAACATAATACTAAATACATCAGACTTTGCAAGTTGAGTATGCATCAATTAATCTGCAACACGTGTGAGACGAGCATATACTCATTACCTCTATCTTATGGATGGAAAAAATAAAACAAACCAAAACACAAAAAAGCAACAATCCAGTCAGAAAAGCTAGATGTATTTGCAGGAGGATGAAGATTTAAAAAAGACTAGATCACAGAATCACAGGATCAGGGACAAAATTTCCATGTTTGCCATAGTTTTTAGTTCTGGCATCAGAAATTAAATACTACTGCGTACATCCAGATACTACAAGCCATTTATATACAGAACAAACCCTCTATACACAGAAAAAAATTTAAATCCCCCATAACTCAAAGATAACTTTACTTCTTACATCACATTTCTTTAGATGCCATGGTGCACCTTCCTTCCATTAGTTCCTTAATTGTTTGTAGGTTTTTTTAAGATTTTAACTCTTGCATATGAAATCACATTAGCTCCATAACTTGAATGCAAACACTATTTCTCACCTGATACTTTGTAGTTCCCTTCTCTTTCCTCTTGTAGATTTTTCTTGATGAAAAAAGTAAACTGTTTTCTAAACATGCTCTGGAATTTACACTGACATTATACCACAGACCATTTTCTGCATTTAGTCATACAGCAAAAAGTACAAAGAAAGTGAGACACCATGTGTTGTTGTAAGGACTAGTTAAAAAAAAACACAAACAAACAAAAGAGAAACAAGTAAATGGTTAGTAAAACAAAGAAGAATACAGATGTTATGTCATGAAAATGCCTGCATCAATTGCTTATCTACCCTGTATACGACACATACCGTTGTTGGTTGATGCAAAAAAACTCTCAGAAAAATGTTCAATATTGCAAGAGAGAGAAGAGACAAAAAATGCTCGTTAATTTGTGTTCATATGCTCTCCAGACTGTAAATTGAACATAGAAATTCAAATATGTTTTCTTCTCAGAAAGAGGGGAAGGGGAAGAGGAAGAGTGGTTGAAAATGTTCTAGATATTTTCTGTCTGTGATGGCCTATGCCCTTTTTGCTGACCTGTCTTGCCCTAGTACTTAATTCTGTTCTACCTCAATTTGCAACATATAAACTTGCAGAAAATAAATATACCAAGGTCATGATCTCTGGAGGGCTCTCTCTTGACTAGATGACTCTGATGCGTTAGGAATACTAATGCCGTTTCCTCTCTCAACTCCATTTTATCTTTCACTCAATTCTTCCTCTCCCTGTTCACCAACCGTTGGTGTGGAGACTTCATAAAACTGCAGGATTGCCCCTGCAGACATTGAAAATTCTAGACACCTGTCTTAAAAGCATATAAGAAAGGAATTAAACTTGGGTTCCTTTTAGTTGATCTCTGGTGATTAGATTTTCAGGATAGAAATGGGTTACTTTTTTATTTACAGAAAGAAAATGTCTTTGTACAGTATTTATGAATTGCATTGTGATGTTCAGCTATTTTTTGTGTAAAACCTTCTGATGTTGTTATTGTTGTTGTTAGAATGGGTGACTTGAACTGTTTCACTGAAATATTAATGTGAAAATCCTGTTAAAAAATGCCCAGTCATCTTCAATGCAACCAGATATTCCACAGCTGTTCTGGTGTTATTGAGGTGCAACATCACGTCCCCAAAGACAGTGAGGGAAGCTCCCAGGCACTCTCACATGCATTCACCCACACAGCATGAGGGTGAGCCAGAAGTGGGTGCAGAAAGGCGATTTTAGGTGACAACCCATCTCTCCTGAGGCAAAGTACTGGAGACTTCCTTCTGTCCTGGCCATTACCTGATCCTACCCCAGAGGTGACATGAATGCCATTCTTCAGACTTCTTGCAAGTGACCAATATACTGCACCAGAAAAATCCTGTCGATGACTCTGTATACATGATTCAACAGAGAGTATGAAGCTCATTAAAATGAGGGAGCCATCACGAGTGGGTGTAGGAGAATAGGAAAACACAAATAATAGACACATTCACTTCACTGTGATTTAATTCTCTTATTTTCCTCTTCACACAGTACACTGCCCTTCATTTGTTTTCTTTGTCTTTCTAGAGTGCTCTCGGAAAGCAAAAATGAGACAATCTTCTAGTGATTAACTGGTAACCAGAAAAAATTACTGATAAAAGTTTTTGAAAATATCTTCTCATTTCATACAACTCTGTTCTTGAGATCCAATTTAATATTCCTCAGAAAATCATGTTTTCAGAATCTTGAATGCTTTTTCTCATAAAAAGGCCTTAATATGGCTATTGGATCCCTTCAAGGTGTTTTTATTTGTACATCAGAAAATGAAAGCATCCAAAACTAAAGAGAGAGCAAAGACTACGTTGTGACTCAGCGTTGCAGTGTGATTGCTGCTTCTGTTTTCTCAAGAAAAGAAGGACGCACTGGCATTCATTTTTCTAGTAGTTTTTTTCTGTCTTTCAGATGTATTGGTTACCACAGATGTAGAATCTATTTGCAGTTATGATTCTGTTGCCTTCATGTCAGTGGAATTAATGTTCTGGTGTTGAGTGTTTTTTACAGCTATGTATCTGCTAACCATACCCCTCCCTTGTTTGCTGTGGAGGAACTTACACCAGGCCAGATACAATCTGTTATATACTGAGCTGAAGTACGACTTCAGTAACTGTTACTGAACACTGTGCAGGAATTTAAATTGTGAGTGATTCATGAAACCATTTTTTTCTTGTAAGAGGTATATTTCTTCTAATTACATCTGTCAGTAATTTACTGTTCTGCACCAATAAGCAGTTAGATATTCTGAAAAAAGAGAAGTAAAATTTGCAATTTGTGAGCAACCGTGCATTTCAGAACAAAAAGCTAAGAGTTAAGGGACTAGATTATGAATCTTGTGCTAATATTGCAAAATGTCTGGAGATAAATAGGTCTTCTCAGCTGAGTAGGTGCACACAGGGGTAGAATATATGTTGTTTAAGTAATGTCAGTCTGCCCCTGTAATTGTAAAGGCTTTTGTACGGCTAACGAAGACTAGCAAGTCATGATTTGACAGAAGTCTTTTGCTCTGCAGCTGACACTAACTTGCTAAAAGGCGCTTGATTAATTATAGCATTGTAAGATAATGCATTGTGAGCCCATACCAGGCAAATTACTCTTCACGGAGCACTGACAGCACGTCTCTCTTCCACCTATGTAATTTATGCTATGTATAACAGTCACTGGAAACACAGACCCCCTGAAAATTAAAGCTGCAAAATAAGAAACACAAAGCAAGCTAGATTACAAACTTGAAACCATTTCTCATGGGCTGTAATTATAATCACACATCAATCCTCCAGGCTAGACCATAGCCTCTATAAGGAATAACATGCCAAGGAAAATCCAGTGCAAAACATAATTATCTGTTACCTAGACTAAAACGTATTTCACCCTATCTGATATTCATTGTTTCTTTTATCATATATTCGACAAAGACACAACAGTGCTTACCTTGCAGCAGTCTTTCTATGTTGTGATCTGTGATATGTCTGCACTGTTTTCCAGCAGCCTTCTACTATGAGGCTTCCTTTTTTAAAATAATATGTAATGGTAAGTGCTGTACTTTCATAAGTAAGAACATAAAAAGTGTCTGTAATCCAGCATTAAAAAAAAAAAAAAACAAACAAAAACCAAACAAAAAACAGGATAGATATTGTTATGACATCCTATTGTCATCTGCTGGTAATTAAACAGGAGCAAATTTTGTCTAAGATCATGAAATAATGATATCATCATTGGGCATCTAGAGAATTTTCACTGCTGAACTCTTTAATGGTGAAAAGATCCAAAGCCCTCTATAAAAGAAGGGAGGGGAAGACCTGACAAGTAGAAAAAAAACCTCTAGATATTCTTTATTCTGCTCCTCTATCCATTCTGGTAAGATTCCACCTGAAGTGCTGCATCTAGCTCTGAAGCCCCCAACATAAGGACATGGACCTCTTGGAGTGAGTCCAGAGGAGGGCCACAAAGATGATCAGAGGGATGGAACATCTCTCCTATGAGGACAGGCTGAGAGGGTTGGGGTTGTTCAGCCTGGAGAAGAGAAGGCTTGGGAGAGACCTTATAGCAGCCTTCCAGTACTTAAAGGGGATCTACAGGAGACATGGGGAGGGATTCTTTATTGGTGAGTGTAGCGATAGGACAAGGGGTAACAGTTTTAAAGTGAAAGAGGGGAGATTTAGATTAGATACTAGAAAGAAATTCTTTACTGTGAGGGTGGTGAGACACTGAAACAGGTTGCCCAGAGAAGTTGTGAAGGCCGCATCCCTGGATGTATTCAACTCCAGGATGGATGGAGCTTTGAGCAATCTGGTCTAGTGGGATGTGCCTCTGCCCAGGGCAGGGAGGTTGGAACTAGATGATCTTTAATGTCCCTTACAACCCAAACCATTCTATGAGTCTATGATTTACAAATAAAAGATTGTTTTCTTAGATGAGAATACCCAGAAAAATTGTAAAGAACCTGGAAAATGAAAACATAAACCAAACAAAAACACTAGACATCCAATCAATCAAAGAGACGGAGAGAAATGAGATTTGACTCTAAGATTCCAGTGTATCAGTGAGTTTATTGAAATTAATTTATCTCAGCTCTTAGGCAATGACAAAATTCTTTAACATGAAAACTAACACTGCATTTAGAATCTTTCTGAACCCTCCTCAGCTGACAAGCAACTGAGACTATTTTGTGCTCTAGTGGCAGTAGACATTGTTCTAACAATGAGTACCTGTCTTCCTAGGACATGTAATTTTCTACAGTGCCACTTGGAAGGAGAATCTAATGGAAATACTTGCTTAATAGTAAAACCAAGCAAGTGGTCAATGAAGGCAAATATGACAGAAAGGTTAAATAAAATATCAGCCTAACCATTGCGTAGAGATCAATCCTTGTAGAGAAACAAATAAACTTTCTAGAGATTGCAGCATGATAGTGGAATTATGCACCAGTGTTCATTATGTTCAGGTTATAGTGTCCAGTTAATGCATCATTGGTGATAAAGTGTAACATTATAAGTTGTAGATCACATTAACAAAACTATGCTTTTGCTGATGTAGAAATCGAGATAAATTATTCCAGGAAAAGCAACCAGGATTATGTACTACGTGTGTATATTCTGTGGGTTTTTCTTAACTTGCAGTGTTGGCAAAGTTCATCATTAAAACCCCAACTCAGATATTTTTAGCCTTGTGGAGGACTTCAGTTAATGGGGCTGAAATTTCCTACATTTTTTCCTCTGGGAATTTTGACACATATGATTCGTAATAAAAACGGATAAATAAAAGAAATAACTCAATATTTAAAGCTATGCACTACTTCCTGGAACTGCCATGGTCTGGCAGCTGAAGTTTGTCACAGGCATAAACCTCCACAGTCTTGTTTTAGGAAGAAAATGCTTTTGTCAAGGTCTGGGGATCTGAGAAGTGTGGTCTGTGCATATATATGACAATAGCTTTTGACCGTGCTTTAAATGAAAACGACTGGCTCAGAAGCAACGTTAGCCTAGGAGTACAATTGAAAGGACAGCTAGTGAGAAATTTTCACATCACCAAACCTGAGAATTTCTTTTTAAATGTTAGATGTGTATTTGGAACAAGTGTGGATGTCCTTTTTTACAGAACTACATAGCAAAATTTACTTGCAGACTAGTTTTATCAAGTTGCATATAAAAGTGCTGATGTGGCCATGTAACGGTTTCACTCACAAGAATAAATTATTTACTTTATTTACTAATACACAAACATTTCAATTTTTTTATTTCTTAAATGTTTGTTGACTCATGTTGAAAAGCAAACTTTATAAAGTAAATAAATTTAGACACAGGAATTCATTATGAATTGCACACTGACAATTATGACTGGCAGATTATGATACTAAATCTGTTTTCCATCGTACTTCTTTGAAATATGGTCAATAGACTCTGTATTTAAAGGCTCAAAGAAGTGTTCAAGTTTTCATCTGTGGCTTCAGATTTTCAACATGAAAAAAATGAGATAAAAGGATCTGTCTGGGCTATTTTCCTATGCTACTGTAAATTTGTTTTATAGAAACTACAATATAATCTTGTTTGAGTCATGTAGCTCAGTTTTATAGAGGTAAACAGAATTCTATTATGTCAGTTTCTATATTTCATCTCAGATAACTTTTCTTCCATCGAACAAATTCCATTGGATTTTTTGGTTTCTCAGGGGACCAAAGATTGTTTAAATAGACTTTCCTGGTTTTTACCCTTTGCTTTTAGTTCTCTTGCCTTAAATCTACACAAAAATTGCATCTTATTTGTTCGTATCCTTTTAGTTTTTGGCCCTTCATCAATTTTTCAGATAATTGTTTTATTCTGTTTGTATATGTCATCAATTCTTTGCATTTGTTCTTCTTCATGAAGCAAGTATACTTATGATTTCACAATCCATACCCAGTCCATTGTAGACATACAATAACATCTCACAATTATTTAGATACATTCACACATAGATCTCAAAGTTTTTTGTATTCATTCCAAAATCTTCTGGGGAGCCCTCTTTGACACCTGACTCCTTCTGTCTAACACTGTAGAATTGCACACAAAATAATTAAACCAATTCCATAATTCTTTGAATTAGTGTGTATACCCATACATGCACTTACCTGGATTTTTGAGTTTTACATACTGTGCAGCTGAGGTTGAAAAATAGCTATTATATTCTCAGCCTATTGAAGATGTTGTATTTTCAGATGGGGAAGAAACAGGTAGACACTTGTTTTACAGTAGTGAGTACAAGGAGACTTGGATTTGGCCAGTCTTGAGATGAATCTGCCCCACCTTTTGTCCATGAAACAAGCAAAACTTAAGACCCTCAAAAGGCTTCCATTTCTAAAGGTTTGTTTGATTAAATGACAAACTGATAGGAGAACAAACCATATTTTGACTAGAGAAAACTTTCTTTCTTCTAGCAAAGCAAAGCAAAGCAAAGACCTAAAAATCATGCTCCTTGTTTACTTACACATGCAAGATATGTCTTTTCTTTTGCTGTGCTCTTTAGAACAGTCATTCTCAATCTCTTCCTGTCCTACATGGCCCCTTCTGGGTGCCAGCGCAGTTTAATCCTCAGCATGATCCCTAAGGCTTGTTTGCAGATCTCTTTCTTGAAGTAGGAAAGCCTGCTGTTCTTTCCAGAAGTTTTCTAGCAGTTGAATGATGCTTGCAAAATGTCTTTCTGCCAGCCCAAAGTTCCTTGGGTGGTACATCCTTAGTACAAGTTCCCAAGGAAGGGCATCTCCTCCCCTCCAGCTTCTGCTCAATCCAAAGCATGCCGGCTGTGACAACTGCAGGTCATATGAAGCTGAACTGGAAAAGTTTGTCTTGGAGTGCCCTTACTGTCTACAGATGCTCCTCAGCACTGGTCCTGTGCGTGGTATGGGGCCTTTCGTGCTGACTGCTTTGCTCTACATATTTTCACTGCTTTCTAATGTAGACAGGTAAATAGCAAAATACAATATTACTGAATAAATGGCAAATAAGCAAGTTAAAACAGTGATGCCATCATAATACTGAACAGAAGAGGGAAAATCATTTTCTCCTAATGCTATTATACTTTCACCCACAGTCTTTCTCTAGTCTGTATGTTTATTTTTCCCTTCCAGTTTGTTTTCTTTTGGCTTCAAGAAAACTTTGCACTTCTTTTGTCTTTTGTATGTATTAACAATAATAACTTACATTTTAAATATATATGCTAAGCTAAAATACGTCTCTGACTTTAGCACTGTTAGATGTGTATTTTTTCCTCTCGCTTTGAAAAGGAGTCTAGTCCTCGAGGTGAAGTGGAATTACTAGATCCTTGAGCCGTGGATGTGATTTGTAGAAGACCTTTCTCCAGAGGCTTGTTCTCCTTTCTCTCAGACTATGGCATCTTTTAAAATGGTATTATATGGCAAATCAGCTGTGTCAATCAAAGTCCACCCTTCACTCCAAAGATGGTACGTGTTTCCTATAAACTGCTTATAAAGATCTTTATGAGTTAAGAGTATCAAGATGCTTCTATATCATGACAATTCGCAGAACATATTTTCTAATCCGATATTAGGAAAGAAATACAGTGTTAGACATGTCTTAGTCACACATCCCTTGAAAGGGTAATTTCAAATGAAATCATAAATTTAGCAGTTGTCTACTCACCTATGTATCTACTCGTTGCTAGGCAAGGTTTAATCTAGAGACTGACAGAGAGGTTGTCACTCAACAGACATAATTTGGGATTATTGTCTCAAAAATTAACTTATCCATTTGTATTTCTTTCTTCGCACTCTTATTTACAACGTGGATTGCAAGAAATATAATTGAAGTCCTTCCATCCCCTTTAAAATGAAGGATGGAAAACTATTGAAAAAAGACATTTTTTTGCAAAATATCAGAATCTCAATCTTTAGATAGCCTGAAAATAAGCTGAACAAATAATTTATAAGAAATAATTGACTTGCTGAATTTTTTACAGTTCTGGAGATGAACACAAAACTCCAGAATATGATCAATAACATACATTATTCACTGAGTACTTCACGAAACATATTTTACTGCCTTAAATCAAATTCCAGTCATTACTACTGTGTGTGAATTAAGTCTGCTTAAATTTATATTACATATGTTACAAAAAATGTGTATTGCATCTTATTATAATATTCCCAGTTCACAGTCTTCATTGGCTAAAGTAAGAGAAATATAATCCAGAAAGAGATGTAAAGCCATCTAATTTTTGGGATGGGTCGAATTGCAAATTTTACAATTAAATTAAAAAGTTGAAATTGTCATAGAAATGACATTTGGACATGCTGGTTGTTACTCTTGAGACAATCAACAGTAATTGAAAGGTCATGGAAAGAAAAAGAGAATACTGACAATTCAAAATATTTTTTCAAGTTGAAAATGAAAATAATTTTTTTTTTTTTTGCAATGCAATTCTCCTGAATTGCCTGAATGTAATATTTATTACATGTTCTACACAATGTCACACAGAAGTCCTTAGCACTGCTAGGAAGAGAAATCCTGGATTTCACTTGTTTCTAACAAGAAGTAATGAAGAAATGTGCTAAGTGAAAATGAACATGTCTATTTAAAAATAAATTAAGTATTTGATTATCAAAATTAGTAAGGAGGTCATGGGTAAATCAACAAAGAGCACAGGTATAAGAAAATTTACAAGCTAAGCTTGCCTGTGAAGTCCCACAAAGACTCCATTTCTTCTGTAGACATGCAAAGCTGTGACTTCTTACGCAACATGTCATTAGAAGAATTAACACAGTTAATCCACAATCAAGCTCATCTTCATGTGGGTAATGAAGGTTTTATTCAAAAAATTATTTTTTTCTGGAATACTGCACAACTAAATTTTTAAGTGTCAACTGAAAAGTTAAATAAAAACATAAAATTTGAAAAATTCATCTTTCACTGAGCTGAGTCACCATCCTAAACAAGCTGTTACCCATGAATTGCATGCAAATATAGCGTAACTGTGGAATGACACACCAAGGTTAGAGGGACTGGGAGATACTGAGGGCCCTCAGCCTGTTACTCTGAGACATTGTGGCTGCAATGCAGCACACTTGAAGTCTTACAGAGATGAACCAGGGGCTCCTGAGGTAATAGAAGCCAAGAGTGAAGCATCAGTGAAATACCTCAAAGGAATTAAGAGGTGTTCCTCAAAAAAGTGACACGGCTGACAGCTCAACTGAAGTGCTGACGTACACAACCGGGAAAAGTGTGCTGATAAAATACTGCTAGCACTAACCTACCAGAAGTTACACAGGCTATTCTTGTGATTAAACTAATGAGTAAAAAGAAAATCAGATACATGTTATAGCATAGCAAGGGATCCTTAGGAATACTGAAGGATTTAAGAGCAAAAATTCGTTTATAAACTTCATTCTTGAAAATCATTTGGAATAATCAGCATATTAATGCATGACAAGCAGAGTATACAAAATTAGGCCAACACACAGCTACAATAGTAATAGTAGCATGCCTGGACAACACTGCTGTGATTCAGGTAGCCATACACTGCTCTACAGTCCTCAGCCATCCCAGTCTTCTAGACAAGGCAGTGCAGGATATAATAAGGAAAAGCTAAAGAAAACCCCACTCAGAGGCAGAAGCAACTAAAACAGGGATGCTTTGTCTTGGGCTGGCTTCTGTTCTCTCAAGACCTCTCCTGTTTCTCCTTCTCTGCTCCCTTCTTACTCTACATACCCTACATACCCTTACCATTATACTCATCTTTCTCCTGTCCTCTTAATCTCCTTCCCTACAATACCTGTCTCTCTACTGCTCCCACTCCTTTCCGTCCTTCTCAGTGACGCACTCTAATTAAACTCTTCTCCCCTAACCAGAAGTTTGGAAAGAGCTCCCAAAAATGTAGCATCTCTTCCCTAATATTGTCCTCCTCCTGTCTATTTTGATAGCAAACTGTGAGATGCCGATTGTGCATTATGCTAGCGTGTACATTGACCAAGGAAGGGGAGGTGCTGTCATAATAAACCTGATTAACACCTCTGCAGCAGCAATAAATTGACTCTCTGCTGCTAAGATACATATGAGGGACAGAAAGACTAAACAGGTGACTGAGGAGAGATAGTGAAAAATGTAATGAGGAGAGGCTATCCTGAAGGAAAAAATCCCACCCTCCAAAAGAATCCAAAACCCAAGCAAAACTCCAAAAACATTACAGAACTGATATTATTATAATATCCTTTTTTGTTATATCGTATTTGATGAACTTTTGTGATTGGGATTGATTACAGAAGAGGATTCAGAAATATAAATAAAACCAAAGAGAAAAATGTACTTGGCCTCAAATCATTTCTGAATTAAAACATTAAACCAGCTGTGTTTACATGGACCTTCATGAGATTATTTTCATCTCTGGGGCAAAGCAAATAATTTTTTGTGTATAGTAAGAGTATTTATATAAACCATGAATTTTTTTTTATTTTTTGCAGGATATATTTTTTTTATTACTGATTCAAATTCATTAAAAAGACTCACATGCAATCACAGCATTAATTTTTAATTAATCTGGTTTTAAAATCTATATAGAAGAAAACAACTTTATAAGACTATGAGGCTTGGACTTAATTATAGTGTTTTGTCTAGAATGGTAAAAAATAAAATTTTTTACTTCAGTAGATTCATTTTTAAAAAACAGAAATATATAAAGGAATTTTAATATTTTGCAAACAACATCATGGAAACAGAATAGTCACAGTATTTATAATGGAAGTCTTATAGATACTGTGATCTCAAAGGAGTTTGTGACTACAAAGGGGCTTGCATCCAGAAAACATCAGGTTAATTCAGGTTACTTCAAGGCTTTATTAATAGGAATCCAGAAAATGGAGACATTTAAATTGCTAGATGTTCATGAAATTTTCTTCATTATATTTTGGCTTTTATTTGCAGCATTGCAGGAGCAATTCTCCCTCTCTCTCCCTTCCTTCTTCCCCAATTCCTTCATTTCTTCTGAATTTTCTCAGCGAAATGCCTATTGTTACACTCTGTAGTGCACAGGCTGGGTCACAACAGGGGTGACAAAAACAGCTATGAAGTGGTTATCGGGAGTGAGGCAACAGGAAGTAGCTACCAGTATTCTAGGCTTCAGTGACTTTAATTGTGGATTAGCAGAGTTTGGACAACTCCTATAAAAAAGTAATAAATTCTCTTTTCCCATTTTTCCCTTTCTCTGAGATTTTTACCGTCTTATTGATGTCTGTCTTTAATGCTAAAGTTACTGGACTAGACAACATTGCTACATTATAGAACCAGATTCTAGAGGGTGAACACTTTGTGTGGTCAAGAACCTATTCTCAGTGCAAAATTGGAAAAATAAGGCTTGTATTTGAAGTTGTAATTTTTTCCAAACTCCAGAAAGTTATCTTAGAAAAATTAACCTTATCGTATCAAGAAAAACTTATTTCATGTTTCCTTACTGAGCAATGCGAAAGGAACAGTAAGTTTTATTCTGACTTCTGAGACCCCCCTGGTAACAGAGCTATTATGCAGAGCTATCTGGAAGTCATTTACAGTCTTCACGGGGAGTCTATCTGCAGCTTTAATTTCAGATCTGAGGCTTGCTGTATCAGTTTATTGCCCTTTAAATGGTCTTCTGATAAATTCAAACCAAAGAACCTTTTGCGCAAAGAATAAGTTGTAATATACTTTTGGGAATTATTGGTCTTGTTAGGGTTTGTGTTCTAGGGAGCTTAGGGGAAAATTACAGTTATTACATTACAGTTAGTTTACAGACTGTGCGGGTAAAATTTGACTAAAAAATTAACTAGTATTTGGATGTGTTTTAGCATCATTGTAGTTTTTTTCTACATATGTGTTTTTCTCACATAATCTGTCTGAGAACAGAACTTTAACAACAGAAAAAAATATATTCACACAAAAAAACCCCAGTGCAGCTGAAAATCCCACTTTGTGAGATCTGTTTTCCCCAAAAATATTCCTTCCCCATTTTAAACTTACTTTGCTACGAGAAAAAGCATTACATTTTATTTTGTTTGGTCCTCTCTTAACAGTATTGATGTGATACATATTTTAGCGATGTTGTATTTTTATCATGTTGGTACTTAACTGCCTATTCAAACAAGTTTATTTCAATTCAGAATAGCTCATCGGTCTTCTTTGAAGAGTTTACAAATTAAAAATGCTGAAATAAAAAGGGACAAAAGATTATAGCCAGACAGGACTTTTCTGTTTGCAGATTCGCAATGTTTTTAATGGTACAGAATGCATCCATCAATGTATTTAACAAATACAAGTGAACATAAAACCAGAAAAAAACAGCTCAGACATACACAGGATTGTAGTGAAAGCAATAATGGAAAAGAGTAAATCAATTAGTCTTGGTTTCTTTTGTATCAGAACAGTAAGAAATAATTTTATCCTGAACCAGTTCTTTGAGACAAGTGATTTATACATCGACATATCAAAAAACACAGTTCCAGTATGTTTACATCAACACCTGGGTTTTCTTTCCTTTTCTCTTTCCCTTTATTTTTCACCATCTCTTAAATCTCTGTGGATCCCTAGGTGAATACACTTAGGAAGATTCTAGACTTTCTGGTATTAGATAGTAGAGATAAATTAATGTTCGAGTCTGAATCTATGCATGCATATGTTTTATATATATATAAATTACTTTTTCCCTTCAAAATGCTAATTGAATCTGAATAAAGATCTCAGCAAGACCTAGTTTCTGTATCTCCAAATGGAGTCATGTACTGTGGCTGAATACTTCAGGGAGCTGCTATAACTGTCCGCTGTTGGCTAACCGAGCCGCTAAAGATGACACTTGTTAGTTAGGATATAGTAGCAACTCTAGCAAAGCATTTGGCTCTGGCTGCAGGTGGAGGATTTCATGGCAGTCCTGGAGCAGAAGTCCTTCTGGTCTGGTTTGCCACAGGGCTATATGTATATATAGGGATATGCCTGTGCCTCCTTGTCTTGCCCCTATACCTTAGGCCAGTCATGCCTGGCTCTCCTCAGACATACAATGGTCCTGGTTGTTGCCCGTCCAATACAGAGGCCACGTTCACACCACCCAAGTCCAAGCTTCACATTTCAGAGCTGTTTTTGCTAGTCTACCCAATTTTCTCCACTGACTACACTGTGCACCTATGCAACTTTTAGGAGTTGAAACTGGCAATGTGAATATTTCCCTTACCCTACTCTCTGTCTTTTAAACAAGGCTACTTTCCTCAGGATTTCTAGGAACATGGATCTTGAGCCCAACAAAGAGCATTTGGTTTCTTCCTCTTGCTCACCTCTTCAGTGGTAGCAGATCTTTCTTCTAATTTTTTGAGCAAAACCTAGAATTTCTAATAACAGAGCAAGGGGAAGCTAGAGCCAGAAGGTGACAAATTAACAAAATTATTTAACTTCTACAAAATACAGTTTATTTGCTACTTAGAGACCTCCTTATAATTTTTCTGCCATTGTTACAATGGTAATCTTAAAATTCCAGACAGACACCAGCAGATAGTGGAAAACATAAATAAACAAATAAAATTATTTACTAGATGAAAAGTAAAATTTATATTCTAAATCCTTTTTTTCTCAAAAAAAAAAAAGGAAATTAAAAAATGCTGTTAAATTTTCCTTTTAATTTTGTGTGTTAGTTCTTTGTAAAAAAGCATTTTTACCCAACAAGTGTAGTACCATGCTACAAAGTATAATAAGCAGTGTACAGGAGTATTTTTTTTTATTATTTTGTTCTTTTTAAGGGATTGATTCCTTGGGGTTTTTTTTATGCTTTTGTAATATGTAATGAAGAAATTAATTTTAGTTAAAATATCTCACGTATGCTTTTCTCTCTCTAGTTCAGATATTAAAAAAAAATAGAATAAATCTGTTTTATGCATAGTGACAGTGCAAGAACTGATATACTGTCTAGTCTATGGAAACATTTTTTTTTTTCTAATTTTATGTCAATACAATTAATGCAAGACTTAAATTGCCATGATAAATCAGAAGATGACACAGGACTAAAACATATTCTCTTCAAGAGTGGTACTTCAAACAAACTTTCCCTAAAGCACCCTAAATGTTAAAAATGACCAATTCTCAATTAAGCTGACAGCAGATTATAAAGATTCAGTATGCATAGCAGGCATTTTTTTTAAACACTGCATAAGTGGAAAAGAAACCTTTGAAGAATAATTTACACATTAAAACAAAGGACTTAAGGAAATTGCCTGGCGTTAATTAGAAAAAAACCCAGTCAATTATAAGGCCAAAAATAGTTTTAGAAGAGGGAGCTACAAATCAGGTTTTTTCAGTGGAGTTGGAATAGTCCAGAGCACCAACTTCATGTACTCTTTGTTGTGATTCTTACCAACCCGTGGACTCAAAGCTGAAGCAAAAATTATTTGTTTCAGTACACATATTACATTAATTTATAAAATAAACAGTAAGTTCAGCAAATAGTTACAGAGAACTGTTAGGAGAAAAACTCTAAACATTATATACTGTATCAAAACTCCATGTTTCTCTCCATATTTCTTGTATGTACTGTTATAATTTTTAGTCATCATCATAGGTCATGATTAACGAGTTTACACTGGAAAGATTAAAAACCCCTCACTTTGCTTACTTGCTAGTTTTAACGAAAATATAAGAATTTTTGCTAATTAAAAACATTTCCAATTATCATACAAGAATTTTGGAATAATAACTCCTCACGCAAAGTACCCAAGACTTTTGTTTTAAAAGTCCCGCACTGCGGGAAGGGATCGCAGCAAAAAAACAACCCTAAAAGGACCGGCAAGGAGCGCTTTTTGGGGGCCTTAGAAGCCGGTAGCAGCCACTGGTCCCTGCCAGGAGCCGGCTGCTTGTGGGCGGGCTGCGGAG
>JAOXNO010000013.1:87916311-87927033 GCA_028565335.1 Limnodromus scolopaceus
ATGGCCACTTGAGCAAGGAAGTAGGTAAGGAGCACCCTATAACACAGATGCTTCCTAGGCCAAAAAAGCACATACCCTGGATCACCACCACACCCTCTAAGAAAACTCGAAGGGTTATAGTTGTTGGGGACTCTTCTGTGAGGGGGACAGAGGACCCAATATGCCGGGTAGACCCTCCTCAGAGGGAAGTCTGCTGCCTTCCTGGAGCTTGGGTGAAGGACGCCCCCAGGAAACTTCCTGGTTTAGTATGGTCATCAGATTATTACCCGCTACTGATATTCCATGTAGGGGCAGAGGAGACAGCAACTCAAAGCTCAAAAGCTATAAAAAGAGACTTCAGGGAGTTGGGAGGCTTAGTAAAGGATTCTGAAAATCTGAAAAGCAGCCCTGAGGAGAAGGACTTGGAAGTGCTTGTGGATGAGAAGCTCAACATGAGTCGGCAGTGTGCGCTGGCAGCCCAGAGAGCCAACCGTGTTGGGCTGCATCAAGAGAAGTGTGGCCAGCAGGTCATGGGAGGTGATTCTGCCCCTCTGCTCTGCACTCATGAGAACCCCACCTGGAGTACTGTGTCCAACTTTGGAGTCCTCAACACAGGAAGGACATGGATCTGTTGGAATGGGTCCAGCGGAGGGCCACGAGGATGATCAGAGGGATGGAGCACCTCTCCTATGCGGACAGGCTGAGAGAGCTGGGGTTGTTCAGCCTGGAGAAAAGAAGGCTCCGGGGAGACCTTATAACAGCCTTTCAGTGTCTGAAGGGAGCCTATAGGAGAGCCGGAGAGGGACTCTTTATGAAGAAGTGTAGCAACAGGACAAGGGGCAACGATTTTAAATTGGAAGAGGGGAGATTTAGATTAGACACAAGAAAGAAATTCTTTACAGTGAGGGTGGTGAGGCACTAGAACAGGTTGCCCAGAGAAGTCATGGATGCCCCATCCCTGGAAGTGTTCAAGGCCAGGCTGGATGAGGCTTTGAGCAACCTGCTCTAGTGGGAGGTGTCCCTGCCCATGGCAGGGGAGTTGGAACTCGATGATCTTTAAGGTCCCTCCCAACTCAAATGATTCTAGCATTCTATATATAAACAGGTCGACCTACCAGTGTGACATATAGGCTGTCCAGAGTTTTCCCAACTTTTCTTCCTTTTTCATGTGCTTCTGAGCAATACCCATGGCAACAGTGTTGTCTTGCCTCCTGTACGTGTTGGTGTCGAGTGTTTATCTCTTGTAATGTCCTGAAGGGCTTTTGGGCAAGGGGAAAGATTTATTTGGATTTGCTTTTGTACTCCAGTCTTTAACGTTACAGCAATGTTTGTAATACTACAAAACACGAACCTTTCGCACTGCCGTGCTACCTCCCACAGCCTGTTGTGCTCAGCATGTTCTCTGTAAGGGGAAACATTGATTGATAGATTGATCCATTACGAAAACAGAAACTCTTAAACTGTATGTGTTTTCAGTTTGTTCATGCATTTTCTATTTGTCCCATGCCAATATGGAGTTGTAAAAAAACCAGGCTTTTCAATTTATAATTTAGATTTTTACACCTGGGAAAGTTGTTGAGTTTCCATTTTTCTTCCTTTCCCCATCCCAGGACTATAATTTGGTAAGTCTATATTTCCCAGTGGATAGATAAATAGATAGTTACCGTTCATCATTGTTAGACTGCGGTACCACTGTCAGCCAGAAGTGTTAGGAAGTGGCAAATATTTATCTAAACTACAAGGAAAGTATCAGTCTTAGCCTAGTATTTGCCAGAATTCAGATGATTACATTCCCAGGTATTTTTTAAAATAAATTTTCAGACACAGATTTTTTTAAAAAATAAATTTACTTCTTTGTTAACTTGCTTCTATGAACTATAGATTGGACAGCCATCAACAAAGAGTGTTTGGTTAAACACTATTATTTTACTGAGAAGGATTAAATTATTTATGTTATTTCCTAAAACTAATAAAGTTAAATTTAATCAGATTAGCCTAATGCTTCTCACCAAACACTATTATCTTGCTACTAGTGGCATGTATTGTTTTCAGAATTGTGGGCTACTGCAATAAAACCTTTCATTTACTTTTAAAATGAAACTCAGATCTGTGATTACATAATTCCATTTTGATGTTACACCATAAAATATTCTTTGAAGTGATGTAAAATCTGAAATATAAGCCTATATTTGAGGTCTTTTGGAGAGATACAGAAATAACTTAATACCCATATATATTTTGTAAGACTTATTTAATATGTCTGATACCTGGCAGGGAGGAGGTTGCTACCTGAATGGATTGTTATTTATAGATTTTTAAGCATGTTACCTATACAAATTTGGTTTCTCCAGAATGCGTATGGGTGAGAAGTACACAGTTATGATGCAAGAGTGCTTCATGTGAGTATGTCCCTCACAGGCATAACTGTTGAGTCTGTCTTTGCCCACAGAAAATTTATGATCAGGGGAAATGGTTCAGTGCCAAAATCTGCTTAAAAAAACCTCGCAATTTAAGAGCATCCAGAGATGCAGCAAGCAGTTTCAGAGCCCAGTGTGACTTCTTAGCCTCCCCTTCCTTTGCAGCTGCCTTTGAAACTTCAGAGGGTGGATCCAGCGAGTGAGGGGTGGCATGGGAGCCCCCAGCTGTGCAGTCATGGATTTACTCATCCTGGGATCATATGTGTTGCCTTGGATGGGGAAAGGAAAACCTGGGAGGAGGCAGAGGTTATTTCTACTGAACGCTTAATTTTTCCTATGTTGATAGCAGGAGAAACCAGGCTGCTTTGCCTACGGAGTCAGCAGGTTGCATTACCCCTCTTACACCCGTGTTTGTCCTGTAACATTTTACTAGTATCTGTGTCTATTCCTGCCTTGGGAGATTTTCAGGCTTTAATGGACCTTCAGGAAGTAACTATATCTGGCTGTCTTATATCGTCAGTGAGTGAACATAACTGCTTCAATCACAGAATCATAAGATGGTTTAGGTTGGAAGGGACCTTAAAGATCACCTTGTTCTAACCCCCCTGCAATGGGCAGGGACACCTCCCACTAGACCAGATTTCTCAAAGCCCCGTCCAGCCTGGCCTTGAACACTTCCAGCAATGGAGCATCCACAGCTTCACTGGGCAATCTATTCCAGTGTCTCACCACCCTCACAGTAAAGACTCTTTTCTTAAAATCTAATCTGATTCTCCCCTCTTTCACTTTAAAACCATTACCCCTCATCCTATCACTACACTCCCTGATAAAGAGTCCTTCCCCATCTCTCCTCTAGGCACCCTTCAGGTACTGGAAAGCTGCTATAAGGTCTCCCCGGAGCCTGCTCTTCTCCAGGCTGTACCCCAACTCTCTCAGCCTGTCTTCATAGGAGAGGTGCTCCAGCCCTCAGATCATCTTCGTGGCCCTCCGCTGGACTTGCTCCAGCAGGCCCATGTCCTTCTTATGTTGGGAGCCCCAGAGCTGGACACATTACTCCAGGTGGGGGCTCACAAAAGCAGAGTAGAGGGGTAGAATCACCTCCCTTGACCTGCTGGCCACGCTTCTTTTGATGCAGCCCAGGGTATGGTTGGCTCTCTGGGCTGCCAGTGCACATTGCTGGCTCATGTTAAGCTTCTCATCCAGCAACACCCCAAGTGTTTCTCAGGGCTGCCTTCAATCCGTTTTCCGCCCAGCCTGTATTCGTGCTTGGGATTGCCCGGACCCAGGTGCAGGACCTTGCACTTGGCCTGGTTGAACTTCATGAAATTTGCATAGGCTCACCTTTCAAGCCTGTCCAGGTCCCTCTGGATGGCATCCCTTCCCTCACATGTGTCGACCGTGCCACACAGCTTGTCATCTGCAAACTTCCTGAGGGTGCACTCTGTCTTATTGTCCCTGTTGCCGACAAAGATGTTAAACCGCGCTGGTCTTAGTACTGACCCCTGAGGGACACCACTCGTCACTAGTTTCCACTTGGACATTCAGCCATTGACTGCAACCCTTTGAGTGCGGCCATTCAGTCAGTTCCTTATTCACCAAGTGGTCTCGTCATTGTAGGAAGAAAAAAAAACAACACCCCTCTCCCTTCTCCCCCACCCCACCACCAAAAAAAAAAAACCAAAAAACAACAGGCTGATTATCTTTGTGTTTAAATAATGGCTTAAAAAAAAAAAAAAAATTATCCCTGCCAGAATCCTTCTGTGAGGGATGGAAATGGGACTTTTCAGAATTTTTTGCCTGCTGTATTCTCAGTGAAGATAGATTCTTGTACTAAAGAACAGCAAGATTCAAAGTACTAAGCAGTCCTCAATGCTGAATATTTGCTTGGTCCTCTGGCCAGCACTCTGGCTCTGTGGATCCCTTTTGGGGGTGGTTAATCTCTGTAGACACAGTGTGCCCAGACACATTGTGCAAAACTCAGTGCTCTCAGGGCAGGGGACAGCATTGCAATAGTTAAAAATTGCGGCACTTTACGGTTAAGGCTTTCAGTGTGGAAAAATAACTTGTCCTTCTAGCAATTCTACTGGATTAAATCCCAAGCTATAAACTCTTGGCTTGATGAGTTCCAGTGGGTTTAAAATTACACACTGACACTATTCACAGCTTTCAGATTCTTTTTGAGCTTATTGATCAAGGGTACATGATGAAGTTTAACTGTTGCTTTCCATCACTTTGATATGTGACAGCCAGTCACAACAAGCAAACAATGAGCTTGTTCTTGAAGTACAAGTAAGAGTGTTGTTTCTTTCAGGGATATTTTTTCTATGGGGTATTTCATTGAAACACTCATTAGGGAGATAGATCATTAAAACTGATTCTGCCTTGGCCTTACGAGTTTGTTTTCCTTCTGTTCCTAGGCATTTCAGAAAGTATGTTGTAACCTTATTATTCTGGACGTCACCAACAAGAGTCTCAGGTAGCTGGAACCTCATCTAACCAGCTGCTGTCTCTACTAGTCCTGCTTTTTGCTGATTAGGGTAATCATTGTGTTTATTATATACAGTTTAAAATAATTTTTGTCATGTTCTGGTAAAATGCTTGTTCTTGATAAAAGAAATGTAAAGCAATCATGTATTATATTTGAAGAATATACACTCGTATGAAGAGTTACCTCACCAGGGCTATGTAAACTATAACGAGGTACAAAAGAGCTAAAATAAGGGATGAACACTGTGAGTAGTTGTGAGGTGCCCACCGTGCCCACTTGGCCTTAATACCAGCAGATGGTGTGACAGGAACAGGAACACAACCCCTGCATGTGACTAGAGAAACAAAACTGTCTGAGATATAGGGATGTGTGCCTCAAAAATGATAATGCTGAAGACAGCCATCAGCAGGATTAAACAGCAACCAGGGAATTGCCAAGGTGAAGGTCCTGTGACCCACAGCTGCTATAGTTGTGGGGGAGTGTGAGGTGCGTTCGACAACATGTGCCTATTAGAGCTTTTGGGGATTATCTATAGTGGATATTTAGAAATTTGTTAAGTGTTTACTAACAGTTTGTAAGTGTTATAAAGCATGGTTTATCTGTTGTATTGCAGATACTGATCTTGAAAGTATTGTGCATTGATTACTGTTTAATTACGTGCTGTTAATAATCCAATAAACTGCTTTCACAGCATAACAGAATCACAGCAGGGTTGAGGTTGGAAGAGACCGCTGGAGATCATCTGGCCCAAACCCCTGGTTCAAGCAGGGCCAGATAGAACAGGTTGTCTGGGACACTGTCCAGATGTTTTTTGAATACCTCCAAGGATGGAGATTCTACAACCTCTCTGGGCAACCTGTGCTAGTGCTCAGTCACCATCACAGTGAAAAAGTATTTCCTGATGTTCAGATGTCACCTCCTGTATTTCAGCTTGTGCCCATTGCCTCTGGTCCTGTCACTGTGTACCACCGAAAAGAGCCTGGCTCTGTCTTCTTTGCAGCCAGTCTTCAGGTATTTATACATATTGATGAAATCCCCTGCAATGCTTCAGACAGAACGGTCCCAGCTGTCTCAGACTTTCCTCATATGTGAGATGTTCCAGTCCCTTAATCATGTTTGTGGTCCTTCATTGGACTCTCTCCAGGATGATTATGCCCCTATTGCACTAAGGAGTTCAGACCTGGACACAGTAGGCCGAGTTGAGTACAGGGAAAAGATCAATCCCCCTTGACCTGTTGGGAACCTTCACCTAATGCAGCCCAGGATACTATTAGCTTTCTTTGATGCAAGGACCCGTTTCTGGCTCATGATCAGTTTGAGTGTCCACTAACTTGATGTTCCTGCAAAGCTGCTTTCCAGCTGGTCAGCCCCCAACCTATACTGGTGCATGGGGTTGCTCCTCCCTAAACACAGGATTGGGCACTTCCCTTTGTTCAGCCGCATGAGATTTCTGTCAGCCCATTTCTCCAGCCTGTTGAGGTCCCTCTGGACGGCAGCATGACCCTCAGGTGTATTATGTCATCCTCCAATTTTGCGTCATCTGCAAACCTGCTGAGGGTACATTCTGCCCCATCATCCAAATCATTATTGAAGATGTTGGACAGGTGCGGGGTTAATACTTACTCCTGAGGCACATAGCTGTTTACTCAACTCCAATCAGTCTGTGCCACTGATCACCATCATCATACCTATGCCTGGCTGTTCAGACATCTTTCAGTCGACCTCACTGTTTGCTCATCCAGCCCATACTTCATCAGCTTCTCTGAGGATCTCATGGAAGACAGTGTCAAAGGCCTTACTGCAATCCACGTAGGCAGTATCTATTGCTTTCCCCTCATCTACCAGGCCTGTCATTTTTTTCATAGAAGGTTATCAAGTTGGTCAAGCATGAATTCCCATTGGTGAAGCCACGCTGACTATACCTCATCACCTGCTTGTCCTTCATGTGCCTTGAAATGGATTCCAGGATTATCTGCTCCACCACCTACCCAGTGATCAAGGTGAGGCTGACTAGCCTATAATTCCCTGAGTCCTCCTTCTTGCCCTTCTTGATGACAGGAGTGACATTTGCCTCTCTCCAGTTCTCAGGCACCTCTGCCTATCACCATGATCTTTCAAAGATTATCAGGAGTGGCCTTGTGGTGACATCAGTTAGCTCCCTGAGAACTTGTAGTTGCATCCCATCAGGACCCATGAACTTTGAAGTATGTCTAATATCTTGCCAAGTTTGCCTCTTTGATTTAAACTGTGTGAATTTAGCAGTTTTTCCCTAGAGAAGGCAATTTCTTGTGCATGTATAACTATAACTTGCATCACATTGTTTACTCATTTTCCTGAACTCTGTTTTATGTCAGTGTCCAACATAGACTGGAAGATATCATTGTTTTCTCCCAGAAAAACATGGAAAATTCTGTGTATTTCTTACAGAGACTGACATTTAAAAGAAAAGTACATAGGGATGTATTTTAAAAATGTAATTCAATATTAAATTACATGCACTTTGAGGCTTCTATTTCAGTTAAACTGTTAAGGTATTTCAACCTGAACTTGTTTGTTTCAGGAGGTGCATATTCTACTATATTAATTAAATAAAGATATAAAATTATTTGAGTTCAGCCTCAATATTAAAGAGGAATAAAAAAACAACTTACATCACAATGTGGTTTTACATTATAGCTTTCCAAAACAATTTTGGAAATGCACATAATTTTGTATGTAATATTTAGTAAATTGAATCAGTAAGTACTAAGCAGCATGACTCTTCTCTAAATGATTTGAATTTTGTTACCATTAATGTCAAGAAATAATGATTTCTTTTGCATTTTGTCTATGGTTGTTGACAAGATGTGTCCAGTTAATATCCCATAAATCAGGTGAAGCTGGCTGAAAGTGAGCAGTGTTCATCTATATGAACACAGTCACAGTTAATCATGGTTAATAATTAGGGAAGTGTTAAATAGTAATATTTTGTCCTTCTGACATGTATCTTTAAATTAGTTTTGGTTTTGCCTTTTTGGGTGTGAATGCATGTTCCGTTTCTCCACATTTGCTATTCACATCCCTTGCATGCTAAGCAGACAGCGCTTACATTCAGTTATTTTCCTACTAGCTATGTTTCTTTATATGCAGAAACACCAGGTGAAATCTCAACCATGAAAACAATTGGAAACAGAGGCTGCAACTTTGTTAATTAGTAAGAATAAATCACACTGAAATCCCCAGTAGAGTTGCACCAATATTGATTTTTCAGTATAAGAGTGAAGAGTTTTAAGGTCCCTAACAGGTCCTTCCTAAATCACTAGTATCATCTGCCAGAATTGCAACATTGGAACATAAATCTCCTAGATAAGCCTTGTGCATGTCAAGAACAAGACAGAAAAAGGCCACCCAGCATATTGCAATAATGCCTTCTGGAGAAAGTTTCTTCCAAAACCTAGCACAGTGATCCATTGAACTCCTTGTGATGACCAGTATGCCTGATTTAAAGAGGAGCTGAAAGACAAAACCAGGAATGAATACCCCTCCTAAGAAGCTTCCTACATTTATCCTGCACCTTACAGGAACAGAAATCAGTCACAGAAATCAACACTTATTTCCTCACCTCACCTATGGTATGCGTGGTTCTGGGGGTACTGAGAAAGCTTGGGTCTCAGCCACAAATAACATTCATGATAATGCAAAGAAAGACAGCAGAAGGCTGAGACAGTGCAAGCTGAACTTTTTCCTTTCTGTCTTTATTTTGTCTTTCCAATACATATTTCCAAGGTCTCTGCATTCAGCAAAGTTCCTCTTAAGCTGGCTATTCAAGCATTTCTCTTGGGATGTTTTTCTAATTTTTAGAAGATGTGAGTAGCAAACTCTTTTTCTTATAATATTTGTGTCTTAAGAATGATAAAAAGCAACAGCTCCTTTTAAGTTTATATTTTTTAAAGGATACCACTTTATTACAAAATATTCCATATCCCTTTTGTGATGAACTTTAAGTTCTTACAACCACTGTAGCAAGGTGCTGAGGACTTGCTAATGCTTTAGTGCTCACCCATATGTCCAATTCTTGATGATTTTGCTGGTTTGCTTCATAAAATAAATAAAAAAGGACCAGATTACTTCTCTCTGTTGACTTTCCTGTGCCTTCTGGCTGAGAAAGCATTTCAGGAAGAGACTAATAAGCTTCTCAAGGTTGCAATAAATACTCACTGTAGCTATAATGTAAGTTGTAGAAGTAACGTAAGTTATAAAAGCCCTAAGCTGTTCTGATACTACACTTGTAATGGTAAAACAAAAGCTGAAAATGCACAATTTGTTATGTGACTCTGACAAGGCTAAAAACTGAGTTGTCAAATTTATGATCTACTAAATATTTTTCTGAATAGCAACCACAAATCTTGGAAGCCTTTCTTGCTGAAAAAAACCTGGAGAACATATAGAAGTAAAACAATTTGCTTGGAAATTCAATATATACACCTTTTCCCTTTCATATCAGGATACTGAGAAAGTCTTCACTTCCAATTAAGTTGTCTGAGAAAGAAAAAGTATGTGTCCCCACTTTACAGGACAGGTGTATGAAAATCCATCTATTTTTACATGTAGGATAGCTTATAAATATGAAGGTTGCTCTTTTCCTTTGGTTACATCCCTCTACTTTTGCTGCTTGGTTACATCCAGCTACTTGGAAAATAAATTGAATCTGCTCATGTCATGCTTCTAGCTTACATTTCTTTAAAAAAAAAATATTGTGTTTTCTAGGCTTTTTTTTTTTTTTCATACAGATTAGTGTTTACGTTGCACATCAGACTTTTGAGTAAACATGTAGATAGAATGGCAAAGTAAAAAACCAACAGCAACAGCAACAAAACACAAATTCCACATGTAAGTCATACTCCAAAGAGGAACTCTAACTTAGAAATTGGAGAAATTCCTCCTCCCCATATTTTTAATTCAGAGAGATTGATGCTTTATTCCACAAAGAATACCATTTTGTTATAACACATTGGATCTGATGAATTATCAGTACTCACAAAAAGACCAACACAATAAAGCAGAGCTGAAGTAACATCTAGGACATCAGCATTTTGTACAGATGAATGCTGAAAAAAATGAATCTTAATACTGCATTCACAATTTTTCTACATTTGGCATTTAAGAAACTCAGAACTGGTTTCACGTGTTTGTTCTTTTTGAAGCATAATTAAAAAAAGATAGAAGACTGCGGAAGTTATTCTGTGCCATGATTCATTATGTTCCACTTGGCTGTGGAATCCCTGGAAATAATTAGAAGATATTTCAGAATATGAGTTTATGCTCATAAAATCTCTGACATAGTTCAGGGATTCATCACTTACTTAAAGGACAAGACTCTCTTCCCTTGGAAAACAAGAAAGTCAAGAGGTATGCGCATGACACAAGGAAAATCTTTGACTTGCTTAGGTTTTGCTAAGTAGTACGTGTATTATAGTGTGTGTATGTGTTCATCTTTGAAGCTGAACTTAGATACCCTGAAAGATTCTTTCATCTGGATTTGTATCTCCCCAAAGCTATGGATCCACTTACAGACTGTTTTAAAAACCACAGGTGCCCCACTTCATGTGGTAGTCCTGACATTTTTTCTAAGAGGACAGACATTGTGTGTTCTTCCTGCTTTCCATCTGTTTTGCAATCTCTTCTGCACTTCCAGTTCTTTCTTTCTCTAGACTTTACTGCATAGCTCTTTTAGCACCTGTGTGCTGCTCATGTAACTGGCTTTGTTAGCCTTTCAGATCATCACTGGGTTAAAAACTGGCTGGAGGGCCGGGCCCAGAGAGTGGTGGTGAATGGAGTGAAATCCAGTTGGCGCCCGGT
>JAOXNO010000013.1:87927133-87939714 GCA_028565335.1 Limnodromus scolopaceus
GTTTTTTTTTTCCATTGGTTGGACTAGATGATCTTAAAAGGTCCCTTCCAACCTAGGTGATTCTGTGATTCTGTGATCATTTCACTAATTCCAGGTTAGCAGTCCTCTATCCTACTGCATATTACAGTGAAGATTTTTATTCATTTCCCCAAATCTGAATTTTATGTGTTTACCTTGGCAATATAAGGTAAATTGCAATAAAAAGGAGAGAAAAATCCTACTTCCTCTTTCTTCTTGCAGAGTAACTGCAGTTCTCTGTCTCATGCAGAATAACCTACAGGGAAGAAAGTATCTTCTTTCCAGTTGAACTAATACGCGGGGTAGTACTAAACTGCTGGATCAAGTATTGCAAGGCTCCCTGCTCCCCCTTTCCAGCAAAATGGCCTATATTATTCAGGTATTCATAATAATTACATTGAGACGTTTCAATTTACTTTTTTTTTTTTTTTTCATTTACTTAAGTTTTCTAAAATATATACCATTAGTATATATAGGGTATTTGGTATCTTAATTTCTGTAGAGTTGATATTTAACAGACATAAACTGTAAACTCATAACCTCAATGGGGGAAGAAATCAGTAATTGCATTTAGAACTGTTATTGTATTTATTTCTTTACAAACTGATTCTCAGGGTAATATTGCCTTTTTGTGCTTTTTACTTAACAAGGATTTTTAATATAAATGAAGCTTTCCTGAATCACTGCATTAATAAGTCTCACAGCAATTTCTACTTTTTGTTAATTCATCCTTTCTGAGATAATCTTTCTCCTCAAACCTGGGCTTAAAGCTTACTGTTTTTCCTTCAACTTTTCTTTCCCTCCTTTCAGTTGCATAGTATACAATCAGGAATGGGGTTTAAGGATATACCATCCCATTTCTTTTCATCTTGTCAAGCAAAATAAATAAATCATTGATTGCAATTGCAGTTTGGAATTAAATTTTGGATACCCTGTCTCGTATCCTTTACCGGATTGCTTTAGGTCCAAGCCATGACTTGTAAGTGAATTGCACCCTGATAAATAATTACAACTGGATCAATAGTACAGGAAATTAATTTCTCTAACCCACTTCTTAAGATAAGGAAAAGAAAAAAATAATGCCTTTGACTCAGGTGCTGATGTGGAGAAGCTACAGCATAAACTTCTTTCAAAACGGCCTTAGTAATTTCCAGGGTCAAATGGGTTGAGAATTTTTTTTTTATGTTGTACTGCAAAATGTGCTATAAATCAATGATGGAGGTTTGCTATTAGTCAAAAGATAGATTAGAATCATTGTCAATGGGGAACAGATAATTTTAATGTATTGTCATAGAATCATAGAATACCAGGTTGGAAGGGACCTCGAGGATCGTCTTGTCCAATCTTTCTTGGCAAAAATGCAGTCCAGACAAGATGTCTCAGTGCCCTATTCATCTGATTCTTAAAAGTGTCCAATGTTGGGGAGTCCTCCACTGCCCTGGGGAGATTATTCTGATGGCTGATTGCTCTCATTGGGAAAAGTTTTCATCTTGTGTCCAATCAGAATCTCCGCAGGAGCAACTTGTACCCATTACCTCCTGTCTTTTCCATGTGATTCCTTGTAAAAAGGGAGTCTCCATCTTCTTTGTAGCCATCCTTAAAATACTGGAAAATAGTGATAAGGTCTCCCCTAAGCTTTCTTTTCTCAAGGCTAAACAAATCCAATTTTCTCAGCCCTTCCTCATGTGGCAGGCTTCCCAGTCCTTTAACCATCTTGGTGACCCTTCTTTGGACCCTCTCCAGTATGTCCACATCTTTTTTGTATAGTGGGGACCAAAACTGACCACAGTATTCCAGGTGTGGTCTGGCAAGTCCTGAGTAGAGTGGGATAATGTCTTTTTTATCTCTGCTCGTGATGTCCTTGTTGATGCAAGCCAGCATCCTCTTGGCTTTCTTTGCTGCAACAGCACACTGTTCAGTCATATTGAACTTGTTGTCCACCAGGATATCCAGGTCCCTTTCCACAGAGCTTTTCCACAGCCTGGTAGATACCAACCTGTGTTGCACTCCTGGGTTATGTTTTCCCAGGTGCAAGATCTCACATTTGTCATTTTTGAACTTCATAATGTTCTTGTTAGCCCACTCTTCTGGCCTATCAAGGTCTTCCTGCAGAGTGGCTCTCCCTTCCAAACTGTCCACTTCCCCACTCAGTTTGGTATCATCAGCAAACTTCATCATGGTACACTTGATCCCATCATCCAGATCTCTTATGAAGACATTTAACGGTGTTGGGCCCAATATCGATCCCTGGGGGACCCCACTTGTGACAGGTTGCTAGTTTAAAAAAGAGCTATTTACCAGCTCTGGGTGTGACCTGTCTACCAGTTCCCCACCCACCACACAGACCATTTGTCTAGACCATAACACATCAGTTTCTCTAGGAGGAGGCTGCAGGGAACTGTGTTGAAAGCCTTGGAGAAATCCAGGTAGACAATGTCCACCGCTCACCCCACACCACCCAAGCAGGTTATTTTCTCATAGAAGGCAATCAGGTTTGTCAAGCACAATTTGCCCTTGGTGAATCCATGCTGGCTTTTACCCAATCATGTGCTTCATTTGACTTCTGATAGTTCCAAGGACGATTCATTTTGTTCCCTTGGAACTGTTTCCCAGGGACTGAAGTAAGACTGGTGAGCCTATAATTTCCTGGATCTTCCTTTAAACCCTTCTTGTAGACGGGGTTGACATTAGCCTTCTTCCAGTCTTCTGGGATGCTCCCTGTTCTCCACAACTTCTCAAAGACTATGGAGAGCTGCCTCACAGTGACATCAGCCAGCTCTCTTTACACCCTCAGGTGGATAGGATCAATTTGTAGGGGTCAAGCTCCTGTAATAGTTCACTTACTAACTCTTCCTTCACTGACGGTGGGCCTGTGTTTGCATCAACCTGGATTGCTGTTCCCAGGGCCTGGGGTTCACAAGTGCTGGTAAAGAAAGTGTTGAGAACCTCTGCCTTTTCAGTGTTATTGGGGACTAATTCACTTCTGTTTAACAGCGGGCAAATATTTTCCTTCTGTTTCTGCTTGTTCTTTACATACCTGAATAACGTAGTTTTTGACATCTCTGGCCAATTTCAATTCAGGCTGAGCTTTTGCTGTTCTAAGCATATTTCTACATACCCTGGCAATGTCCTTGTAGTTCTAAGTGGGTATTCATCTGCTTTTCCATCTCTGTATGCTTCTCTCATGAATTTGAGCAGACACAGAAGCTCACAGTTAAGCCTAGGGAATCTCTTCCTCCATCTACTTCCCTTACCTTTAAAGGGGATGAACTGTTTTTATGCTTCCAGGAGAGCATTCTTGAAAAACTCCCAACAGCCACTAACTCCTTTATCTTCCATGAAAGCTTCCTGAAGAATCCCCCCAATATCCCAATTATGTGGTTAGACAAAGTACAGAAGATGATACAGTTACCTCTGACTAGAGATTATGTGTTAATTAATAATAACTACAAGTCAGTGAGTTTTAGGCTGGCTGCTGTCCATCAACATTTACTTTTTTCAATTGGTAAACGAGAGAACTTTGCCCATTTATACTGATCAGAATAGCTGTTTCATTGTTTCTCATGTATCTTTGAATGGAATTAATCATTTTTAACTTCACCCATCTTTAAATTTGCAAAACTTTTTATAATTGGAAATTTTCTTCAAGCAATGTATCTTCAGAGTTTTCTTGAAGATTTTATGAATTTCACTAATATAGAACATTAACATTTCTAAGTGTAACTGACAAAACAGAAGTTTCTTTCAGGAGCCTGCACCAGCTATGGCCCAGGTTACCCACAATTTCCACTCTTTACCTATTTACAGAACTATGCCATTTCTTACTTTGTAAGAGATACAGGACTAATGTTTCCCTATCATATAGCTAAATGCAGCTATCTTACCTGTTCTTAAGAAGCAGTCTTCTTGAGGATGCTTTGTATTGGTTCTTGTAATCCAGATTCACAACTTACTGAAGCAGTAGATCTACCATTATGATTAACCTTTCCTGGTAAAAATATTTTTCTGACCTACAGCATTCACAGCATAATAAGGAGACCCATAGACCAAGACATCATTTTTAGGATTTTTTAGGATAATACACCTTATTGCGTATAATATGGGTGTGCAACACATGATACATGAGAATACAGTAAGTTACACATACACACTTTCAAAATTCACAGCATTCACCTGATCAAAATGTATTAAAGCTCCCATGTTATGTGAACGTTTGCTTTGTTTATTATAATGAGTTATAACCTAATTATCTTGCTTTTCTTACTTAAGAAATTAGAGAAATATGCAAAGCTAATGTTAAAATAATTATAAATTAAATTACAGAAAATATGTCTATAAAAATGGAATGGAATTAGTACAATGTAGAAATCAAATGAGACCTAAGTTAAAAGAATGTTGCATATTTTTGGTATACCACATTAATTTAATTCTGACCCAAAGAAATCTAATCAACAGAGTACTTCTATGAACATAAACTCATTATTTCATGCTAAAGTCTTTTCTACAAAACTTGTATATAGGACATGCAACACCTTATCAAGATAAATGTTAAAGTCTAGTGAAAGACTTTTGCACAATCATATAAAAACAACAAGATATTCAGAGCAGTGTTATTGTTTATGACCACTGAGGCAGAACACTTTCTGAGCGCAATGGTCACAGATGGACGCACACACGTCTCCATTCTCTATTCCCAGGTCATGGGATAGGAGTGAAGCCAGGGTGGACATAAAGGAGCTTGCTGCATCCAGTGCTAATGAAATATTTTGCTAGTGTCCTCAGCCTAGGCTGTGCATCAGGCACTGATTGTGTATACATCTGATGGATGACTGTGGCATCCAGCCTGTCCATCAAATTCAGCACTGCAGTCAACCGTCCAAATATAGATTTGATTGAGAAACTCCTGGCCTTGGCGGTGCTGATTAAGCACAGTGCATAGTCCATAGTTTTCCCAGGGAAGTCTGTGTGGCATAGGATCCTGTGTGGTAAGCACTACTTACCGCACCTGGTACCACAGATCTTCAGAGGATGCCTTGCTGGACTTAGTCCTGGGGAACAGAGAATCTCAGATGCTGTAACCACTACAGTGAACTATCATGTCATTTAAGAGCTTGCAAAAGAAGAGTAAAGAGCACAGATGGTGGCTTACAGAAGCCTAGGGAAGAACATCAAATGTGCATGTGAATCTCATCACAAGCAGCTAGGAAGACTGCCTTGAGCAGAATCTCCCACTATGTAGTAAGGGTTGGTGATGTTGGTGAGATATGGATAAGCAAATTGGCAGGCAGCCTTTCTAACCTCCAACATGATCCTATCAGCTGTAGTCTTACTGACCCAAATTGGTTGCCCATGGACTAGCATGAGTGAAAGACAGATAGTAAGGTGCCAAAGGGTAAAAACATCCCACCAGAATCAGCTTGCAGCAAGTGAGGGTAGTTTTGTGCTAGCTCCTCTTAGGCAGCTACAAAGGTGGCTTTTGAATGCTGAAGCACCATCTGCTTATCATTGCCTTTATGTGACACACTGTGGTCCTAGCGGTGCCTACGCATCTCCTAAATCTCAAATCTTTTTTCTTTGATAAGGAGTAACTTCACAGAAAAGACTGAGGGTCTCTGTCTCATCCACCACTGTTGGTCTAGACTGTACATGAGAGTTTGGATCCCCACTGTAGTTTACTACATTTTCTGATTAATGCACTCCTGCATCTCTCATAAAAGGAAATGCTAAGAGAGTTGGGACTGTTTAGCCTAGTGTTAGAGTCCAATGCTCTCTTACCAATCTCTTTTACATATTCCACATGTAGAAGGTGTAATGTTTAATATCAAATTTACTTATCTGAAGATAGTTGATGTTACACAGGGTTTCTGATTTAACAGAGGGATGCAAGGAAAAAACAATGCAAGTAACTTTCACTTAACAAAATATGGCAATTGCAATACACAGTTCAACCACAATACCAATGTGATTCTTATTACCAGTCTCTATAATATGCTCACTGTCATGATGCTGGGTAACCCCAGTTACCAGGAAGGAATATGTGGGCTGGAAGGTTGCCCAGAGAGGTTGTAGAATCGCCATCCTTGAAGATATTCAAAAGCTGTCTGGAAATGGTCCTGGGCAACCTGCTCTTGGTGACTCTGCTTGAGCAGGGGGTTTGGACCAGATGACCTCCAGCGTTTCCTTCCAACCTCAACCATTCTGTGATCATAATTCCTCTGCAACACTATGTGACAGAAACAGGTACTTGACTGTGCAAGACTGAACTTCTGCTGAATGATGGCATTATTTGCCCTAGCCTGAAGGAACACAGATCACCATCTTCATGACTCTTAAGGCATTAAAGGCTTTCTGTCAGCAGAATAAAGAGCAGAACTGTGAGTCCAAGTTCTGGATCACACCTAAAGAAGTCATAGGCAGCATGATGTAGCAGAGAGTGGTCATCAGAGGTTACCCATGTCTGTGTTGAGTACTGGTAGTGTTGCAGTGTGATGATGTCTCATAGGTGGAGCAGTCGAGTGGGTTATATGATAAGTCAGAGAAGTATATGGGGTGCTGGACTTCTGAAAACTAACTTTAATTCTGGAATTAGGCCCCTATGTTCTGATGGTTAGAAAATTTGCTAACTTACTGTATCATTAACAATGATGTTGAATCCTGCTGTATCGGAAAACCTCAGGCACAGAGGTCACTTCCTGACACATTTAGCTTTCTCATATGGATGTTGCCACTCAGACTATTCCCTTGCAATCACAACTACCTATTCAGAGATCTTCAGAGTAAGATTTTCCTAATTTTAGTCCATATTCATAATGTCATAATTTCAAACAATGGAGAGCTAAGTGTCCACTCTAAGGTGTCATCTAGTCACAATTCTCTTTAGTCAATGGGCAAGGAAGCTCTCCAGAAAGTAAGTTACCTCACTGGTTTCAGAACCGTGTGTAAAATCAGGCAAGTCTCTCACCACTGATGATAAAAGGAACCCAAATGACTGACTTGGATTAGACATTAAGCTTCAGAGGCTTTTAGGCAATTTAAGCAAGATAAATCTCACTCTTAGGATCACAAAAACCTCCCTCCACCCACTACAGAAAAATCAGAAAAATCCCCTTTTCCCCAACAAACTTAAAGACCTTTAGAACAAAAGGCCAAACACATAAAAACATCATAAATATGCCACCAGAAGAGAGCAGAGGAGATCAGACACAGGCAATCTTATAAATCTTAGAAAAACAGAGAATGTGTCTGGTGAACATGTCCACAGGATCCTAAGCAGTAATGGAAATTGTACTGAAAAACCCATCTGATGGGGTTTTTTTTCTGGATTGTTTAGTTCTTCCTGCTGTGCAACAAGTGCTTCCTCTGTTAGTGACTGTGCTAGGACTTGTTTCCTAGAAACTTCACCTTTCAGTCCATTCTTTCATTAGTCCACTGTCGTATTTCTGGATATCTAGACAGTTTGCCATTTTACTGTATTGCCTTGTGGTTTCCCTTTGTGTCCCAGAGAAAACAGTTTTGCTTCAACCATTCCCTAAATATGAATTATCTTTTTGGTTACTTAGATTCACGGATTCACGGATTTGTGAACTATTTTCACTGTAGGTCATATCTACTATTTTGTGGCCTTGTAGTGCACTCTAGATATTCAGAAGTCCCCTGTTTGCATACCCAGTTACTTTGTTTAAAGAATTTTAGACTATATATGTATTTACTTGCATCTGCAGGAGTGGGATTTGAGTAAAGAGTTTTCAGTTATTTAAGTATTTCCATGGGCTTTACCACAGTAAGTTATAGAATCATAGAATCATAGAGTTGCCTAAGTTGGAAGGAACCTGTCAGATCATCTAGTCCAACCACCAACCTAACACTGACAAAACCATCACTAAACCATATCACTATTTCACACCTCTTGTAGAAAAGCTTGAATAACTCTTCTTTACCAGTGAAGAACACTGAGGTATAAAGAGATGAAGATGCTTGTGTTTTGTTATATTGAATTTGGTTGCCATGTGAAATGGCAATGGAATCAAATCTGTTGAGTCCGAAGCTCAAAAGTTATTCTTCAGTCTCAGCAGACATGAACACTGGCAGGTACTTCTTATATAAAGATTGGAATATGTTTTTGAAATCTACTTTTTGCTCAGAAAGAATGTGACCTCTTGCTCGGATGCTTTCTAAGGACCACATTTAACCTCTCCCACGAGCCATCATTACAATAATGAAACACTCTTACTTACATTTTAAATAAATTATTCAATGTAATTAATCAATATGCATAGTCTAATGGCACCAAAAAAATTTAACTGTGTACTATCATGACACAATTCAGAATAGGGTGAAAAAAACCCTTCTAATCTTTAAACATCATTTGCCTCAGATAACCTGGGATCGAAACCACTAGAAGCCTTCCTCATAAAATTATGGTTTTTGCATGGCATGGCTACAAAACATTTTTTTTTCCTTGATATTAAATACAAACCAGTTCAACAATCTTTATTTCCTTTGGGCAATGCATAAGTTTAACTCAAAAAATTGAATGTTTCAGCAAGTTATGAGCATGTAAAAAGGAAGTTTTATAATGAAAATATTCTTTCGACCTTATTAGAACCTATGCTAAAACCATTGCACTAAGAGCCTGAAGACAAAGTAGCTGAATTCTAAATATTGTGCATAAAAATGTACCTCTTTTTGGATAAGTGTAATATTTTTCTTTTGTATATATGTATCCAGCATGGGAAATATAATGTATGTGCTTAACTTGAGCCTTTGTTTATTGTATGAGTTTTGTGCTTAAAGCAAAGCACGCTTGCAAGTATTTGCATTTGCAGAGGCAGGATTCAACTATGTGGAAGATAGTCCTGTAAACTTAATGTTAAATCATGTAATAACTCTACAGCTCAATTTGTTTCTCTAATACTAATAAAATTCTTCAAAAATTACACCCCCCCTCAAAAAAAACCCCAAACAAACCAAAACCAAACCAGAACCAAAAGAACCCAACCAAAACCACCAACCCCAGAACAAAACTAATCTTAGATGTAGCTGTATAAGGATGACAGTAACAGAAATAAATCTGGAAAGTTTATTTTAGTTTTGGATACTATCTATATCAAACATGGAAGACATAGCCAGAATCTCTGATCTCTGACAGAGGTAAAATGTTGCAAACACAAACAAACATGGAAAGCGAACATCTCTAGATGACCAAGGTTTTCTACCAGCAAGCAGTAACTTTTATGTAACCAATAATTAAGACAATAGCTTTAATACTATGATAGTATAGGAAAGCTTCTGTGACATGACATGGTATATGAAGGATGCAAGCATCATTGAATTGTTTTGACCATGTAACTTTGTCAAAGATAGTTTATAAATTTACAATCCTTTGCAGGATTAATACTACTGTCAGGATGTAGGTTTCAAAACCTTTATATAGAAATCAATCACAAACTTTAGACACAGCTTAAATCATGCTTTCATGCCAAGACTGTATCTTTGGAATTGTTCTATAATATCAGTACAGTAAGGTATGATATTTTTCCTAAGAGGGATTTTAACATCTGAGGAGGCCATACTATCAAGCTCACAAAAGATATCACTTCTTCAGCTAAGTTTTTGACATTTACTCCAATGTATTTTATATTCTACCCTAAGTCAGTAAAAACTGTTTTAAAAGGCTAATTTCTATTATTTTAAAATATTTTTTCTTCATTCAAATTTATTTCTTATTTTCAAATGTCACTTGCGTATCTCAGCTTCCTGTGTTGTCTTATAGAGATACAAATTGCACTTCTGGAAATAAATGAAGTTAAAAAAGTGCTTCTCAATATGTGATGTAAAGTACTGTCTGTTGAAATTTAAGCTCATTACTACTAACCTTTCAGAAGCACTCAGTGAAATAACCTTGTTCTAGTCAAAGTCTCCTATAAATCGCAGTTTCCAAAAATATTTTGAGGGATTATTCCTTAAACTTAAATAACTGTAAAGATTTTTTGATGGGTGGGAATAGTTGAATTTTTAGTACTAACACCACAGCAGAAACTTTTTTTGTCATAGGAGTGGATTGGAATGATTGATGGTTCATAGCTCTAATGTTTATGTGCTTCTCCAAAGATCCCACATCTCTTGGGACACTTAGAGCTTCTTGGAAGTCATAGTGACAGGAGGACACTTCTGCTTTACATTCCCAGATTCAGGTAAACATCTCTGAACTTTTTCTCTGTCTTTCTTCCTTCTTTCAATCTCATTTCCTCTCCTAGGAGTAATTCTCTCTTGTGGAATGATCTGGGAGACAATAAGCCAAGTGGCTTGCAAAAGTTGTCATGGTCAAAACGAACATCTTAAATGGAGAAACCAGGAAAGCTATTCCCTAATTGCTCTCATGTTGCAGAGAAAAATCACAAAAAAAACCCCAACAACCCAAAAACATTTGTCACTAAATCATGGAATCATAGATTAGTTTGGGTTGGAAGGGACCTTTAAAGGCCATCTGGTCTGACCTTCCCTGCAATGAACAGGGACATCTTTAACTAGATCAGGTTGCTCAGAGTTCTGTCCAAACTGGCCTTGGATGTTTCCAGGGATGGGACATCTACCACTTCCCTGGGGAACTTGTTCCAGTGTTTCACCGCCCTCATTGTATAAAATGTCTTTCTTATATCTAGTCTAAATCTCTCCTCTTTTAGTTTAAAGCCATTATGCTTTGTCCTATCATGACAGGCCTTGCTAAAAGGTTTGTCCCCACCTTTCCTGTCTCATGAGAGTGGACTAGAGGGGTAAAATCACCTTCCTCGACCTGCTGGTCATGCTTCTTTTGATGCAGCCCAGGATGCGGTTGGCTTTCTGGGCTGCAAGCACATATTGCTGGCTCATGTCCAGTTTTTCATCCACCAGTATCCCTAAGTCCATCTCCTCAGGACTGCTCTCAAGCCCTTCATCCGCAGCCTGTATTGATATGAAGGGTTTAGAAGGAAGTATCTAAAATTATTCTTCAGACAGGTTTCTTGGAAGACTAGCAAAACATTTTGAGGTTCTGGCAGGAAGAGCATTGCCTTCCTGCAAGGACATCTATACTTTAACTGTCAAAGTACTTTAAAACCTCAGTTCTCTTATCTGACAATGGTCTATTGCAGACATTGGAATAGTAGTATTAACCAAAAATCGCCTTTCTATTTTCATTGACTGTGGCATATCTCCACCATACCCTCCTCTTTCCTCCCAGTCTTGATCTTAGTTATTTACAGCTTTTAAGATGGATTGCTGCAGTACACCTAGGAACAGGGCTGACTCTGCAAAAAAAAAAAAAAAAACTGAGAAAAACTCCAGCATCAGAATTAAGAGTTCAATGACAGTATGTCAGTCTCCTTTTTCAAGTTTTATGTAGGGTCCACAGGTAATTGCAAAAAGCCTTTTTCCTCTGCAAAGCCTTTGTACAGACCAGGTAGTGTTAAACCCTTCGAAATCATG
Organism: Limnodromus scolopaceus; assembly: GCA_028565335.1. Lineage (NCBI taxonomy): Eukaryota > Metazoa > Chordata > Aves > Charadriiformes > Scolopacidae > Limnodromus > Limnodromus scolopaceus. Next base: position 87,938,615 of record JAOXNO010000013.1, read on the forward strand.
AGGGCATTATCATACCATTACTGTTGAAATATAACTCATTTAAATTTAGAAATTCTGTTTACAGGAAAAAACATAATCACAGAAAGCTTTCTCGGTGCTGAAAGGAAGGATTTAATAATAATCCTACATCATTCCCAAGGCTGAACCAGGCTTGAGGCTGAGCATGTAGATAATATATTGCAAGCCTCTATCCCATTTAAGAAGATTCAGTGTTTTCAGACAGCAATGAGCAGGTGAACCTAGAGAAAAGAATCAAAAGGCTCAAAAGAACAGGTCTAGTTACTTTCCTCTGTCTGTCTCCCTCTCCCTAAATCCCTCTCCCCTTTCCTCCTCCTCCTCTCCGTCCCCTGAAATCCATGGGTGAATATGCATGTGTGAACACATACACACACACACACAAGATCACTTCAGTGTATATCCAGTGTATATCCTACCACTATGTGATACAGTACAGCTGATGATATATATTAGGTGAAAGCCCTCTTAAATCTCTACTTTAGCCTGGAAGTGATTAATATGATCCATTACTTTGCACATAAAAATACTTAGCAAAGCAGTTCTCTCTCTTTTACAGATGTGGGAAACCATCTACCATTCCCATCTCCCCAGCTGCAATAGCATCTGTAAAAAGCAATGCATCTTCTAGATCATGGAATATAAATCTTTTTGTGGTAAGAAATTCTACAGCTTATGGGACACTGCAAGTGTAGTACATCTTCTGTGCCTTAAAAAATTTTTTTTCTTTTTTAAAATAAAAAGTAAGCTTTCATGCATACAAAAAATTCAGAATGAGAATATCAGAAAACTCTTTATTATTAGAAATTCTTTTCTTTATCTGCACCACAGAGATGGTGCAAACAATGTAGTTTAAGCTTCCTTAAATTGATCCATCAAGGTTGCTTGATGATCTTCAGTGGATCAATGTAGGAAGTTTATAGTGCTCATCTGAAGAGATTACTTGTAAAAAGAACAGAAAATTCAGCTTGAGGCATATTAGCCTACTGTAGGAGTCATAGAATCATAGAATCATCTATGTTGGAAGGGATCTTTAAGATCATCTAGTCCAACAACCAACCTAACTTTGATAAAAAAAACCCAAA
>JAOXNO010000013.1:87948129-87962269 GCA_028565335.1 Limnodromus scolopaceus
GCGGGTCACTTTGTCATAGAAGGAGATCAGGTTTGTCAAGCAGGACCTGCCCCTCGTGAACCCATGCTGGCTGGGCCAGATCGCATGGGTGTCCTTCATGCGTTGCATCTAAACACAACACAAAACACTTTTTTATTGTGAGGATGGTCAAACACTGGAACAGGTTGCCCAGAGGTATTGTGGAGTCTCCTATTTGATAATATTCAAAACACAACAGAGAAATATACTCAAGCAAATTATTTTTCTGAATAACTACAAGCTAGTACATTTGAAGGAAATAGCAATAGATTCATATGTTGTTCTTGGACAGAGCCTGGAAGATTATTTCCATACAATAATGAGAAAATGACTACAAAACAATATTTCCTTGTTCCCATATATTTCTGACAAGAATTGGATTGAGACTACATGAAACTACAAGGCAAATATTTTAAATAAACTTTTTCTTCCTCCGTTCTCCTATTATACATTGTGATATGCCACAATGAACCTCAATTGCTTGCAAATTCATAGCTCTGCCACAAATAATAATAAAAACCAAACCAAACCAAAAAACCCAAACCCTGTTTTCTTCACTCCTTTTTAACCTCTTTGCTAACAGGGGATAAAACACAACTTTGCCATTTCACCTTTTGTTGACACATTATTTGCACAGCTTTGCTGTTTCTAACTATCCGACCATGACCTTCACAAAATATGTGATGATTGCAGCAGTTAATTCTATAATCATCTCCATTGATTTGGCAGAATAAAAGGAAGGATAAATTCCCAGCATAAGAAAAAATAAAGCTTCATCTACATCTGTTGTTAATATCACCTACAAATTCTCTTGTGTGACCGGAGATTTCACTGAATGTCACATACCCTGAGTGACTGCAGAATAGTTTTGTAGAGGAAATGGTCAGTGCTCTCTGACCTTGGCTGTGTCAAACATTGAAACAAATGTACAGTAATAATAATTGTCTACTCATTTCACCTTGCCAAATGTCACTTGAATTATTACTCTGGTCCTCAAAGTAAAGAATTTTAACTTGATGTTTCCTAGGGGAAAAAAAATGATCTATTCTTTATTCAGCCTCCACAAATAGAAGATCGGCATTTGTCTTTTCATTGGTAACATTAAGTCTGTCTGATCTGGGTGATAAAAAGCAGAGATTATCTATTCCTGTCTGTCATTTTTGGCAAACTTTTGAACTTTTCATAAAAACAGAAAGATAAATCACAGGAGCTATTATTGTCTTTGTCTTAATCTTTCTAATGGATCAGTGTAATTTTTGGTATGCTCTAGTAGGTCAGGGAGGTCATCGCTGTAGGAGAACAGCCTTGCCTCCTTACTGAATGCTAAATACTGGTCTACCACACAAATCCAGATAAAGACTTTGCACAGGGGATTAAGCTACTGGCAAAGGAGAGGAGTCCTGTGGATCAACTCAGATGTTGCTAACAGACTTCTCTGACATTTAACAGTCCTTCCAAGGTGGGCATTGAAGTTAATTGATCCATACAGCTTATGGAGAGCACTCCTCATCCTAATTCTAAAAGTACTACAAGTCAATTTATGAATACTTAATCACAAAAGTGACATGCAATAGCAAAAACTGAAACATCTCACCATCATATTGCCTGTAGTTTCTGATTGATGTAGACTGGAGAATGTGATCATAGTGATGGATAAAGTTAAAAATTTTACTGCAGACAACAACAGGTAGGACAGAACGGGAAATATTCATTATTTAAACATTATTTAAGAATTAGCTGTGCAATCTGTGACAATTTTTTTCCTCCCTTCAAATGAAAAAAAAAAAAAAAAAAAAAAAAAGAAAAAATTTCTCTAGGAAAAGCTAATGATTTGGGTATAGCAATGAACCATTACTTAAATAACTGACAAATGCAGATAAAACCATGGAAAAATACTGAAGCTTGCACAGAACAAAAGGGAGAGAAAGAGAAAGATTCCTGTCCTTAATGGTTAAACTGCTAGGGTAATACTTATCAATAAATCAAAATATGTTTCCAGTGTTAGTGATTAGAGAAAGGTCCAAACCAAAACCCTGAAGAACTTAAATTTCCAGGAGCTTCTAATTTAAACAGGAAGAATATGGAACAATTCTCTTTCCTCTCAAAATGATAAAGTTTTTGACCTAAAGGCATAAAAAGTGCAGAGGTAGAATAAAGACGGAGGGAGAAATGGTGTAATATTTATGAAGACAGCTATAAAGGAAAACTGGTTATTTTGAAGAAAAAGGAAAGGAACAAACCACAAAATTAAAATTCTGTCACATTGCTACTAACTGGTACGACCAGCTGTCTTTAATTCTGTCGTTTCTATCTCTCTTTTTTTTTTCTCTTCCTTTGTTTCCTCCTCCCTCCCTCCCTTTTGCATCTGCTCTGGACATCTTGAAGACAACCATCATGCTCCAAACTCTTTTCTCACAAAGCCTTTTCTTTGCATTTCCTCATAACAAGAAATCTATCACACTCTTTATTCCATATGCATGTCATTCTGCCTAAGCAAAATCTCTCTCAGATGGATTTAGTGTAAGACATTACAAACATCAGATGGAGGAATAGGAAGCTATTTTAGCCTGACCTTTGAGACCAAATTTGATCACACTGCAGTGTGACAGAATAAGTTTTAATCAGCTTCACCAGTGTTGAAATTTATGTTCTTGTGTAATTGAATATCATTTCAGCTGAGATAAAAAAAAAACTAAACAAACAAACAAACTAGAAAAAGAATATGCTCATGTTGACAGTGAATGCTCTTTTTTTAATTTGTTGCTAGTCCATAAGAACTTGAAAGGAAAAAGCTACACTGTAAGCTTTTACACTATTTGCAGTGTATAGTGTTTGTCTACATTACTAAACAGAAAAAAACACACTTAAGCAAGAAATATTAAAATAATTTTCTGTTCAGATGCAAATATTTATCAGATATATACACGTTGTCACTTTAAGGAAAAGGTAAACAGGCAAACAGAGTGCTTAGCACTAAACTTTCAAACATACAGTTACACATTTCCACAATTGCCTAAACAATGCATGTTATTTATATGATTCCTAAATCTAAAAAGAAGCAGTGTGTATAACTAGAGTCTGCATACTTATAGTTTGTTTGAGTATTGTTTGACGGATGGCTCTGAGAGAGCTGCTCATCAAAAAGGATTCTAAAAAAAATAAAAATAATTCTTCAGGCACAATTTTATATTTTCATGTTATTGTATACACTTTGTATTTCAAGAAAGTCCAAATCTCTTGACTTTAATTATGATATCTCCTGTTTACTTTAATAAATTAAGTAGATTTTTTTTGCTTTTTGAAACAATCAGCTGGAGGGTCATATTACTGTGAAAAGTGCTGGGTAAAAAAGCCAATGCTTTTCTTCCCCTTCCTCCACTCCCCCCATATTTTCCTATTCTGCAGTACACTTCTCAAGAAGCCAGCTTCAGCTTTATTTCTAGAAAATAACAAAAGAAGACAATTCCATTGTTTGATTTAACAACCTAGTCAATTTCCTCAAGTTTTTTAGTTCAAGACTGAAAATCAGAAATTGATTTGTCTTAAAAATCAACTACTGAAGAGTAAAGAACTGAAATGGACATCCTAATTACGGGATCTCAATTCCTGCAGTTGCAGTTAGCCTCTTTGGCAGACTGATTCTAAATCATAAACTATGCAAAGGTATGCTATGTAGCTGCAGGAACTTTAATCTACTTCTTTCTTCTTGTGGGTTTTATCTATAATTAAAGTGTAAGTTTTCCAAGACAGGAATAGTGCTCATATCTAATTTTGCAGCAATGCACTCAGTATATAGGAAAATATCAACATCCATTAATCATGCCAAATTTCAAGTATATATTATGTTTAAAATATTAAATAAAAATATGAATGTGAAATTGCAAGCAGAAAGAAAAAAATCAGAGTTCGTAAATAAAAATGGGTTCACAATTTTCAGCAATACTGTTTTGTTACTGATGGATTTGGTTATTTCATCTGGAGGCTGGACTGTGACTAAGCATGGATATTAAAACTGAAGACAAGTAGAAGGATACACCTTTGAATCTGAAGTGGTGGGTAAGCACACAGAAGCTTGATACTCTGAAGTGCAGTGAACATCCCTTTAAAACCTAGTGACCCAGCTGGGCTGACAGGCTGAGGACTGAATAATTCATTGCTCTGTCCCTTTACACTAGCCAGAAGGGTAATTTTTCTTCTCCTTTTTTACTGACACGTGCTGCATCTCTAGAAAGAGCTGCCATACCAGAATACATTTTCCAGGGACAAATTCCTCCAGGAAAATCCCTTTCTTTATCCTCACTACCTGTTTACTGCCTCTTGTGCAGCCATTAGGTCAAAAAGCCTGCTGTAATCTTTTGCGTTGGGGATGAATCTCCCAATTAAGAAAATACCTACAAAGTCTGAAGTTGATCTTTTTGTTTTCTAATCCTCTTTCCTGACATAGACATAAGCAGGAGACTGTTATCAACTGTCAGTTTTTGCTTTTCTGTTAGAAAAGGAGCAGTGGTGCAGACCGAGGAGCAATGGGAACAGTTTTCTGAAGTTCATATAGTAAAATCATCATGAAAATGTACATTTACGTGGTCACAGCATGACTGGATTTTTTGAACACAAATTAATGATAATTGAAACCCATTCAAAGTAGAAGAAATGGTGGTGTTTGTGATTTGCCTTGGTCATATTACATCCCTGTCATTTTTCATCAAACATAAATGGATTGGAAATGTTTTAATAATATGAAATATTCGATGTTTGCACTGCCTAAAAACAAATAAACCTTTGTTTTCATGCCCAGGAAACCAAAATGAAATAAAACAATGTCAAGCCAGATTTGACTCATCTAATCCCTCCACAAGTAAGCAACTTTTGGCCTCTAGCTTTTTCAGTAGACTGAGTATATTTGTGTTGACCAAGTTGAAGGAAGTCTGTTGTACACATGTAAATTCAAAGGAGCTATATTTTCCTTCTTCCTGTTCTCCCTGAAATGCTTGTCTTTGCAGTGGAACAGCAAATGGGCAGATGAAGACCTGATAGTAATTGCAATACCAATTGTGTAGTTCAAAATTTGCATGAAAACTGCACTCATGCTCTAGTCGAAACTCAGTACTAAATTCAGAATTACAATGGATTCCTAAAATACAGTGTCATCACTCTAATTTACCAACTCCCTGTTTCCTCCTTGAAACTCTGTACAGACCACTTCACTCTCCACCTTTCACTCTATTCCTAAAAGTAACAGCTAAACTTTAAGTTGTAAAAATATTTTATGTAAGGCATTTCTTCAAAAGTATCTTCTGCAAAACAGTCTTTGTGCTGCAAAACAGATTTGAGTTCAGACTGCTATCGCTATTCAGAACTACTGCCAGATAGCTTCATCTCTCTGTACTTCACTCATCAAACACAAAAAGCAGACAATAATACTTTTTGTCACTCAGACAACTGTTGAGGATCCATGCATTTATGCTCGAGAATTGTTGCACTAAATTCACTTGGGTTTATTTTGAAGTGTAAAATAGCTGAGAGAATAGACAGAGGGAATGAGAATCTAAGTTCCTTACATTTTTCTAAAAGGAAAATAAAAAACATAAAATGGCTGGAACTGGGTTTACACTCTGGGGTCAGGCTCAATAAAAATGTTGTCCTTTTTCTGGACATGGAAAACTACCACGTAACTGTGTAAAGCAATAGTGGTCATACTTAAGCTTTTCAAAAAAGACATACTCATGAGCCATGCTTTCCTTTTGCTTCCAGGTGTGCAGGTGAATTCAATGTGGCACAATATAAAAAATATTAATGGTTATTGTCCAGGCTTAATCTGGGATAGAGTTAGTTTTCTTTCCAGTAGCCAGCATAGTGCTGTGTTTTGGATTTAGTATAATAATGTTGATAACATACTGATGTTTCAGATGTTGTTAAGTAGTGCTTACATTATGTCAAGGAATTTTCACCTTCTGATTGCCTGCCAGCTAGAAGGCTGGAGGTGCGCAAGAAGCTGGGAGGGGGCATGACCAGGACAGCTGATTCAAACTGGCCAAAGTGATATTCCATACCATCTGATGTCATGCTCAGCATATAAACTGGAGGGAGTTGGCCAGAGAGCAGGATGCTACTTGAGAACAGGCTGGGTATCAGTCAGTTGGTAGTGAGAAATTGTTTTTCATTTCCATCACTTCTCATTTATTGGCTTTTATTTTTCTTGTTTTGGTGTTGTTATTTTCCTTTTCATTACGATATTATTATTTTTAATTGTTGTTGATGTTGTTATTGTTATTTCAATTATTAAACTCTTATCTCAACCTATGATTTTTCTCACTTTTACTCTTTCAAGTCTCTCCCCCATCCCACTGGAGGGCAGTGGAGAGGGCAGGGGGAGAGTGAGCGAAGAGCTGTGTGGTTCTTAGCAGGCTGGCTAGGGTTAAACCACAACAGTAACAAAAACGTAACTGGCTGCTTTAACTGAATGGACCATTCATTCTCATTTCTTTTGAAAGAATTCTTATTTCAATCTCGCTCTTGCTCCATCCCGAGGTTAAGTTCGGGCTGAACTGCACAGTCTTTTGTGATCTTGCTGGGCTCATCCATTCAATGAGGACTGCTCCTTTGGCTATAGATATCCTGAGTTTTAATTTGAAAAACAGCTGCCACTAGGAAGATTGCAAAAGGCTCTTTTAACGTGACAATTGCAGACTTCACTTCTAGCAGAAATTTGTTCTAAGCTCGTTTTTTTGCTGTCTCTATATATCTTTTATTTTAATATGTGTTAAAATCAACTACAGCAGAAACAGAGGCCACTGTGACTAGTTCTCATTTTTACTTTCTCTGAATCTCCCTTGCAAAGTAGTTCTACATTTGCAGAACACTTTCTGTTCTTAATATTTCACATCTGTCTGATACTGGAAGGTAAGTGTGGCTTGTAGTTTGCATTTGTTCTATGATGGGAAAAAGAAGGAAGGAAAATAATATATTTTGAGCTTCTACTATTAATTTGTAATTACTAATTGCAAACTAATGAAAACTAGAGCAAAAGTGCAGTAAAATGGTAGACAGGTGCTATAAATCTATGACTCTTCACTTACTGTCATGGTTAAAGCTTTGTCCCAACTGTTCAAAAGGAAATAAATTCAGAATAATGCTAGTGAGTATAGTGATGATATCCAAAATTTGAATTAAAAAATCTCTGAAATGGAAATTTTACTAAAATAACATTTTGTGTCTTTCTTTAATCTGAAAATGATCTTATTTGTAAGATAACACAGGAATTTCTTTTTACTATACTTCTGTATAAAAGTTTATTGTAATGTGCAACATTCTCTTTCCTAAAAATCAGCCACTTCACAGTACTTCTGGCACATTACTTTTCATTCATGCCCAAGATACCCTGTTCTGAATAAAAAAAAATATCAACTGACTCACCACTTTGATTTTTAACAATTTCCACACAGAAGAATTAATATAAGTTCTACCAATTTACTTGTGTGACTATCTAGAGATGCCTTTCCAGAATCCTCCTCTCTCTTATTTCTTTTTTAATTTTTTATATTCTGTTTTATTCTGTTAAAAGAATGAGTGTATTAATATGAAATACTAAGGCAACTGAACATAACAAAATGGCACAAAGAGTTTAGCTTACTGAGAAGTAAAAACTACCTTCAAATGAGAATAAGAGCGAGGATTTGTGCAGAACTTCTTTGAATGTAAAACTAAGACTCATACTTAATGTCAAGATTAGCAGAGGCAGGAAAACTGTTTACTGACTTCAGGATTTTCATGTTAGTAGAGGTATTTTGGAGTTGCATTGATGATTTTCAATGCTGACAAAGAACAAAATTAGTTAAAGATATTTATTTCCATCAATAGTTTTTTGCTCTTCAAGATTGCAACATATGTAGAAAAGAAAGAAAAATCCAACAGATTCATTAATACATAGCACATCATTCCTCCAACACAGGGATCTTAAAGAGTTTTCTGGCTGTTATTTTTTTCTTTATCTTAACACATGCCTAGGTCCTTCAAAGACTAACAGAAAATTCAGTGAAGAAAGTCAATCACCTAATCACTAACACTTAACTTCTGTTTCAGCCATCACCTCTTTCTAGATAGGAGTGCTGATGAACTTATTTATATTTGGGACAGAGCCTCACAGACAATTTACATACAATAAAGTATAAATTGGTAGCAGTAGTCTCAACATGTCATCCCTTCTGCCTGAAAAATATATCTTACATTTACAGGAAGGAAAAAAAAAAAACACCAAACCAAAACAACCCAAACTTTTCCTCAGATCTGTCTACAAACACGTTTTCATCTCAAATCTGGAAATACTCCAGACATAGGAATGACATGTGGTAAGTTAAATGTCAATAGCAATTATATGGCACCATGCCAGGACAGATGGTCACTATCCCAAAAAGCTTATATCCACATAACCCCTTATGCACTATCTGCACTTTGTACTCACATGCCAACACCATGTTGCTTCTGCGATGTACTCCACTCTCAGTGCAAGAATGACAAGTCTGATGAACATGATAAAGTACGTGAAAAAAAAACAAAAACAAAACCCACACCAAAACCAGGAATGCAGTCCCCTTAGTCTTTTGCATTTGTGTGAGTGGTTTTGACCTGTAGTACATCTTTCATAGCCAATTGGACATTCTGAAAACCAGAAAGTAAACAAAGAGTTGGATAGATTAGGTTAACTCTAGGTATATTGGTTTTCCATTCTTTCTTGGAAATAAACCAGCCTCACTAGGGTCAACCAGATTTTTCATGCCGGCTATTTAGTTTGTGAAGATCAAGGATAAGTCATATTTATCATGTATGCATATATGCGATATGCACATTTACATGCATGTATGTATAGACTTCTCCAGTTTTATAGCCAGTAAAGGTTTCAAAGATACTCAAATTCAAACATAAAAGTAATCTTGTTGATTTCAGAAGTGGTGTTGGCTTACAAAAAGAATGGGCTATACAGACATAGCTATCTAATATAAATATTTTTTTATTATTATTTTCCTCTGTGGTCAATGAGTTACTATCAAATAGTATTTATCTGTGCAGTATTATCAAGTATGATGAAATTGCACTTCAAAGCCGAACTATTAATCTAGATTAATTTTCTTTTCCTCACCCTTCAGTACTTCCAACAGCTTTACTGATGGAGGATGAAAAAAATACAACAGTGGAGCAACTACCCTAGCGTTCAGCTGAATAACAATCTGAGAAAGCTTAATTGTCTGGGTATTAATTTTCTTAAATCAACTAGATCACATGTTTCTTCTACCTCTAAACTAACCAGCAAAAAACCCCTTAGAACTCAGCTGGAATGAAATAGGAGTGTTTGAAAGATGAAAAAACCACAATAAAACAAAGCAAAATGGCTGATTCATTTTCAAATACCTCACCCTCTTTACTCACAGATGAAAGCAAATTAAATCCATTTTGTTTTTTAGCAAAGAGTCCTCTTTATTTTCTTACCTGACATGATAAAGCAAACATTTCCTATAAGCGGCATAGCCCTTTTCAGATCGGCCATTTCTCCCCCATTCTATAGTTCAGTTATATGGCTATGCAATAAAGACATTGTAGAAATTCATGTAACATGTAAAGTCTTTGCAATATTGAAACCACTGAAATAGTTAACCCATAAACATTTCCTATAATAACGAAATAAAGTCTCCTTCTTTCTTTCAAAACAGTTGTGGATACTTGGCCACATTCTCCTTTAGGAAAATAAAGAAAAAATAAAACCATGAAAAAAAATTTAAAATCTTGCTGCCTAAATTGCAGTTGAAAATCTTGTGTTTGCATAGAAAGTACTACAATAATAATAATTGAAGAGAAATGGAACATCAAAATGGGCACTTATTGGTGTGATTATGCATTTGATACCTACAAATACCTGTCCTTCAGTATATGCACAGATGTAACTCACTTATCAGTGTGTTTTAACGTCCCACGTACTCCACTGGATATTAGAACTGCTGTCAATTTGAGAGCTTTGTTCTTTAGCCCAAGCTGCAGTGACTCCTGTAAGCAGTCATCACACAAATCTGAATACCAAGATCAACCTGTGTGCTTGGCAGTCTTGCAGGTGCAAATTAGAAGGTTTTGAAAATATAAATTTGTATGTGAAGTTACAAAGCATTATAAATCTCCCAGCCATCTTTCAAGCATTTCAGGATCTCCTATTTCAGTGTTACTTTCAATAATTCTCCCCTATTTGAGCAGTATATCATAGGAAAATTTCTGAATTTTGAAGTAATTTTCAGTTTTTCAAACTCTGTGTTGGCTCAACAGTCTTAGAAACAATTGGGTTTTGCTAAAATGTGTAATACCTTTCTACTCAAAATGTAGATTTTTTTGTGTTAAGAGACCTGCTGTGAAGAACTTAATTATATTTCTTTCTTCCTCCTTTATATATGGTGATTTTTGTGTTATTATATTGTTATTAGCTATCTACTTTGGTAGCTCTGTAAGAAGTCTCTTAAACCTTGATTGTATAAGGATATGAATATCATGGCTTACAAACGTCCTGTACTTGTTCTCTGTTTTTGTCATTTAGGTTATAATTGGAATTTTTTCCTCAAGAAGTTTTAAATCCCTTCTATTCTCAGAGCACTTGTTTATTCTGAGCATTAACTACTATGTACCTCTCTCAGTAAGCTCGCATACACTGATAGACAACCCATAGAATTTTTTAGGTATTTTAAACTGTATTTGCTTAATTGTCATAACTAAAAATTCTGTGATCATTCAAAACTTCTCAGGGTCAGGATGGTTTTCTATTGAAACAGGTTTTCTGCTAAATTTTTAGCAGGATTTTAATGTAAGGCTTTTTCTTTCCACAAAATAAGATTTATTAAGTCTGCTTTAGTATGCTGGAACTGCTTTTTTCAAAGTCCTAATATTCCCATTGATGCTATTTTCTTTGCCCTGAAGGCCAAGTAGGTGTTGAAGCAGATGCTGAGAAACATGCATTTGATGGGATTTCATAAACCTACAGGTAAACCGCTTACAGCTGTCATCAGCTATTTGTAGTGCAGTTTTATCTCATCCCTGCTTGGCATTCAGTGAGATATCCTTGTTTTGGGACATATTGCTCAACATAGCTTGTTGTTGGATATTTGATTCTTAAGACAGAAAGCAAGAATACAAAGAAAAAAGTCTTTCTGTGTCACATATGAATACGTTGCCTTTTGATTGCTTCTGAATTCACATCTGCATATTTTTAACATCTAGCTACATTGCCTCTATTTAATTAGTTTACTTGAAAATACCTATTTTCAAGTGTGTATATACACACCTGATTTAGATTCTGCTTAATGCAGAAATACCTCAGGAACAAAAAATAAATATATTAGGAGGAACAGTACGGCTGTATGTACAATATATTTAAGTTTTTATGAACCATTGGTGTATAATGTGGTCCATTAATCTTTAAGTTGCAGTCTGTGCAATTCACATAGGTAGGTAAGATACCAAAATATAATTTCAAGCTGGCTTTCATCCTTGGCTGCGCGAATAACTGCAACAAATATATTTTTTTAACTGTAAAACTGTTTTTGCTAACAACAAAACGTAACATATCATGACTACTAAGTTCCTAGCATGACTACTAGGTATCTTAACAAGTGCTTAGTGGATTATTAACATCAGATATTGAAAGTTAATATCTTGTAATTTTTATAGTATACAAGTGTAATTTAATTTTTCAATTTATTTTTGTTTAAAAACCAGTACAAACTCAGTAATACATAACAAATATAACTTACTCCTTTTTTCACTTTTACTGCATTCTCATAGCAGAAAACACAAGCGTGACAAGCCTTGAAGATGGTTGTAGACAGAATTGAGAACAGTATTAAAATGGGATAACAGACACGTAGAATGATCAGTGGACTAACTCACAAATGTCTTTTGTTATGAGAAGAATAGAGGAAACAAAATAACAATATTATTAATAAAGCATAAACAAAATTCATATTAATAAAACCCAAGAAGATTATTACTTCATAGTATGGAGCAGTATGTAAGAGAATAAAATCTGTTTTCTTCCAGTACGCCTGTGGTTTTTCTTTCATATTTCTTTCAATCTATGAAATTTGCATAATATCAGATCGCAGTCAGAGAATTCACAAATAATGCAAGTCTTATTCCAGGGTGAGAGAAATGCAGTTGCTTAGGTATTAGCCCTCTGGAAAAGGTTCCAATAATGTAATTTCAAATATTCTCTTTCTCTCAAATTATGAAGTATATATCTACAAAAATAGACCAGAGTACAGTAAGTTCTGCATGGCTGCATGACTTGATTTCAGATCCAATTCCTTAAGGTCAGGTTTCGAAAAGATACTAGTATACAACTGCTTTAGGTAAATAGGGTATTTTCACTTTATCCTTGAAGGCTTTGATGAATTTATATTAGCATTTGCATCAGCAGTATTATTAGACTGAAGAGAGAAACTAACTTCACCTACTATGAATCCAATGCAATGGCTGGAGGCCAATAGTCTCCTTTGAACTCAGAGCTCATGGACAAGACAGAGGCACAGATTATTAGTGTTTCTGATTACTGCTCTAATGAGGAGTCCCTTAAGTTCATTTTCAAGGCCTGCTCTTTCTATATCCTTGGATTTAGTCTGCAGTAAAACTTAACTGTGCATATATCTGAGAATTGCCTGAAGAATTAGCCTCCATTAATGTAAAAGGAGAATGACAAAATCCTTCATTAAAATTTAGCCAGGGTTACTAGATGACACCAGACACCCTGGGGTAGAAAACTTTGTTGTGCTATCCAAAAGCAAGCCGAGAAATGTTTCATTTATATTATCGTAAGTTTTCAGCACTGAAGCCTGTTGCTATGTATTTGTCTTACTGTTACTGTGCTAGAAAATTACGTTCGGTCACCTGTTTCACATAGATTGACAGCACAGAGAGAGAAAGCAAGTTGTAGCAATAGCATGTTTAGTTCCTGGATTTCTCATATTATGATCTTTTCTCCTTGCTAAGTAGTCTTCTAGGACTGCATTGAGACTATGGCAGCTGACTGCAGAAAATGGAGAATGAAGCAATAATTAAGTGGTCTGAAGACATCAATTGGAGAGGTGATACATGAGGAGCTTTAGGTTTGAACCTATACTCAACAAACAAGGTGTTTGCTGCTTTTCTCCTGAAGAAAGTTGTCACACTGCCAGGCACAGCTGTCATTGATTTTCATTTCAGAAAGAATCATAATCTTGGCCTCCATGTGTGTAAAGCCATGAAATCACAGACAGAAGTTTGAGAAGCATTTGTTATATTATATAGATGGAACTCCTATTTGGACCTCAGAAAGTAGCTTGTACTTTATGTCACTATGCATACAAATAAACACTGCTTAAAAGGATGAATGTGCCCCAAACATCTACAAACCTATAAAATCACTTATTTGCTCATAGAGAAGATAATTAGCTACATGACAGAAGTTTTCATGCTTCAGTACAAACTCTGAATAAAACTTGGTTCTGATCAGGTGGCATAACATTTCTGTTCATGAGACCAACTCAATTTTAACATGATCCAAGCAGAAGAAACTATCAGCTTCAGTAGCTTTGAATCAACTTAACATTGTTGTAAATACAAGTGAGAGACTTTATTAAAAAATATGGGGGGGAAATGAAGTGTGTGTTTCAACAGTTGTGACCTAGGGGAAGGCTGACCACTTCTAACCTTTCAGATTGGCAAGAAGTGCAAATGATTGTAGAGCTGTGGTAATAGGGTTACAGAGAGATGGAGCAATAGTAACTATCCCTGGACCAACTTCTGGTCTAAAAGAGAGAACAAGGAGACTGTGGAGAAGCCAACTACTCCAACATGTGATGAGATGTACTCTCATCATTCTGATGAGATTTTAAGAAAAACTTTCATAATGATGGTGTTCAAACACTGTGGAAGGTTGTCCAGAGATGTTATATTCAGATCTCAATTAAACATCATCCTCAGGAAGGTAATCTAAACTGACCATGCTTGTTGCTGAAGCAGACAACATCTACCATTTCCTCCCAACATAGAATCATAGAATCTTCTAGGTTGGAAGGGACCTTCAAGATCATCTTGTCCAACCATCAACCTAACTCTGACA
>JAOXNO010000013.1:87977430-88014687 GCA_028565335.1 Limnodromus scolopaceus
TGTGAGGGTGGTGGAACACTGGAACAGGTTGCCCAGGGAGGTGGTTGAGGCCCCATCCCTGGAGATATTCAAGGTGAAGCTCGACGAGGGCCTGGGCAACCTGGTCTAGTTGGGGGTGTCCCTGCTGACTGCAGGGAGGTTGGACTAGATGATCTTTGGAAGTCCCTTATGGCCTGAACGATTCTATGATTCTATGATTCTAATTAAATAACTGCAAGTTATTTCAGATGGGGCTATTATTTATATGCTAGCAAATATAGATCAATTATGGTTTCCCTGTCCAAGCTATTTCTTCCTTCCAATTCCTTCATTCCAATCCTGGAATGGCATTGTCCAGTACAGCTGTCACAGGGAAAATTCTTCTTGCTTGCTAGAGGCTCTTCTGGTATCTCCCACTCCTGGAAAGCTTGTAAAGACCACTTGACTTTTCTGTGATACTATGCTTTCCATGAGTATTTGCACAGAAGTGTCAAACATGCTGCTTACTCTCCCTTGTTCTCTCACGCACCAGCCCTGGCCTGTCTGTAAGCACAACTGCAAACTTCTAGACAGCTGTGGGACCTTCAATTTTAGTGGTGCAATACTGCTTTTCTCAGACTTCCTACAACGGTTGTACTGAGCAGCACATACCGTACTGAGCTAGCCTTGCCTTGTGCTTTCTCCCTCTACTTCTCTAGGGGTATTTCTTCATCTTGGCATTAAGCTCCCAGCTCCTAGAACCTTGATGGTGTCCTTCTCTCCTTTAGCTCCCTGCACCTTTCAGTGCACAAAGACTCATTTGGGTCTTTGACTCCTTGCTTAGGAATCCTACAGTTTTCAGGTTAAAAAAAAAAAAAAAAGTCTACCCTCATGATTCATGTGAATGTTATCTCATCTGCTGCCTGTCTCCTAAGACCCAAAGGGGAAGAGTACTACTGGTAATACACAGTGATTGATGACTTTTTGACATGCCTCCTTCACCCTTTTCCCTTAACTAGGGAAGGCAAACTATTAACTCCAAGCTGCAGTGTTTGAGTACGTCATTTGACAATCATTCTGTTGCATAAGTTCTTTAAATGTGTTAAAGAGATCATTTTAACAAATTGAAGTTGTTCCATGGCGTTGTTTTTATCTTTGCCTCTGAGACTGATAAGACAATTCTCTTGACATAGGAATCCTGTTGGAAACACAATTATATTCCTCAGCTCAAAAAAATGGATTGAAAATATGGATCTACTTTATCAGGTTTTACAATTATTATTCATCTGGAAAAAAAAATCAAATTAAAAATAAGGAAAAAAGGCAATTAAAAGGAAGAAGATAAAAACACTCTACAAACAACAGACTTCAAAGCCCTCATGTTTACTGAAAACCTTGCTGTCCTACTGCTTAATCAATAAAGATAATTAGCTAGAATATCTGCACACCCATCCATCTTCCCACCTTTCACTTCAAATTGTTATTGATGAAACTCTTAGAGAATGGGAATTTTGTATACACTCACTTTCCAAAACTTATTGACCAATATGAAGCCTTGCTTGAGATGAGCATTTCATTTTTCAATTGGTATGAAAAGGCTGCATATAGTATTTACTGACAATCAGCCAACTGCAAATTATAACTGAATTCGGGCACTTGGAATTAAATTCTTTGATACTAAATGACTTTAGGAATCATATTGGGTCAAGACTAAATAAGATTATTACAAAAGAGCTTTCAATTCTGGTAGAAGAGGCTTACTTCATGTAATATTTATCTAAAAAAAAAAAAAAAAGTACTATTGAAACCCACCCCCTAGGAATAGCTAATAAAGAGATGTTTCGTTTTTCTTTGCATATTACGTCCATTCTTTCTGTGCTATGATTTTTAATCAAGAAAATGGTTAATGCAGCGTAACCTATGAGAAAGGGGAGCTCATGATGGAATTTTCGCCTGCAAATTCTGTAGCAATGGTTGGGTTTTGATATCATAGAATGTTTTTAAGTTGATGGGCTATTTTTTCTCTATAAACTCAAGGGGTTTTATCTAATTTGAAACACATTTCATACGGCAAACTTTACTACATTAATTTATAACACAATTTCAAGCTAGTTCATGATTATTTATAAATTATCAGAACTTCAAAAGAAATGGAAACATGTATGAAAGGCTGGGGAATCCTCAGTATAACTCATTAAAAGAAATGGAAGCCACTAGCTAGTGACTGCTTCAAAAACATAATTTCAAACCAGCAGAAGTAATATCCAAGTGCAAATGCAGTCATTTAGATGCAAATATGTTCATTTATTAAAAAAATAACTAATGAAACACTGTTTAATATTTAAATAAGTTCCCATGGTTCTGCCTACCATGTCTACTAGTGGGAAATGTTTTGCATTTCTTAGCTTTCATATAAGTATTTGCATTAAAAATAATAAAAAAAATTATATTAAAAATTTCTAAATACCATTAATTGAAATTAATAACAATGAAGCATAATTTTCATAAGAGTGCAACTTAATTTTTCCTCTCTCTCCTTATTTTGAGATATTTAATGTTTAATTATACTCAAAATCCCAAATGAATCCACTTAAAAGAAGAAATTAAGTACAGCATTTTAGACCAAAAATGTCAGATAAAAGCAAACAGCTTTATTTTCCATAAAATATTCCTGAGAATTTTTGGCACAGAGCTGTTCATTTTGGATTTAGAAAGCAATACAGCAATCCTGCCCATGTTTCTAAGCTCTGTTGAGTTTTCGTCTTTGTCATGTACAGTCAAAATTGCTTCCATCTTTCTATGAATCTCATTGTTTGTCTCCCCATAACTCAACAACACTGTTTTGCTTCTGGTAAGGTTACCCGCAGGTTTATCTTGCCCCATAAAATGCTGGGCCTGAAGGTGTTTCCTCACAATCACTCATGAAGCTTCCTTTCCTGAACCAAGCCCGAGCAAACTGCAAGAATTTGCAAGTAAGAGGAGGGCCAGCATACAGAGTGTGCGTTAGGCAGGTAGCCTTCTCTCTACGTCCTTGAGGTGTATTCAGGGTATCCTTGGGGTGTATGAACTCTGCTTTAAATTTTTATTTACTTATATCAAGGGCCCATAGGAAATGATCAAGACAACTCTTTGGAAAAAGGTCAATAAAACACAGGCTTTCATAGGGGGTTCTTCCTACCAGCTGTGAACTGTAATATACATTAGTGGAAGCACTTTCATTTAATTGTGTGTTTGTTTCACAGGGACTCATTAAGTGAAATTTTATCCTCATTTAAGTTTTCTTTTATATTTCAATGACTACTGAAGACAAAGAGTTTGACCTGTCACATTTGGTCACAACTTTAAGGTGCGATGTGTACAGCTTAGTAGAGGAAAAAAATCAATAGAGTCTTGTGATTATCTGCACACAGACCTACTCAGATCCATTTTCAGAAGCAGGGTCCTAAAATAAAATGAAAATATGTTTTGATTAACAAAAAGCATCAAGTGCAGAGTGTCTTTTTGACAATTTTTTTGGTAAGTTCAGGCTGTATGACAGTATGGCTTAGTATGTCTTGGGCATACTACTTTTAATATTTTCAATTTACTATAAATATGTTCTTATATCTTGATAATATTTATATGCATATTGCAAAAAGGGGAAGAGATAAACAAATAAACAAACATTAAATTCCACTGATATATAACCATTCAAGAGCAGCAAAGGAAATGTTATTGTTTCTAACTTGCCCACAGTAATTTTCAACTTGGCACAGTCAAAGTATCCATTTGTATTATTTTACATACCTATCCTTACTGAAAACAGACTTAGACAATCATAGAATCATAGAATCATATGGGGTTGGAAGGGACCTCTGGAGATCATCTAGTCCAACTCCCCTGCCGGAGCATGTCTACCTAAAACATGTTGCACTGGAACTTGTCCAGGTTTTGAGTGTCTCCAGAAAAGGAGACTCCACCACCTCTCTGGGCAGCCTGTTCCAGTGTTCTACCACTCTCACACTGAAGAAGTTCCTCCTCATGTTTAGGTGGAACTTCTTATACTCAAGTTTGTGCCCATTTCCTCTTGTCCTGTCACTGGGCATCAGTGAGAAAAGACCAATCATTCCACTAAAGCAACTAATCATTTAAAGTACCACTTATGAACACTACCACTAGATAATTTTGAGAAGTAAGTCTGCTCTACGTCATATCTAATTAGTTATTTGAGTTGAAACATTTCCTGATTTATGGTACAGGCCATTCAACTTTCCCTGTACATTTATGTAAATTCCTTTGTAGATGTAAAATTTGGCACGGCAGTAAAAGATGTTCTTAAAAATACCTTCAAAACATAAACACTATCTTTATGTCCAAGTTTATGAACAAAGCTGAGTATATCTAAGCCTGAGAAATCAATGGAACAGTATGAAGTGTCAACTGCATTAAGGATAAAAGGCTCTGGCGCTGGCTCAGTAGTTAGCAATGAGTTGAATTGTACAGGGTGATGGATTTGTGTGCAGCTGGGGTGGATAACCACCATTTGCCATCTTCTTTCTCGAGTCTTAGCGGAGCTGCATTTTTTGGTAGTAATCCAAGAACCGTTAGATAGCAGCAAAGAGATACAACAGCAACCATCCAAAAGAAAGCATCACAGAGATGCAATTACAGGACTTGCAAAAAAATGGACCTGTTTATGAGACAATGTGTGTCAAGGTTTGTCGAAGGTTGAAGAAGGGATAGCCACATAAGCTAAAGGAAGAAGAGATGTCACAGCTAATGAGAACCACCTTCACTGCCATGCCACAGGGAAAAAGAAAAGAGCAATACTATAAGATTTTCAATTCAGGAGTCTTTTCTTTTTCTGATTGTACAATATCTATCAGCAACTACTGAAATATGAATGAGAAAAATCTCCTGTCTACCTTAAGAAGCTGGGTTCATATTGAAAACAGCAATTGCTTCCCCAGTCAGATAAGACAGCAGATCATGTAGCTGAACAGACAGTATCCTTAAGAACCATTTCATATCTGAGAATCTTGGTTCATTTAAAATGAAACAAATACCCCTCTAAGCCTCATTTTAGAGAAATTTTTGCAAGTATGAATCAATTTACACTAAAGATTGAAAAGTAAGAAGGCAAATATCTATTCTTTTACAGGCAAGCTGTAAAAAAAAGTACTTCAATTTTTTTAATTCACTCCTCTGTTGTTTAGGGGATCTGGCTCACAAACACTGAATACTTGACAGTACAATATATTATATGTCAACCAAACTTTTTCATATAGGTATTGAAAAATATATTTCCTGCCCTATGAAAGAATATCAATCATTTCCACACTAAGATGGGATCAGTTCTCTCAAGAGGAAAAACCTCAAGTACCTTTCTACAAAATAGACTAGAATGATATTAAGAATAATAACAATAAGTAAATAAATGAATTTAATTAATAACATTTACGTATCTTTACTTAAACGTCAGGTTTTGGTGCAGGTCCTGTAACACGTTAGGATGTTACAGCTATTAATTAATGTCCATACGTTGTCCAACCAGCAAAAATGAGCTTGCATGAGGGAATGATCCTTGCTAACACGAGCTGAGAGTTCCCAGGGAACTTCAATGGCCCTCACAGCCCTGCCCTGCCTGGCAATGGGCCTCCTAAGCCAGGACCATCCACAGGCCCATGTCTGACAAGGAATGGTTCAGACGGCCTGTCCAAACTCTTACAGTTAATTTTGGATTGGGATTAGAGAAGCATCAGAAAGTGACAACTGAAGATTTCAGGGTTATAGTCTCATCATTGCCATCACTTATTCCTAAAAGGAGCTAATTTTTTTGACTTTTTTTTTTTTCTACTTTAACCACACAGGTTTAGGAAGACATTACAACAGAATACTTTAAATCACTCAACCAGATTATATTTTTCCTTATCTTTTTATCAAAAATATGAAACCTTTAAGTGACAGGGAAAGAAGAAAGAGAGATAAAGAAAGAGCACGGAAGGAGAAGGGAAAGGGAGGAAGGGAGGAAGGAAGACAAAAATGTATCCATTCCAGCAAAAGTTAAATGCATGGAGACTTGGTAGTCAAACATAATGTAATACACTCACTTGTTTTGGCACATAATGTTTGGGTTGCTTTAAAACAGCTATCTGTTATCCTACCTTGTTGAGACTGAAAGCAGGAACAGTTGTTTGTATTTGCAGAGTACTGAGTGCAGCTCAACCTGAATTCCAAGTGCTTGTGTAAAACAAACCAGTTATAGAAAGAATGGCTGAGGTACAGAGGTGAACTTTGTAAACTTCATATTAAATTTACCATAATATAAGCTATCTAGAAAGTGTCATTAATGCACTTATCAAGAGGGAGAGGAAAGACAATTAGAAATTATTTACTGTGTCTTTAACGGTGCTCTTGACTAGAGTCATATAAACCTGCAAAGAGTTAAAAGACTAATCAAAATTACCACAACATAATTGTAGAATGAAGTGGTATTTTTTAGAAGAAACTGTTAATTTAAGAACTGAAAAAGAAAAAAATAAATACATTTCTCACAAACAACAGTAATCAGAGGAAAATAGAACAAAGGAACAAAAGATCTGAACATGGTTAATATCCGTGCAGTGTACATCTTACAATGCCCTTTAGATATAAAATACTCTATGACAGGAACATTCTGTAGGAATTCCCATAGATGATAAAAACCTGCTGTATTATGTATAGCTTATTTGTAAACCAGAGCCAAGACAATATTTTTAAAAGTAAAGCAAGTCTTTGACAATGACCTATAATTCAAACCAAGTTATTAATATTTGTTTTAATATAATTATATATATATTTGATATAATAACACTTGTTATTAATAATTGTTTTACTTGTAGAAGTGTAAGAAATCATTTTATCACGTAAAACTTAAACGAAGGAATAGAGTTGTTATGAATAAACACAGAAACTCCTATCATCCCAGATTTTTAAAAACATATGTAATTCTGCTATATTTCATCTAAAAAGTATTTGTTGAATAAAAATCTGTCATCTTTCAGATCCTAGATTAGTGCTCAGACATTACAAGGCTAGTTTCAATGTTCTAAGGCAAGATCTAATACATCTCAATGCTTCTACTAACTTTACTAATCAGATTTGCATTTTGTGTAAAGAGGTTTCATGTTTAATTATATAAATGTGTTTTTCCTATATTACAGATTCTTTCCTCTGCTTTCTAAACTTCTGCTGAGACCTGTGGGCAACTTTCAACATTTAAAAACACTCTTAATCACACTTTTCCACTAAGTCATGTACCTTAACAATTAGCTCAATGAAGTAGGTTGAGAATACTCTAATGAATGGTACAGGATGAATCAAATTTGAGTTGTAAGAAGAGATAAAAGACAACACAGTTAACTGGACAGATGTGGTGAATGCTGTCAGTTTCTCAGTAACTGCCCATATACTGACTTTTACCTGGTAACATTTTCCTGGTAATTCTTGCTGCTTCTGGAATCTGAAGAGACAATATCCACATTGTAATATCCAGTGTGGATATTATGTATATACATATACACATACACAAAATTCATTGGCTACTAAGGAAGACCTGTACCTGGACCAAAGGTTCCCAAGTGGCAGAGGTGCTACTTTGGGGTATTTCCTGGCTTGTGCAGTGCACTGCTCATATCTCCTGTTTTAATAACAAAGCAAAACTCCACTCTCAGCATTACCAGGGTCTATGGCATGCTCTGGCTGGATTAGGATGTTGTACTTACAGCGTGAAGCATGCATTATCAACTGTCCTGGTCTGAGGTAAAGCAGAACTAATTTTCTGTTCAGTAATTTTACTTTTTTAGCTGGGTCTCTTCTAACTAACTAAACTCTGAAATTAAGAGCATATTGTTCAGAAACTGTTCTCTCTCACAGTGATAAGACCTGATTATGCCAAGAAATGGTATGCAGAGAGGCCCTTGCTTATACTTATTGCTATAATGACCAAGGTCAGGTAATTTTGTTATTTGCCCCGTTGGAGGGTCGGAAGCAGAAAAGCGTAGAGGGGTCACACCTGTGGGGAGGAGCGGACAGGACAGGTGACCCAAAACTGACCAACAGGGTATTCCATCCCATCCACATCAAGCTCAGTATAAAAGCTGATGGATCAAAGGGTCAACTCTCTTCCTTCAATGGCCGACATCCAAGGAGGACCCTGTCTGTTCGTCTGCCTTTGATCCCGATCCGAGCATTCCTGACTCCAGATCTGGAATCCAGCTCCTGTCCATCACTGAGTCCAGTCTGGGACTTTTCCCTGTGCTTGCTGATGATGTGATAGTCATCCTGGGAGCTTGATATGGTTTTATATATACTGTATATTTTTTTTTCTTAGTATTTATTATTTCATTATTTATTAACATTTTCATTAAAGTAGTTTATTTTTTATTCTGAACTCATAAATCTCTTTATCTCTTCCTCTCCTCTCTTTCTCTTAGAAGGGGGAGGGAGGGGCCATCTGTCGTTCTCATTGGTCAATCCAGTCAAAACCATGTCATCAACCTTGTCTACAACTGTAGTAGATCTGTGTTTGCCATAGCCTTGTTATGTCAGTAAAAATGAATGCCCATTTTACATCACCTGTAATAGTGCTATCAATACAGGGAAAAAAGGAAAGGAAAATGTGATGATTTCCACACTAATCTAACAAGCCTTGCAACCACAGCTCTTTTACTGAGTCCCACTGATGTGGCTGACAGGACTTGACAAGTATAGAAAAACACTTCCTTTGTCAATATCGGCATCCTGCATGCAAAATTTACATACGCCTTGGGTATGTAAATGGGTACCTATTTCTGCTTGAGGATTTCTTTTTCTTCTATTGTAATCAATGGCCAAAATACCTAGACCTGTGTCTAGCCCTTTATATGTCTAGTCCTGTGCCCAGCTTAATTTCTAGGTGAGTCAGTTGAGTCTGAGACCTCTGCCTTCCTCTTCTCCTAACAAGGTTTGCATCTTCTAGCTGTAGCACAAATGTTGCCCCATGTTGTTCCTGCTCTGCTGTTCCCACTTAGCAAATCATAGATTTACATAGAATACTAATGCATACAGGTAAGTTTTCTGCAGCAGTGTATTATTGTCCATTCCAGCAGTGAGCTACTATTTTTGAATGCTATACAGGCAATTGAGCAGCCTTTGGGCCTGGGTCTTATTGAAGAAATACCCTTAAAGGTTAATCCCTAATACATTCATAATTTTAGAACCAGCAGGTTAAACACCAATCTGTTGCTGTGTTTTGTAAGCTGTGTTCCTGGACCATAGGTCTGAGGCATTAACACAGCTGAATGAAACAAATAACTTGTAGAACACAACTGTGAGTCAATTTGTAATTTACTGAAGCTCCCTGGGGGCAGAACAGGTGGATAAACTTCCTAAATCCCCTGTGCTCTTTTTCAGACCACAGTTCTAACTAGGAGACTCACTACCCCTCAGTTGGTAACACCCTGAATGGATCATGTAGCCAAATTGCTCATTATTTTTTGATGTGCTTTTTCTTCCAGGCTTGATACTGCTTTTTCTTTCTGCACAGAAAGCTGAAATTTTTAATGCTCTTTGAGTAAACTGATGATGTGTTAAAAAAACTTACTGATAAAGTGGAAGTTCCACTCAAATATGAGGAAGAACTTCTTTACGATGAGGGTGACAGAGCCCTGGAACGGGTTGCCGAGAGACATCATGGAGATGTCCAGGATCCTTCTCTGGAGATTTTCAAGACCCACCTTGATGCAGTCCTGAGTAATGTGCTCTAGGCAGTCCTGCTTAGCAGGGGAGTTGGACTAGATGATCTCTAGAGGTCCCTTCCAACTCTGTCAAATCCGTGAATCCATGAATAAACATGTACGCTGTGTCCTCTGGAAGACTTTTGTCTGGTTCCCAAGGTCAAACTGGCTAGGGAAGTGGCTATGTCTTAGCAGACATCTGTCTTGAAGGTGCTAATTTTCCCTTGCCCTCTTCATCATGAATGGCTCTGCTTGCCCTTTATTCCCACCACCATTTGAGGATAAATGTACATTCCTCTGCATCTGGTATAACAGTAGATAAATGTATAGAGGGTTCTGAAGACACAGTCTTCTATGAAAAATGTAGTTTATATAGATATTATATATATATATATATATCATATGGTTATAGATATATGAAGGGCATGAGTCTTTTCCCCAGGCTGTTATTTTGTGAATAGTTCCTGATCTTTACTACAGTTTTTAGTCCATGTTTATAATTGTGTAACACTAGTCCTTAGCACCAGTCATCCCTTATCCAAATCTTTTATTGCCTTTCTGCTAGTCTTGTTCCTGAAAAACATATTGTAGTCCTGTTCTGAACATGTATTTCAAAACATGTTTTACTGTCACTACTGTGTGAAAACTGAAAGCAATCAGCAAATTGTGGAGGGAACCAGCCTGCTACATGACCTCAATTCAGGAACAATTTCTCCTTAACAGCAACTGCACAGGACCTTTTCTCCCCCAGCAGTGAAAGCATTTCTATATTGTCCCTGCTCCAAATCCTGCCTTTACAGGACTTGGTTACGTGGTGACACTGAAGCCAGGACCTGCCTTCATTAATACCTCCCAGGCTGTGCATTTCAGGGCACAGGAGTGAGGAAGAAGCCCATGTCTGACAGCACACAATGTCTGTGAGCCACAAACTGCTCATCCATCTCTGTGTCTCCATTAAATAGCTATTGCTTCCACAACATCATATGCTGTGAATCTTCAGTTTCTTCTTAACCCCTATCTGTGACCCCACAGGTATACCTGCCACCGTCCAACTCCAAGGGAGAAAGAAAAATCTTTCTTCCAAGGAAAAATGGCAAATACAACCTGGTTGGCCCAGATGCTTTAAACCAGAAATTCTGAGCCTTGTTTGCAGTCAGTGCTAAGAATCCACAGCTACATTTTTGCAATGACCTTAATTGTAGATAAAGACTTCTATATTTTTGAAATAAAACAGTTAAATAAAAATAGTTAAATAAAATAGTTTATAGTGCTTTTAGTTATTGCTTTCTTTTCCTCACCTTCTACCATGTCTCCTTGGTTTAATGGCATCTGCATATAACCATCTTGACAAACTGTCCTCTCACCTTAATGCATAAAATCTCCAAAGACTTCCAGTTACTGCCTGCCAGAGAAGAAATGAGAGTAAGAGTACAATATGAGCAAATGGGGGCAGGACAAAAAAAAACCAAAACAGCAGAAATAAAAAGATCTAGAAAATCTAACATAAGTGGCAAAGATTGGTTGCACAAGAAATTCAGGCAATATTGTTAGAGTCTATTTTAAAACCTCCAACAACTAATTAATTAAAATTTTCAGTCTCATGTCTTTAAATTGACAGGTTTATGGATGTATAATTATATATTCTGTCTTCAAGTCCCACAGTTTATTGCAAAAGTTGATTTTTTTTTTCTTAGTTTTTGACACTTTCCCTCCATAAGGCACAGCCAATACACTTCTTGCTTAATGAAGCTCTTGGTCCCCAAACAGTCCCAAATTGTACAGCATACCTCAAATGAACCTTTCTTTTCCAGCAAGAAGTTTTTAATCAATGCATCAATTTGTACAATGAATCCAATCCAAAATTTCTCAGCATGCTCAGAAAGGATTTTCATATTAAATTAATAGAGCAGACAAAAAAAAACCCACCACATTTAAATGTAATAAGTTGTGACAACAGAAGGAAAAAGTTATGAAAGCTACCCCTAAGTATTATCATCAAACTCAAGCTATTTATTTTAAATGATTTCTTTTTTTTTAACAAAAGCGAAGGGAAGAAAGAAAACACTTCTTTCTCTTTTGGAAAGCAGTACTGAATTGCTAGTTTTATTTCTGAGTAACTTGATATAGAAAACCAAAGCCAATTGCTTTTCTTAGCTCAAACCTAGCCAAATGCCTATTAATGCAATACATCTTCATTTTAAAAGGTTAACATGCTTAAATGCAAAAAGTAAAATAATGAAGGTGGATATCAAAGTAACAAGTGACATCTTGCATGTTGCATATACTATTGTACTTATTCTGTCATTGGAAAAGGACTTGTAGAGAGTGAAAAAAACCACCATATATTTCACTTTCTATCTTTTTTTTTGTTTTTATTTCTTGAAATAATATTCAAAATAAAAAATCATTAAACAAAGAGGGGCTATTCTTCCTTTCAGTTATCACTATCTTCTCACAGTGAAGTGTTTAATTTCAGCTCTCCTAGTATCCTGCAAATGTGAAAATCCACAGTATGTATTTTAAAAAAATAACTTCCCAAAGACAAAATGTAAAAATTTTTAACCTTCTTAAATACCCTTAGCTGAAAACAGAATAATGGGAGAGACTTAGGCTAAGAAACCTGTGGAAATGGCATGGGGGAAGAGTTTTAAATGCTATTTCGTTCCGTGTAGTGAAGCTACCAATAATAATTCTAAGAACTAGCTAATTGCAATGCTTTGGTTACAGAATTACACTCCTTTTAAAATGGCTTTTTTGTTGCAAATAAAAATACTATTAAAATCCCTTTCTCCCCAAAGAGATGCATCATTCTAAACTTCTTGAGTGATTATTTATTTATGTATTATTTTCAGATGGAGTGATTGCTGTATGAATAACCTCTAAGACCCCAAAATATCATGTGACAATAATAGCATATTTCATAAACAACTAATGGCAACTGCAGGACCATAAACCAGGCAGGCTAGTGAGTCTCAAATAAAGCAGAGCCTTCATCACATATTTAACAGTAGTGTATCTAAATGGGATCTGAAAAAGGGATGGTCAGAATCCACCTGCAAATTAGTATGATTACTGTGTGATTAAATAGGAGAAATCTGATTGTTTCCTCATATTAAATATGTTATATAATTTCTCAAACTGCCGGTGTAGAAGGGTTCAATGAGCACTACATAATGCACAGATATTTGAAAATGGAAAAATAAAACTTTAAGTGTACACAAAAGTTGCTCAGGAAATCCCATGTCAAAAAAACCCCACAAAACAATCAACTCCCCAATGCCACACACAAAAGTTAATACTCAGAATTGATGCTCTAGCAAGAAGCATTTCCAGTTATGACATACTGTTTTAGTATCTACAACAACCCCCAAAATAACCTTTCCACATTTCTCCAAGAGGCTCAAAACACAATATATCTGAAGATGGTTTGACAGATCATGATGATAGTGTCTATGCTCTCCCAGGGTAAGAACTACCACCACAGCATTTCATGGTAAAAGTGGTTTTGAAACTACACACAAATATTCATGGCATCAGAAGCTGCTGAGATTGCTTCAGCTTTGGTGATGATGATGAAGCACAGAGACTAAGACATGGCAGCTTCTCACAGAGATCTGTAGCTTAGACCTGCCATTCAGGGCTGTCCCTCACCACAAGTTGCAGATTTATCTTTTCCTCATTTGCAGGGCTATTGTACTACTTGAATGTGAAGAAAATAAGAAGATACCAGTGAGAAATGATGTGAGCTTTTCTGAAGGATTTTAGCTCACAGTGATTGTCCACCCTTTGCACAATATATAGCAATTAATATAGCCAGTTGAGAC
Organism: Limnodromus scolopaceus; assembly: GCA_028565335.1. Classification (NCBI taxonomy): domain Eukaryota; kingdom Metazoa; phylum Chordata; class Aves; order Charadriiformes; family Scolopacidae; genus Limnodromus; species Limnodromus scolopaceus. Next base: position 87,990,947 of record JAOXNO010000013.1, read on the forward strand.
ATGTTAACAAAGATACTTTAATAAGGTTCCCCGTATCTGCACAGCTCTGGGGATACATTAGTCATAAAAATAGAATGACCTATCTATCTTACAGCTGCTCCAATTCAAGGCTACTACTGACTCTGAGCTGAGAATGGTTTCTCTCTTAAAAGTTATTTTCTCATGCAGTGGTTGGCCCATGAAACCTAGTGTTATTGTTAATGCAGAGACACTTACTTGTTTTGTAGTGTGTCAGTCAGTAACTAGTGAGAAAACTTTCTGCAGTATGTATAACTGCCAGTGTTTAAGAGGCCACCCTTTGTTCTCAAATTATTTCTTCCTATTAGTGTTCATTTTTCTTGTAGCGTTTTGAGCTTAGTTATTAATTCAGTAAAATCAAGTAAATTACTTTGCTGCAGCTGAGTTGATAATAGTTGCAATTACTTTTTTATATAATGGTTATCTAAAGGTATTTCTTTCATAAAAAAGGAAATCGTGATATTCATCATTAGAGGAAGCACATTTTCAACCCCAGTTTATACTGCACCATGCAGAACTAGATAAGAATCACTTATTTCTTTCATAAGAACTACTCTGTAGGAGCCACATTTCAGGTCTATTAGGACAGTGAAGACATACATACTGTCTTCAGGACTGAGAACCCCATGGACAAAAATTAACACCTCCTTGAGAGAAAGTAAAAATTTTGAGAAATATGGGAGACAGAATTTGTCTGTTACTTTGTCGTGTCTGGACAGAGTTTCCTAGTTGCCAATATTTGTGCTGGCGTGCAATGCAATCCAGGGTTCCCAAGAGGTAAGGCTCAAGTCTGCAAGATTTAAGTCTGACTCAAGATCTCAGAACTTACTTGAATGCAATTCACCTGCTAAACGACAAGGCAGAAAGGCAATCATAATTATCACTTACGGGCAATACCTTTGGTCCACCTAAGTCCTAATCTTCCCTGTGCCTAACACTGTTGAGTGATGGGCCTACTGCATGGGAAAGGGGTGCAATGTAGGCTGTGCTGGAAGCAGAGCGCAGCTGTAACATCCCAGTTGCGCAAGGGAGGTGTAATCATGGAGTAGGAAAGCTGGGGTGAGGCAGGACAGCACTAAGCACTGGAACAGAGTGGGGAGAAGATATTGCTGGTCACTAAAGCTTACTGGTCCCCATCAGGAGGGTCCTCTGCAAAAAGTGTATCCACAGAAATTCTGATGTGTGTCCCAGATGTGTCTGGGACGTGTGTCGCTGGATTTTAGCACTTTCAGTCACTTGAGATTGAGATGCAGTAAACTTGCTTGAAAATCAAGCATTATCTATTTAGATGAATGCTTTATGCATTTTACCTATATCTAATATCTGCTATAATTCTTGGCATTATAAATAAAAGTGGAAAGAGGAAAATCTTGCATAGGCACCTGACTTCCACTTGCTGATTTTTCCTATACAATATGTCATTTAATCTTTTTTATGGATATCTGGAACTCAAAAGAACTTCACCCATCATACAATATTACATATATCATATTGCATTGCAAAATTTAGTTAAGGATTTCTAGCAGCCAGAAAATTACTTGTATTTGTCTTTTGGTACAAATAAATAAAAATGCACTACGTCAAATTCCAGTGGAAGTTGTACTGGGGAAAAATACCAATGACTGCAGTTTCCCAGTTCTGTGCTTTTAGAATTCAATATGTCACAATAGCTGGAGTTTAGCTGAAACTTATGAACTTCAGGGGTACCAAGTTTTCCCAAAGACTGACAACAGTAATTGTCGTTACCTGATTGAATTACAGACATTGTTTTAAACTCTGCAAAACAATAATGCCAAAAAGAAAGCAAGTTTGAATCCTGAATTTTGTGCCAGCAGCGTTACATAATGAGATAAACATTGGTAATTGTGTTTAGGTCAATAACACTTTTAATTATAGTTGAGATCTCCTTTAGAGTGTATGGATTTTATTGATGCAAAGCAAACAGCTGAAAGCCAAATCAAGGCAGTCTTATAGATTTCTATTGTCTAATTAAAGTACAGAAAGATTGCTTAACCAATTCAGGCATTTGGAGGGAAAGAAAAAAAAAAGAGCTCTTTGCACATCTGATACACATTTTAATTATTGCAAGATCTCAAGTAATAATGTTTGGTTTACAAGAAAACAAAATATCTGTAGTCTGGGAATTTAACCTCTCCTTCTTGTTAAGCAGGGCAAACACGTCATGAAGAGTCCAATGTATTTACACAAAGACGGATAAGCAAGGAGGTCCCATTGCATCCCCTGTGGCCCTGGTTCAAAAGTATACTAATGCACATTCTTAAGCTTTAATCATGTGAGCAGCCATACTAAACTGTAAAAAAATCTACCTACACACATTTTTTGTTGAATTAAGGTTTTATTTTTGATAACCAGACTGCTGAAGGGAGGCAGAATTCTCATCTTCTAATTCTGTGTGTGAAATTTCATATAGCTCCTTTGCTATGGTAAGGAGATTATGCAGCAATCCACATGCTTATCATGCAGAATTATCATGCCTGGCACCATACACCATTTTTGCAGCAAACAGGGCCCCAAAATGACAAATCGCTGATAAAACCATTATAAGGCTTTTACACAAAGGGCAAAAGTCTTATCTAAGGTGTTCATTACCATAATGCATATACACAAAAACATGTTTTAAATTCAATCCAACTCTTGTTTTTAACAAGTTAGAAAACATTTAATCCATGATGCCATATTATTTGCCTCACCAGTTACCATCATGTGTCAGTAACAAAGAATGTCAAGTATTCAGAGAATTACAGATGATCAACCTCTTCTTAAACTAGTAAATTAAAGTGTCCAATTCCTAGATATTAGAAAGGCAATTGTCTCTAAATTTAAATGGCTAGAACAATCACCGTCCCTAGTTTAATGTAACTGAATACTCCAAAACAACTCCCAGCCATACACTAAAGAATATTTTCATTTAGCAGTTTAGCTAATGCTGTAGATGTTTGCTTGCCTCCTCTGGCCCAGTCTCATAGCATTAAGCCAGCAGTCTCAAGTCAATTTACCCCTTCATCTCTTTCCATCCTATGGCTGGCACTACCTGATGCCATGGTAAGAAAAAGGCCATTATTGGGGCTGCAGAGGCCTCTTGATTTGACAATAGGATGAGGTATTGTACATTTGCTTCAAAAAGAAATTAAGAGCTTCTCCTCATAACCTGAAAGAGACTTGGCCAGGAGCTAGGAAGATTTTGGGGATGATAAATTCAGCTTAATGCGACGGAACATGTCATATTCAGACAGAACATGTAGAGCTTATAAAATGGGAAAACTTATAAAAAGACAAAGTGTTATGAAAAGGTTTTCACTCTAACGTGGCTCTAAGCAATCACAAAAGTCAGTTTCTACCATCTCCCAATATTCAAGGCTGTAGCTGAGTCATTAACTTTGTGTGTTTTGGTCAATGTCTGCTCCCTGAGTTTTTTATGTTCTCAGTGTGATGGTCTGCTATGGATGGCTTCAGGACAGTTGTTTTTAGTTACCAGTCTTTTTGAAATAGTTTTTAAAGTAAATTGCTCTTTGTCTGTCACGTCTTTGTCCTTTTCAGGATGCCTTTGGTGGATATAGCCTGAATCTGTCTGCTTGAATCAATATTTGTCCTAGCTCTGTCTAAATTTCATCACTGTATTCTTTTCAGTGGAGCTTCAATGTGGTTGAATGGAAACCCTTGCTATTGGTAATGATGGCCATGATGCTGCTGGAGCTAAAATTGTAATCTTTTTTCCTCTTACGGCTTTGCATATAATTGCACATAGGCTGCTGTTCTGTTACATAGATACAGTCAAGGATAGACAGGAACAATCACAAGATCAAACCATATTGCAGTTTCTGTTGCACTATAAATACCTAGACTACAGAAGAATGAATTCCACGTTTTCATTATTGCTGGTTATAATGCCAAATTCAGACAGCCATTTTTAAGAATACTCTTAGGATTGCTAAAAGGGGGAGTTATAAAGAGAGCCTGGTTCCACGCTGGATTCACAAAGGAGCTCTTAATCAGCAGTGCGACACTGAGAAATATAAAACACTTGGGGGATGGAAAATAAAGGAGTAATGAGAAAGGAATAAACCTCAGGGAAACTGAAGCTGTTTTAGAGGAAACTGGGATTCCCAGTGAAACAGGAGATATTTATGATTTATTGGGCAAACCACTGAGGGGCTAATTCAAATACAGGACTGGTTTTGGAAACGTTCAGGGTACCTCCACAAACAGAAAAACAACTTTATTTCAGTAAAGAGAAGTAGATGAAAGATAAACTACAGTGAGCAGATGCCTCTGGCCATTCAGACACTCTATCAACTTCAGAAGTAACCAGAGACTTAAGATCTAGATCAATTTCGCTGTCAGTAAGTATTGCAATAGTTCCCTGACCAGCTTCTTAAGCTGCCTTTATATTTTCCTGGGTTCCTTCAGTCAGTCTACTGTAAAAAGAGTAGAGTCAAGGGTGGAGCCAATATTCATCAGTCAAGCATTTGTAAAATTATAATTCTGAAGACACTATCAAAACAAGTATCAGTGATTACCAGTGATCAGTCGTCAGTAATCCTCAAGTGATTAATAATCATACATGTGACTATTGTACTCACTAAAACCAAATTTCTGAACGAAACATGGGCCAAATATGTCAAGATGTGGAATTCTAATTTTGCACCCTTTTGTACAAAAAAAATCTAGGTTAATTTTTTTTTTCTTAGATTAAAGGGGTCACTTTGGCGTTGTTTTTCAAATTAGGAAAAAACCTCAGTGAACACTATTATCAGTTGAAAGAACTACATAAATATTTCAAGAACTTCATGTTTGCTTCATGTTCAAGAGGTACTGGGCACAAACTTGAACATAAGAAGTTCCATATAGACATGAGGAGGACCTTCCTTACTTTGACAGTGGCAGAGCACTGGAACAGGCTGCCCAGAGAGGTGGTGGAGTCTCTGTCTCTGGAGACATTCAAAACCTGCCTGGACATGTTCCTGTGCAACCTGCTCTAGGTGGACCTGCTTTGGCAGAGGGGATTGGACTAGATGATCTCCAGAGGTCCCTTCTAACCCCGTATCATTCTGTGATTCTGTGCTTTAGCTGTTTTCAGGAAACATAAGTAGCTTGGAGCAACCAAACTGACACATGAAAGACTTACAGTCACATTCAGTTCTCTTCAGGACTGTATATCTTCATCTACAACAGAGGAAAATTTGATTGCTGGACTCTCACTTTGTCTCATTCTAGAGTGAAAAAAAAAAAACCCTGAAGATAAGCCTACAGCCGAGTTGTTTAAAGCAAACCAAGAATATAGTAATTTGCCTTCATCCTTAAAAATTGAAGTCAGATGTTTTCATTACCCCGGTAATCCCAGCTGGTATATTCCATTACTTTCTTTTCAAGGACTGTATTTTTCTGTGGCAGTTTCCTCTGCCGTGTCCAGAAAAGTGCAATGCAAACTTCAGAAATAGGCTTTGTAATGCCGAAACAATAATGTGACTGTTGAAGCTAGAAATTACAACAGTGAAGTACCATGCATGCCAATGTGAAGGAAAGGAAAGCCCAGACAGGCTGCTTCCCATGTTTGCTAAATCTTTTTGGTGTATGATTCCACTGCTGACGTAAGGAAAAGTGTTCAGATCTTCAAGCTTAAATCTGAGGATGACTAAGAAAGTGGTGAAATGTCTTGGAAGGAAAACCTGCCTTTTACTTAAAGGAGGCAAAAAAATAGTATGAGTATTTCAGAAAAACCTCTGTTAACCATCTCAGATCTCAGTGGCACAACAATTAGAAGAATTGTAAAAATATATAGGCACCTTCTTTATGCAGCATGCATTTTAGGTTTTTTGCCTCCTCCTTGAGAGAAGGAAAAAAAATAATAATTTTAAATTCTAGCAATAAACAGGAAACCTTGAAATATTGTGAAAGCTATTCAGCTGCAGGAGGGAGAATCCTAGAAGAATCCTGCTGTGTTGAGATAATTAGGACATTAATCAACTCCCTGGATAGGGTGAAGCTAACATTCATAAATCGCTAATGCTGTTTCTCACTTCTTTTTGCTTTAACACTAATAAAGGCATACCATGGTCATGCTCGTACCTCCTCCCCCAACTTGGCTACCACCTACAGTGTCAATGTACCTACAGTACAAAGACTGATGGGCATAAAAGGTTAAGCAATCCCAAGCTGTTGAGAAGACACATTGAAACTTGGAGCCTGAAGAATGGCTGAGTGCAGAGCTCAGCTCCGGCAGACGATGCCAGTGCTCATAATTTATTGTTGTTTGCTGCTCTCTTAGTGCCCCATGTCTAACCTAACAGCTTCATCTGGAACTAGCTTGATTCAAATCCCTCTGCTGTCCTCAGCTGCCTCATACTGTTTCAGGTCTCGGTCTTGGCAGAGGAGAAATGATCTCGTTCCAGACAGCAGTGAAGCAGGTGTCCTGCTCTCACTGTGCTCGCTCTCTAATGGGAACACACAGTGCTCAACCCACAGGTGCCTCCTTTCAGGAAGAGTAATTAAGGACCACCTCCCTCCACCTTTTCCTATTAGTCTCAACAGATTATTTATCTTCTGGACTATACTGCCTCCCATACCTTTATTCTTTGTGCAGTCTGTGCTGGTTTTACCTTGGCCCTCATCTTGACTGTTGCAAGGTGCGGTCCTAAAATTCAAGGGTTTTTGTGTTATGAAAATAAACTTACCCACGTCTGAAGGGGTAAAAACATGTCTCTGATACTGTTTTCTGGTGTCTGCTTAGAGTTCCAGGCTAATATGCCAGGTGAGTACAGTTAGGGGAAAGGAAGAGAGAGAAATCTGAACTGAGGAATTAATCTCTAGATTATTTCTAGAAGTGCAGCCGGTCACCTGAGCCTGGAAGTCTCCTGGGAAAGAGATGTAATGCACTACTTTTCTCACGAAAGATGTCAATGTACTTCTTGACAGAGTCACAGGTAATTAAAGAATAAGATCATGTGTCACTGAGCTCTCTGGCAAGTGTGAAAAAAGAAAAAGGGTCCTGACACTGATAGAGTCCTGTAGAGCAGTGCCCTGTGAGGCATGGAAGGTGTTCTGCTGGAAGCATACTTAAACAAAGGCACTTGTGGAAGGGAGGTGTGCCTTGAAAACTGAGAAGAAAGTGAAAGGAAAGGGGAAAGTTGGTATCTGAATAAGAGGCAAAGGCCCCAAGCCACAGCGTGGTATATTGAATGATGTGATGAAGGGAGGTGGCGGTTGAAGGCTGTGAAGGAAGTCAGCAAAGTGGTAGTAACAGTGACTATCTATGAGGAAAAGAGCTCTTGACCTTCTTCTGGGGGAAAGAGAAGAAGCGAAAGAGTCAGGAAAATTTTTAGGAAAATATTTAGGAAAATAACTTTTTTGAAATAATATTATTTTTCCTATAGTTCAGGAATTCTAATCTGACATTTTTAATTTAAGCACCACTGCTTTATCTTGGTAAAGGAAGTATGAATGCACACCCTACGAATACCAGGTTCTATCTGGTTACCACCAGCCGCTGATTAAAGTTATGACAAATTGGGCATGTAATTACTGCAGACTTCATTCTTTGTTATTCCAGTGTGGCTAGTAAGGTTCATCCCTGCAGAGACCATAAGGAAGAGTAACCTTCAATTATCTTGTGTGGGTTGGGTACACTTGGATTCAAGTCTTTTGTATAATCTCTCTTATTTTCCACGGTCATGGCTACGTGTGTATTCCAACTCTACACTGCAAGGAGAAAAGGCACAGTCAAACCATTCATGGGTTGTAAGACCTGATGCAGAAGAAAAGCAACATCTCCCATTTGCTGGCCTGCACTCCAAAAATTATCCTGTATTTCCTGAAAAGAGAGAGGGTGCCTATCTCCTCTAAAATTGGAGAGCCTTGAATTCTAAAATCTGTTTCAAGCTGCCCAGAAAGTCCCTTATTGGTCTGTGATGACACCAGATAAGCAGTCCTGGGAGGCAAAAAGGTAATAGCAGCCATGGGATAGGTCCTAGACGGGAGAGCAACAGTGTCCTCTACCCTTTACCTGCCATACATTGATGACAAAAAAAGCATGAGATCTCAGAAGAAAGCTTGGAGGTGATCCTCCTCATCTGAAAGCTTTTCACACACCACTGGTCACTGTGCCGCAGATGCAGTCCTGTCTCCATCAGTCACTGCTCATCTTACAGGCCCAGAATGTCAGCCAGCTGTGGGAGAAGCAGCAGCAGCTGCTTTTGCTCACAGACATCCTGGGTCTGGTTCAGGAGCACAAGGTTATACATATTCTCACTCAGGCAGTGGAGCCAAAACTTTAGTCTGCTCTCTTCTTATAGCAGAGGGGTGTAAGGAATGCATTACGATATCTTAGTGGTATGACCAACAGCAAGTGTGTTGGTATAGAACTGCAAGACACAGCATGTGCCTCAGGCAGAGGGAAGGTGTTCTCAACATAGTGTCCGGGTTGTTTTGTATTCCTACTAAGACAGCAGTTATTATACTATCTTGTAACTTTTTGTAGTTTTCTCATTACCCTCAATTTGTTTAGGATAAAATGCTCTCCAGGAGCCCCATTACTGTGAAATAGTCACAACAATGGCATGACGGTCTTCCCAACCCTTAGCTTCCTTCTCTGGAAGGGTCATAGATTAGAGAAGAACTTGCCCCTCCACAGTGTGCTGTAGTGTGCCAGCGTTGACCTGACCATTCCACAAGCGAGGCAGGTCCCCAGCCCTACTCAGAGGTCAGGACTTTGTCTCCCTGACATCTCCGGGAGTGCTCCACACCAGTGTAGGAGCATGAAGTCATCTAGTATATCCTGAGACATCTAAGCAATGCTAGTGAGAAAGGTAGGCAGAAAAGGAGGTTTGTACTCTTTCCAAGAGAGATCTAAAGGCCATAGTGTTTCCCAAACCTTTTGACACTGCAATCCGCTCTCATTACAATATGTCAAGCATCTACAGTTTGCTCAACTGTTTCAATATAATCACTCAAGTTCATAATAGATCAATTCTTCTATGTTGAGGGAATGTATACTGTCTGTCCAGAAGGAAATGAGACACTGTCAGTAGCTAGAGGTAACAAGCAGTTCCCTGGATAGAATAAATATGTGCAGTCAGTATTTAATATTTTTCTCGTTCTTTACTCCTGGGAAAAAAGATCTGCTGCATGACTTGGGGAACTGAACTGCTGCTGACTGTTGCTGTCTAACAGTTGGCAATCCCCTTTGAGTTCTTTTACAGCCCACAGTTTGAGAAACATTGATCTATATGACCTAACTAGAGGCTGCTGTAAAGCAGTTAATGACAGGGGAAGAAGGAACATTTAAGTGCACTTCATTTAACTCAGCTGAAGGCTCAACTGCAATGAATAATCACATAATACCTAGGTTGAATAGCAGCACTTATTGCAAACTCTAGTCAAAATAGGATTTCCAAAGACTTTGTTTCTAATGATGGATGAAAGTTTTGAATAATACAGAGAAAAAAGGTGACTATTAAATAGTCTTGGAGTTTTCCATTTTCATTGCATGTGACATAGAAACTAAATTGGTACCTTCTCAGCTCTTATTGCAGTGACTAATGCTACACTATTTCCCAGCTGTCAGATCACAGTCAAAAGGAATGCAAACAATGAAATAAAAACAAAAAAACATTGTACATATCTTTCCCTCCCCAGAACAGTGAAAAACCTAATAATATTACTATCAGAGTGATGGAGAAGCATCATGACTATCCAAATAAGAGATTGTGATTCCTTCTTTATTTATGATGGAGACCTACTTCCCTAAAACTGCTGGAAAATTTTCTCATTATTAATAGGTCTTTCAATTTTCAAAGTTCTGGCAACCTCAAAATATCTAGTTTATCTTATTTCCATAGCTCTATCCCTTTTCTTGAGAAAATGGGCTTAATGATATAAGCTCTATCAGTTACTAAAGTACAATACGCAGTAGAGTACATTATGAGAATGTGTGAAACTTACCCACAATCACTTTGTCTAAGGCTTTAATGTGCCTTTAAAATAGGATTGCCAAGGAGTTGCCTGATAGAGCTCATTGGTTTAATATGTGCTTTTATTTGCATAAGGACCACCTCAGACTGGGGACATGGGTGTGTCCTGTAATTCTGATGTCAAACTGCCTAATTACAAACATTCTGGCTAATTTTAGGATCCATTTACCTTACATTAAATAGTCTATTGCTTCTTAAGTTTTAAGATAAGCACTGCTCAAACACTTTGCTTAAACATTGAGCAAACTAGCAAGTTGGTAAATTCGAAGACAAGCTCCTCTTAAGTGCTAATTGCGCTTTTTTTTACCCTGTTGTTAATTAGAACTTTGCTCCAAAACTCGCCAACGTTGCAGATTTAGAAACTTGTCTTTTCTCATTACAGAACTGAAGTTAGTCATGAGTAATTTGTACCTACATTTGCTAGTAGACAAAACCCTTTATTCACCTATTTATACTCCAGAGCAAAACCATCTCTTCAGCATTTTCTAATCTGTGGTTACACAGATAAATTCTATTAATTTCTCAGCATAGGTTAAAAGCTGCACTTCTCTACTCACCCCAGCTGTTCTTGAGTAGATCTGTTTCAGATTGATTTACTCACTCTTTAAGTTGGGGTGAATATATCAGTACAACATCATGAGTGTTTCCTACAAGTGCATGAAGTACATTTCTTTTCTGGAAACTCTGCATTTGCCTTTTTTCACATCTCAAAGACACCTTATAGTCATTGCTTAAACAGATAACATACAGACATTTTTCCAAGTCTCTCTGAAATGAAAATTTTGTAGTTTACAGCCCCTGCCTCTACTTTTTCCTGTTTACTTAGATGGGAGTGACAAACATGGACATGGGACTGAAGGACAGTATCTATGAAGGACAGACTGTATATGTTGTTGCACATCCAGCTCCTCTCTTTATTTACAATGTCTCAAAACTTTGTATTTCTGTCTATTAAAGTAGTTACTGGTTTTGCAAAGGCTTTTAGCAATAACAGTTAGGGAAGTAGACACATAGAAACCAATTAGAATCTTGTGGGACCTTGTTAATTGTTTTGGTTTTTTAATAACAAACATGAGTATAACAGTGTATATATACAGTATGTATATACAATAAAAAAGAAAAAGCACTTGACAGTTTGCTTTAAACACAAGAGAGATGGTTTATGCTAATGAAGTAACAAAAGCTGTTATTTTTTAAGGTATTAATTTGTTAGTCTGAAATGCGTGAATAAAGGTATTTTCAGCACATACTGTGACAAGACGACAGTGACATCACACTGTGCCAACATGGAGCATTTAAAGACACATGCAAGTATAAGTTCTCTAATGATAACGCATTATGATACCCTGATGCTCCACTAACTCTGAAGTGATACATGTGGGATGTTAGCCAAAGCATTCAAGTATCTCCATTACATATTATGGGAAAAGTGAGTATCACATATTTCAGGTTACTTTGGAGATAAAAAGGCTTTGCCTTTGCATATATTCAGCTCTGAATAGAACACCTCCACATGCAAAAGGAATCCATGAAGTGGAGTGTGACTTTCAGAAGGCAGGAGGCAAACTTCTAAGGGCATGGATGCAGCCAAACTCCACCCTCCATGCTGCACCTTGTTCAGCAAGCTGAGGAAAACGCAGCTCTGGAAACAAAAGCCCAAGCACTTGTCAGGCACCTGGGGGAAGACAAAAGGCTTTATGGGGCCAGGGGCAGAAGACTGCAAGAGGAAGTGAAGAAAACCTTCCCCTAAAATCAGTCTGTTCTGTCTAAAAGATAGCCACATATTTCTGGAGTGGTGTAATGAGTCTGGGGCGTAAGAGCAGGAGGTCTGGTAAGTAATTCCTGATTACTGTCGATCCCCCCCCACCTCCATGTAGGCATGGGACAAACCCAGCAGATTGGACAGCTGGGGTGTATCAGCCACTGAATATCAGTGTTGGCCCATCATTTTTATGGGCATAGTATGGAGTGGCTGCACTTTTTAATTTCCCTGTTTATAAGTGCTGTTCCAAACGTTATTACACAGTCACAGTGACTGTTAATGGGTCTTAATCTGTCACAAAGTCAGCAAAAATTTCAAAGGCTGTTTGTGTTGGAACAAAGATATGTTTATTTTTCAGGTTTGGTGATAGCAAAGTTATTTGTCTGTTTAATAATCCTTTGTACTTCCACATTTATGACATGTTACAATGTTGGGCTTAGAAGTTGAAACAATAAAACTGGTTTCTACTAGATTGTACTGTGGAGAGTTTTGGAAGTGAGATAAGGAGGGAATGGAAAAAGCTTGTTTTGATGAGACATGTCTGTTATTTGTCTTAACTTACACCCTTGATAGCTTTAGTTAAGCCTTGAGAACCTTATCTTTATGACAGCAGTAATGTGTGTTCAGTCAATCCCTCATGATACCATCAACAGAGAGCACACCCTTAGATTTTTCAGGTTGTATTGAAAGGAAGTATTTGGGGAATTCTCCTCAACTTATAGTCACTGGTAGGCTGCTTGTATATATTTCATTAAATATTTATAATTTCAGATACCAATGTGCATTAAATTTTTGAGGTAAACATGTAGCTCTGCAGAAAGAGTAGGAAAGGACCTGGTAGAGATAATTTCAATTGCTTTTTGTTTGCAACTATGCGCTATAAAGAAAGCTGAGAGTTTTTATGTGGTTTAATGTTACAGACCTTCCTGAAGTTGTGAAAATTTGGTCCTTCTATCATTTATTGCTCATTCCCAGATCTCTCTGCTTTTATAGCCCCTTCCGGTAATAGCTAAGCTGATAGCCTTCTTAAGGTGCTGATGAAAACATAATGCGAAAAGGAAGTAACAAAGACAAATCGTTCTTTGAGTCATTCTAGGATATCATCCCTTCCTCCATTACATTTCTTAAGGCATGGCACTAAGAAAGAGAAGCTACCCACCTCCACCTCTACCTTCTTCTTTGGTTTTCAATGGCTGGGAAGAAGGGAATAGGACTGGAGACCATTCAAAGGAAAATATCTTTGCCTTCCTAGTCTGCTCACTTTCAGACTTTATATGCCTCTGTTGATCCTTGGAATTTGTGACATCTAGTCACAATATATAATATGGTATAATATATATAATAAATATGTATATTACATATTTAACTGTCTACTGCATAGTTATCAAAGAGTTGCATTGTCCTCTGTCACAGTAGTTGTCCTGGCATTAACAGTTTTGATAACCAATCAGGGTATGGCTTCATCAATAAGTAAATGCAACTGCATCTGATGTGATGTGCAACTTAAGAAGCCAGTGCTTTCTCTTTTGAAACTTTCTCATATTTGTTCTGTGCAGAGTTCCTTTTGCTCTGCATAAATGTTGTTTGATTTCCCTGAAGATTTTCTACCACCTGAATAAACACACTAGACACTCAGTTACCAGTGGTCTTTGCTGAATTATTAGCAAAGGTTTGGTTCTCAGTAGTTTGATATACCTTCATTAGCCTAGTGGGTGGTTGAGTGATAACCTCTGCTGAAAATAACATAATAGCACCCACACAACAGTTGTCTTGAGATAAGTGTGTGCTAGTCAGCAACAACCAGCAGATCCCAAATGTCCTGGAACGACTAATTACACATATCCCTCCCTGCTACCAGATGAGAAACACAGCAGGCTGACATGTGTGAAGAGCAGATAACATCAGGCACCCTCACTGTAAGCCTGGGCACAGTGCAGTTCATCTCGCAGTTCTGCAAGCCCACTGACAAAGATCCTCAGCAGCACAGCTCAGCCCCAGTCTGAAGGGCTGTGTTCAGTTGTCAGTACTTTACAGCGCTGTTATAACAAGAAGCATTGTTTTACACGCTCAAGATGACAGTGAAAGACAGAGACAAGGGCAGAAGAAACTGTTGCTAATGATCACATTGTATATGCAGGTATAGAAAAATATAATAATCTGAAAGTATTTTTGTATTTTACATTGGTGATAAATATACCTGCTTACTGATTTGCAAAACAATAAAATCCATTGAACAATCCCTTGACTAGGTGCTCTTCACTTTCGTTAGGGAGGAAGGAGCTTGGCAGATATTTCTTCCCTCTCTCTGTTCTTGAGAGGGCTCTTGTAGTTTATAGTGTTGATGCTCTGCTATTGACCTGGTAATTCACTTTAGCACATGGCTAACACATGACAAGCCTTATCAAGGTAAGTGTATCGATTTGGCAAGACAACTAAACCATCTTAGCTTCAGGATGCTTTCCCAGCTTCATATCAAACTTTACATTCAGCAAAACGAAAGTTTAAAAGTTTACGCTGCAAATGAATGAGGGCTTCATGTATTATCCTGTGCAGAGGTGTAAACTTAGGTTTCTATAGGTTTGTATACCATTTTGGCAATGTTACATCTATTTAGTGAACTTGTGGAGATGTCATTATAAATATGTTATGCAGATCCTGTGCAGAAGCAGTCAGAGTTTTCTTCTGCATTGTTCTCTGTACAGAATTCAAGGAGTTTGTATTTATGATATCAACCTGCATAATGGACTCATTTCTGAAGTTTTATGGAGCCTCTGTGCTCCCCAAGAGAGGAGAAATGGTTGATTACTGCTTACTTGGTATATTAAGTGTAGTATTCTCATGCGTAGCAGCAGCCAGGAACCTCAGAAGGGTCCACACACAGCCAAAAGAGTGCCATTTGTTTTCTTTCACGACAGTAAGGTGTGAAGGGAACCACCATGATACAGTACAAATAGTATAGATTACAGGTGCCCCAGATGGTGAGATAATTTCAGTTTGTAGATACTCTTCTTTTATCATTTTAAAAGGCATCCACCAACTTAGGTGGTAGTTTGCAGCTGACATCTCTGTCTTTCTTTTTCATTTGTGGAAGCTAGCAGACAAAGGTAGAGTGTTAAGCCATGGCAACAACTTAATGTATAGGAAGGGAAGAATCTGTCCTTATCAGCCAGATGCCATCACTGTTGTCATGGGTCTCTGTACCTCTACTGGAAGAGTCTATAGCATAGCAGATTAAGACCTGAGTCTGGATGGGGATGTAGGCATAATTCTCCTGGCTTCTGGTTAACAAAGAGAAGAGCTCAGAGCATTCTCGAAGTGGTAAAGGGATCCTAAACCCAAGTAAGTCCTCAGTTGTGAATGAGTACCTGGACATCACGTAGCAGATTCATGCCAAAGGGGCAAGATGATGCTTCTTTTCTGAGGCTCCTATCTCTGCCTGTGGAGAGATCACAGGAAGCAGGAGGTTGTCAGCTTTAAGCAGTGCTGGGTAAAAACACACAAGAAGAACTAACCACTACCCTGGTGCTGCTAGCTCATCGTGGTGAGGGTCTACATAGCACATGCTTATTTCAAATAGTTGGCTTGAAATGGGAATAGCAGGTTATAAGTGAATGTGTAAACTGTGTGGCAACAGGTGAGCAAAGGAGGCTGAGTGCTCTTTCAGATGCATGGGGAAAAAATGCAAAGTGCTTGCTAATAAAATGTGTAGCTGCAGTTCCAGCCATACTGAGAAGAAGGATCCCAGGAATATTACTAAAGCACTACAAGGGACATATTTGACAAATGGCTGAGTTTTCTGGTACAACCTATATTTCTCTAAGAGGTAAATGCATCAGGAGCTTATGGCATCCGGAGTGCTGTGGCTGCTAGATGAAGATAATGGAAGGAGGACAAATTGCTGCTTAAGTATTTGGTTTTAATGAGCCAGCCTGGGTAGAAAGTTCACTTCCTCACAGAGTGAAAAGGCAGAATGAAATTATCTTGATAATGTTGGACTTGATAGTACATAACGGTGTTCACAGTCCCTGACCGTGCAGTGAGATGACCAAATGTGCCTTCCCCCTCCATCCATCTTTAAGCAGATAATGCTTGGCTGAACCACCCAGATGACCTGAGGTGTCCAGGGCTTATTCCTCCAGCATGGGATAGGACTCATTTCTCAGAACTCATACAAGGACTCAGACCTGTTAAGACACCTGACTCCTATGGGAGGATGAGGTTGCTAAGATCCGTCATATTGTCAGGTTTCTGAACAACATGGGTGCCATGAGATCAGCCAATAAAGCTAGCAATGGAGTCAATAAAGCTCCCCCAATGATCCAGAAGGCCTTGCATGACAATAGAGCAGGAGCACTTTTAGTAAATACAGTGAAAACTCAGAGGACAGAAATGCAAAACCTGCAAATGGCTCCAGACGGCTGGCAGAGGGATGGAATTTTGTGTGACACAGTGCTCCTCAGGGCTACTGTTTGGAAGAGGGACAACTGACTGACAGTCTCAGAAGCCTGGATTATCAGCTTGCCAGCAGTAGTGATTAGCTCGATTACCAGCTTGCACCCCAAAGTGATTAGCTACTGATTGGCAGAAGTCAGCGTAGCTGCACGAAACGAGGCTGGGGAACATAATTATCATGGGCCTCATGACAGGCTCAGGTGCCTGGAACCCAATGAGCTGATGATACTGAGAGAGCTTGGCAGAGAGCTTTGGATGTCAGTGCCTCACTTCAGAAAAATTTGTGCTCACAGCTGTTTATAGTTGGCCCATATGACAGTGTAGTCCTACAGGACTGTGCTATCTTTGCAGTCCAGAACAGTATATTTGCCTGCTGTTTTACATAACCACAGCACAGCTGGAGAAGGGGAGACCTTCCAGACGCTGAAGTTATGGTGAATAGAAGTCTCTGGGAATACTTCAGTATTACTTTAACTTGAAATTTATGCACAGTGAATGTATGGTCTCTCCTGCAAGATTGCATTTGACATTGAATTAGCAGACTGCATTCAGTAAAGGAATTCAGGAACAAGGAGTTTGTTTCAGCTGGAAAAAGTAAATTTTCACAATGAAGATCCTAATTTCTCATTCTAGACATCTTTATTTATGAATTATTCATGTCAATTAAAAAGAAATGTATTAGTTTGGGGGGCATGGGGGTTGTTTATTTATGATGTCGATAACTTCTTTATTAAACTAGTATTTTGTTGGTTTTACAATTGCACTTCTCAGAAGTACAACCCACATAATCACAGAAGCACACTCATTGGTTCCCCATGCCATCTAATGAACAGCACATGATTAAAGACACGGAGGAATAGTTTACAAGATGCAAAGGCTGTGAGTGCGCCAGAGCTCCTACAGGCTAAACCTCTATTTTGATTGTAGTGTGTATGCATGTGTGTTTTTGCAAAAAAGGAATTATTACACACTCGCTATACCCATCGTGCTGAGAAAAGTTTTGGTTGTAAGTTAATGAGTGGTGCGGCTCTATTCTGGTGGCCACCACACTCAACATCCTCATGACACAGCTGTCAACCTCTCAATTTTGGTAATGACAAAATTTTAGAAATATAGTTTCTATCACCTTCATAATATTAATTTTATTTAATTTCTCAGAAAACTATAATTGTTATTTGAAATTAGATTTTTCATCTTAAAACCAGTCCTGTTTACAGAAGAAGACCATTTACTGAGAGAATCCCACACTGAATATGCAATTGGGAGTATAGCTACTATGTGTCTCTTTGCCCTCGGTAGCATAGATTTCTTCCTGACAAATTTACATAGTACAAATGAAGCTGATTGCTGAGAACTGTACACAGATGTTAAGATAAGCAGTTTAACTAGTGTTATTATTTGCAATAGGTAATCTAAATAGTGATTTGGGGTCTTTAAACAGGAGGCAAATAATGCATTTTCTACAAGGCTGTCACACCTTATTTTTCATCCAGGACTTCCAGCACAATGGATTGCAGGATTAAGATCATTTAGTCCCTAATAAAAAACAAATTCAAAATATTTTCAAGTTCTTTGCTCCTTACAAAAAAAAAAAAAAACCTACAGACCAGGAGTTCAAATACCATTAGTTGCTAATTGTGAGCAAACATAGCTGGCCAGATAAATAAGTATTGCTGTTGTCTTGTGTCTGGCCACTTCTCAAACACAAATCTTAAAAGCTGTAGATAAAAGACTCACTCTGTCAAGTGACACTAACTTCTTATTAAACGGTTGAGCTAACTAGTTCTAAAGCATGGGGAAACCGAGACAAGGATTACACCTTTGCTTATTACACTTCTTATTAGTTCTTGAGTAAGACTAGTATTATGTAAGAGATGAGAACAAACATCCATCCATCCTTGGGAGGAGTCGTTCAGAACCCTAACTGAGCCAGTTCAGAAGAGGACACTTTTTCTGCTGTTGTTATGTCCTGGATTCTGGGGCTGATGCCCATATAAAGATTTTCTAAAAGTTATCTGAAAATCTCTCTGGAAGGGTGGTGTCCGAATTGTCCTTGAATAGGTATCTACCTTGTCCTTCAATGCACCTGTAACCCATTTCCTTGCTGTTTAAGTAAAACAAATTGCATGTATAAACTATATTTCCTGTATGCATCAGTTTGAATGCATTTCCTGCCCAATCAATGAAAATAGAGTGCAAGAAAACAAATTATATGCCAAGAACTAAAGAGCAGAAGAAATCCATTTGAGGATGAGACAAAGTACCACATAGAACAGGAAGAAAGCTCATCCGAGTCAAGTTCTTAGGAAGACCTTATCCACAGGATTACTTGTGGAGTGTCAGGATGAATACTTTGCTGCATGACGGCAGCAAAGTCACTGCATGAGCAGATAGCAGAGTGCAGGCACGTGAGAGAAGAATATCAGCTAAGCATCAGTCACGGATTGTAACTTCTTGTTTCCTAAACAAAGTGTACTCCTTTTGCAAAAAAGTACCTTGTTTTTGAAATGGTCCCACCTGCAAAAAAAAAAAAAATGGCCAGTGAAACTACCTGAAAGGACCCCAAAACTGGGAAATTAAGATATAGAACAGGCTCTGGCATAAGAGAACCTGGCATTTCTGGGAAAGGGAATTGCTGCCTGGTTCTCCTGAACTGGCCATGACCAGTGCTTAGCTGACAGTCCCAGTGGGAATAAAATCTCTGGATCACCAACCACTAACAAGGAATTCATTTGGTTACAAGAGGTACCATGATCATGGCATATTTTAAAGTGTGTCACTACATAAGATCTTTGGACCTTATCCACAGCACTGACAGAAAATCAGCAGAAGGACCTAAAGACCTAGAGAGAATTCAGGTGGGCAGTGATCAGAGCAGCATTAGAGCAAGATAGAATGACAGATGAGGATGTAGATAGTACACCTGTCTTTTAGAAGTTTTGATATATTCTGCCTTGGCATGGATATGTTAATGCAGACAAAAAGCAGCTCAGGAAGCAGTGAAAGTGTATCTCCACTGGAAAAATGTTTCTTCTTTTTCCTAAGTAAAGTATATTTCACTTGTTTCACAGCTAAATTATATTTCTCTTGTATCAAGATACCTGTAAATAATCCTACTTGCAATTTATCTTAGTAAGAGAAAGGTAACAAAATTAGAGAAAATGTGTGAGATAACCACATTGCGTATGCCAGCAAGTAAATCAATGAATCTGGCTTCTGAGATATTTCCATTTTATAATGGTTCTCAGAAACCATTCTGTGATTACTCTGCCACATAAAAACTAAGATAACTTCCCCTGCTCTAGAAATGTCACTATATGGTAGCACTAGGTGCCACTATAAATGAGCTTAAGAAATAGAGATAAATATTACCATAATCTAACCCTTTTTCTGACAACTTTGAGACAAAATAATTTTGAGGTTAGATGTGTCACATTAGTTTTCTGACTTGAATAACATTTTTATTCATACCACCAGATGCAACATAAAATTTGGTTATTCATGCAAACTTTCCTCTCCTCAGTAATGTAAGAAAAGTTTTCCAAAGTAAAGTTTGTAACATTGCCTATTATGTGGAAAAAGTGTGACTTGTTTTTTTCAGCATTCATTTTGCATAATCTGTTCAATGAGTCTTTCCATACTTGTATTACAACAAAGTACACACAAAGTACATTAAGTACAAATAAATAAAAGCTATTTTGAATACTTTGATGTGGAAATACTGCACTTATAAAAATACAAAAAACCTTCAGAAACTGAAGTTTCTCATTTATTTTACAAAATTTCTCTTTTAGCCTGTTCTATTATAAACTGATTAGGCATGTTTGGTAACAGAAAGTATATTTATATCACAGTGCCACACAGTACAAGAGAAACTGTGTATTTGGTATTCTTCAATTCCAGTATATATTATAAAACAGAAAAACAGATATTACAGATTACACTGGCAGCTGGATCATAATGAAACCTTAGGGCAAAGAAGTTCCCCTGAAATTAATAGGAGTTCTAGATGTTTGTTAAGTATGGCTCTAACAGCAGCATGTAAAAGGACAGACATTAAAGGGGGAAAAATTATGCAAACTGAATGAAGAATAAAGACAAAGCAGCAGTTCAAAAATTATGCTCTGGACATTTGAAATATAACATCCAAAGCAAGGTGCTTAAAGTTTATAAAGAAAAAAGTCCCTTTATAGAAAGCGACTGATCTTGGCTATAGGTTTGAAGTAAAAGTGTCCTCCACTTCAATGGGAAATAAGCACATTTCCCATCTCCATAACTAAAACAAAGGGATAGAAGTAATTTTTTTTTTAAAGAAACAGTCAGTAAAATGAAGTGGCAATATTTATCACTTGGATTAACCACTAACTGTCAGGTTGACTCAACAACAGATAAGAATCACAGCTTTAATTGCTGGTCCATGTATAAATATCCTAAAGTGAAGCATTCACTTTTAACACGGCACATGCATTCACACTGAATTTAGTCCATGAAGTGCAGTAACAGCAAGAAAATTAATTTCTGTAGAATGCTGGAAATAATTACCATGAATCTCTGAACATCTCTTTTTCAACATTGTATTAGCAGATGCAAAGTACTTGAGGGAATTTTCCCATCTTACCTAAAAGCAGATTTGGCTTTTATTTTCAGCTTGAGTAAAAGTAGCCATTGCATCTGGAATTGTAAATTGTAGATACTTCTTGCCATGCCAGTTTTAGCATGGAAAAAACAAACTATAAAACTACAAAGTCATAGTTCACTAGAACATAGAATATTGTAATCTATTCTACTAAATCAAATGTGACAATAATCTTGTAGCCACTTTGAAAGTTAGCATAACCAACAGGTAAACTCAGAATAAGGGCACGGGCACCTTTGTGTAAGAGAATAGTAGCTGTAATTGGAAGGTTATCCATTGTTTATGCTGCAAAAGAAACCTCCCACTTCTTGTACTTCTCAGATTCCTTGGACTTATTTTCTTTTCCTCTGGAAAATATTGTACTTCTCAACTATCTATAGACCTGACACAATTTTGTAACATCTTGCATAAGATTACACTCAGTGTCACTTTATGCACTGTAGACATTTTAAGCAAACATATAGCAAAAAGACAGGTGATGGTCCACTGTTTAATTTCAGCACAGGAAAGTGTCAGGAAGCTCAAAATTTAAATACCCCCCACTACAGATAGCATCATTACTCAATGACATTTGAGTCTTTTTTAATCAGGACTATGACAGGAACCAGGAAGCTCATGGTCCTGTTGTCTGACTCAGAAGTGCACAGATGTTTTCAGAGTGGAAAGCTAAAATTAGGACCATTTACTTCATTAGATGATATCATCATGTAATGAGTGTAGGATCTCTTTATTCTTGAAAAAGCAAGGGATCCCACTGCCCAGCTGCCTTGCTTTACCCTACACCCTTTTAGGCAAGTCTGAATAGACTGAAGTAAGTGGCTAAGCATCTTATTTAAGGAAAAAAAAATAAATTAAAGGATGCTTTTGACCACGTACAGGATTAAATCAATATACACCAAAAAAAAAAAAAGTGTTGATATTAATCTCTATTCCTAGCTGCTGTTCATGTGAGAAAGGCAACCAATGCTCATGCTATTTTGATATGAAAGATACTAATAGGAAGTCCAGTCTTTCCTGTCCGGGTGTTCTTTCATCAACATGTTGCTCTCCTTCTACTATAAAAGGCATATGCATGTAGCCAGAGAAACAGTTTTTTATCTTGTTTTGTTGTTTTCGCCAGGTGCAGTGTTGCTCAAAAGTTATCCCCAAACAACTCAAGTCCCATGCAACTTTATCTTCTTCCAAATTAACATCACAAGGCTGTTTAATCTTACTTCATTGCCCTCAGTTTTGCTGATGATATTTGATATTTACTGTATGGTTGCCCCACTATTTCCTGCATTGGTCAGCAATGTCATTGAGTACCCTCCAATTCTAATCTGTAATGTTTCTCATTTCTTCTGTTTCTTATTCTGTTGATTTGGTAACAATGGTCATCTGAATGCATACCTTAATAGATACATTACATCAGCAATTTGCACTGAAACTAGCAAGTATATGACTGGTGCTGCTTCCATGCTTGAGGTGGGGTTTCCCTTTTCCTAGAGGGAAACTAAAATTGCAGTAGCAATTCAAAGGTCTTTCAACTCCAGCAGCAATGCCACACATCTGTGTATGGGCCATACAGTGATGGCAATGTTTTCAAATGGCCATGTAAAAGAGGTTCAGTGACTGAAAGACTAGTATCAGCTAGCAGCTACCCAGCTGGTACCGGCTACCAATCACCACATCTCAGCCTTCAGGGCTGACAAAGAGGGCTGAAATCACTGCTACCCCTAACTCTAACTAGACAATGATATGTGAGCAAATCCACCAAACACAAGTTGGAGGTTTTTATACCTTCCCCTAGATTCTTCACCCATGGTTGGTCAATGTTATCCATATCAACAAAATCAGAACTGTGGCTTTCGGACCATGCTTTGCTTCAATTACTGTTAACATACTGCTAATGTTGTACTCGATGGTCTTAAAGGTCTTTTCCAACCTAAATGATTCCACAACTCCACTATTCTAATCCAAACACTGCTGTGTCCTATTTATTTTGTACATGGTTTTGTTCTGAGCAGAAGATATCACCACCAACAATGCTCACCCCAACCCAGTTCTAAGGACTAGCTAGGTTTATCACAGAGTCACGGAATCATGAAATTGTCAGAGTTGGAAGGGACCTCTAGAGATCATCTAGTCCAATGCTAAAGCAGGATTGCCTAGAGCACATTACTCAGGACTGCATCCAGGCAGGTCTTGAAGATCTCCAGAGAAGGGGACTCCACAACCTCCCTCAGCAGCCTGTTCCAGGGCTCTGTCACCCTCACCGTAAAAAAGTCTTTTCTCATATTTGAATGGAACTTCCTATGTTCCAGCTTGTGCCCGTTGACCCTCATCCTGTCACTAGGAACCACTGAATCTTCTACAAGTCTTCTTCCAACATAGTGTGTTATATATTATATATTATAAATGATTTCAAATAACTGCTCAAAGCATGGGTAAATCATGTGTAGCAAATCAACTTTGTTACAGGACAATCTTGAGGAATCAGTGACTTCCATGATGCTGTACATAGAGCTGTAGGAATATCAACAAAACATACAGGGAAATGAACAGAGGAAACAAAACACTTTCCTGAACTGTCCAGTGTGAAACAAACAAAAAAATATTTTCTGAGTTCTGCAGCAGCTGCCTTTCATAGAAGTCATGTTTTATTTCCAAAAGAAAGACAATGCTCTCTTCTTCCAGATGACTGGAGGATGGCCAATGTGACGCCCATTTACAAGAAGGGCCGGAGGGAGGATCCCGGAAACTACAGGCCTGTCAGCCTGACATCGGTGCCGGGAAAGATCATGGAGAGGATCATCTTGAGTGAGCTCTTAAGGCAAGTGCAGGGTAGCCAAGGGATCAGGGCCAGCCAGCACGGGTTTATGAAAGGGAGGTCTTGCCTGACCAACTT
>JAOXNO010000013.1:88014916-88029938 GCA_028565335.1 Limnodromus scolopaceus
AATGTGGTTGGACTCGATGATCTCAGAGGTCCCTTCCAACCACTAATATTCTGTGATTCTGTGATTCTGTGATTCTTGCACGCCCCTGTATTTCTAGGACAATAAAACCACATTTCACTCAGGACTATTGAGACTGAGATATTGCTTTCCATTTTCCTTGTAAAACAATTTTCCATTTGCAGGTACTTGATCACTTTACAAACCCATGATCTCTGACAGTAACATTGTCAATAATTCTGCATCTGGACAAAATGTTTTGTCAATTGCACTAATAGAGCTATGATCTATTCAAGAAGCCCCTATTTGTTCTTATCAGTGATAGAAGCAATGATCCAGATGATGAAAAGGAAATAATTGTAACAGATAGAGACTGATAGGAATATTGGAATTTTAGTAACTATACTTTCACATGTAATTTCTGAACCGATCAAAACAAGTGAAAGCTATAAACCATGTTATTATATTCAGTGGAAGATTGTAAAGAAAAAAGAAGAAAAAAATCTGTTCTCTCTAAGGTAAATCAAATAATAATATGCAGCTGACCTTGGGTTTAGTTGTCACTTAGCAGATCAAAGGTGTTAGCAAACAGTCAGTTGCACTGATTGAAGTATTTGCAAATGGTGTTCATGATCTTACTAGAAAGAAAATAAAAAGTTCAACAGGAATGCCTCTAAGATGATGATTTTTTTTTCATTTTTACAATCTCCACATTTCAAGAAAGCTTCAATAAGCACATTATGAAGGTGTTGGGAAAACAAAGTGTGAAATCTTCCCACAAGATGCCAAGTATTTTCCTGAGTCAATTTGCAAACTCCATGATGTATAGCATTTGTAAAAAAGTTCTGCTTCATAAGCATAAATTTCACACTTAAAATGTTGCCTGAGCAATAGAAATTAGAAGTTTCAATCAAGTCTAGAACTAATTCAAATTTACAAGCAGTTTTATATGAATGTCAGCAAATGAGACTACTACAGACTCTTGTTTAGATCAAAGCACCCTTAAATGCTTACCCAGCTGCAAAAGCAGTCTCAGAGCAAGCCATGTACAGAATACAGCAAAAATATTTCACCTGGATTCTAGTATTTGAATGAATATTAGTTTGATCTTGATTTTTGCAGGGAAATGACTGACATTTTTTTTTCAAGAGGACTAAGATGGTTGCATTTTTAAATCATATTTCACAGTTCAAACTTTAAAATAAGGCTCATTTTTTGTGAAAAAGGAATTATTAGAACTTTTTTTCACCCTGAAAAATTCCCCAGTTGAAAAGAAATTCCAGGTGGCAACAATTCCACACACTGAACATTAGTCAGATCTGAGAAGCAGTATTTTAACCACACTAAACATGTCGTGGATTTGAGAATTTTTTTTTTCTCCCCTTCAGGTCTTTAAACTGAACAGAACTCCCGAATCATATAATCAGTGGTATATGATCGGTTATCAGAAAGGACTAGTACTTTCCAGCATTTCTCCCATAATACTGCTAAATTCTGTGCTTAGAGTTCACTTACACAATTTTGAGCAGACTAGTTAGGATTCTTCAAGTAAAATTCTTAATGGGTTTCCCAAACTAGACAAATTGCTTGTAGTCAAAAATGCACTAAGCTTGATGGCTGCTGAATTCCTCTACTTCCAGGTCTCCCAAATTATTCTTGACAAAAAGGTATGCCAACATTTTTTGCAAAGGTTACTAGATGAGACAGTACATGCAGCATAACCATGCTTCCAGAGTTCTTGCTTTAATCAGTAAGCACCTCTCTAGAACCTGGCAGAACTGTAGCAGTACCCTCTGCAATTAACATACTCTGTGCTTTCTTCCCAGGAGAATCAGTTTGTATATTTATATCAGCATCCTTTTATATGAATCCAAATAATTTCCAATTGTCTCATACCACTTCAGATTTCAGCAATTTTACTTCATGCAGTTGAGTTCCTCCACAGGAAACCAAATTTGAAGTACCAACAATAATACGTTTCCACTAGGGAGAAACTTTATGTGTGGTTGCAGTGTCAGAAATCCTTTGTTAGGCACAGAGCATGCATGAACCATTCGAAAGCTATAGCACCCACAGGAGCTACTAGTGCAAGACTTTCAGCTGATCTGTGAGCTAGATAGGGGAACAAGTGCTGTAACTTTCTGTTTGGCCTTCTGTGCCAAACGTCTACAAACTTGCTTCTTTGACAATTCTGACCTTCCACCTTCTTATACCGCTTCAGATATTTTCCATTTTTAAATCATATTCCTGTTTTACTTTACCTTCTCTGCATCCTATTCCCATGTAAGCCTTTTTGTTTTCCTATCAATTACCTTTCTTTATACTTCACCTTTTCTTTTTTTACTCTTAACTCAAGGAGCAAGTCCCAGCCGTGAGACTAATACTTACTAGCTACTGGCAGGAGCCTAGGGGGATGCAAACCAGGACCACAACTTTGCTGTTCACAGAAATTTGCAGGGACTCCATTTTTTTTCTCAGAAAACAGACTGGTAGACAGCTCAGGAAACAGGAAATCTCCTGCCTGTTGTTGGGTACTTCAGGATCAGTAAAAAATTTTTAATTCAAGTAAATGATAGCCTTGTTTTGAAAATTCAAGATAACAGTGTGGCTGTTCTGTGATTCACTGGCTCAGGAGGTAACACAACACAAACATATCTAACACAATACAGATGAGAAGTCGAACTCTTGAAGTAATATATCCCTTGCCGCACAGAGAGTACCTGTATTCTCAAGAGATGTGGAGCTGCTCCAAACTGGGCATGGAGTCTGTTACTACCTTCCTCTTGTCCATCCTGTTAGGGATCGAACAATAGAAAAAAGACCTGCCAGATGTCAGCAGCATTACTTGTGCACACCAAAACAAAAGAGAGGATATGTAAGGTATTTTCAAGTTTCAGAACATGACTGTGTCCACAGAGAATGTCCCATCTCAAAACTGACTAAAGTGAAGTCATTTCATCGTAATGCAAAATAACAGAAAGCACTTAGTTTTATTTCTTAGGCTGGCTGGCCACAGGCATTAATTAAAGTTGTGAAGACGAGTTTGACAGTGTGACAACCACTTCACCAACACTTTAACTTAAAACTTTAAAATTATTCATGCCCAGTCTCTCCTAAATTTCATTTTTCTTGCATTTGACTTTGAAAAACATTCTTTTCACGTGTTTTTGTCTAAATTGCACTTTTCTGTTATCTAAAAACAATTAAGTTACCTGTATTTAAATAAGCAATATCTAAATATCTAGCCAGCAGGCTTTTTCAAGATTTTATCTGTAAACATTGCACTGCAGGTTTTCCAGCTCTCTCATTTCAGAAATTTCTTTTCTTATAACTAGAAAGAGATTACAAAAATAATTTCCATTTCATGTGAATTGTTTGCTTACAAGCAGGTCTTTCCTTTATGTTTTCAAAGTCTTTCAACCACTTTAAGATCACAGTATAATTTCTCATATAAATGTATGGAAAAACTCATTTAATAAAATATACTTGAAAGAATTAAGAAAATAAAGAAATTCTTTATTAATCTTACCTTAACTAAAATATGGTAAGTATATATGAAAATAAATTTTAAGCTTTTCTAAATTTACAGTTTTCCTTTTTTCTTCCTGCATCTTCCAAGGATTTTAAAGACCAATATACATCAGTGTTCTCAGAAGAACGCAAACGTCACTGAATGTACATTTAGTGCTCTTCAAGCTTAGATATATCCTCATTTTAAAACCCAAAGAATTTGAGGTTTTTATAGAATAGATTTATAAAGAAGTAGTAATGAATGTTTAATGTATTTAGAAAAGTCTGGTGTATACTTTGTCCCCCCACCCCTGTCTGGTAAAGAGAGAAGAACCCCTGCCTACGACTGGACAGCTACATATTGGAGGCAGCTGGGACCCTTAGCAAATGCAGCAGCAGCCACAGGATCTTTGTAGTCCAAAAGAAGTTGCTTGAAGAAACTTTTTTCCTTGTGATCCACATCTGTCATTCAGATGATTCTGGATGGTTATTGTTTAGGCCTACTTAATTATGTAGTTTTCTGGAAGTTTTATGTAACTGAAAACAGTTGGAAATAAGGAATGAATACTGGAAAATAATGCATAATGGAAAAAAATGTTTAGAAGAATGCCTAGATCTTGCTAAGTATGTCCCCAAGAAATAGAAACTATCAAAACTTATTTACATGAACTGTTCTTAACTCCTAAATTTCTCAGTCTGTGCATTAATTTGTTGTGGCTAAGGACATTGATTTGGCTTGCATTTGCAGTTACTGAATGTTGGTTGTATGGCCCGATTTATGTTTTGAGTTAAAGTGGAAGATCCTTACTTGGAAGTATTAATCTAAAACAATTTTTAAAATATCTATTGAGTTAACTATTTTCTGCCAGTTATTTATATAGGACATTACAAATTTGCAATGGATTAATGATAAAACAATACACAGGTTTCATCAAATCATGTCAATATTGCATCTTTATTGGAGGCAAAGGACAGCTTTGGGATTTTGATGTCAGATGAAAAGAAGGAAGCTGGAACTTTCAAATCTGTCGGACCTGCTTGAAATTTCTATTTTGAAGCAGAACGAGTACTGTAATCACAAAAAGGTTCAAGATAGTGAAGGAAATTAAGAAAAAATAAAGTCAGATGCACACAGGGATGTCAGAGCATGGTCAAGGAGAGGAACACCAAATAACATAGCCCACTAAGTTCAATTTATTAAGTGGACCACATGAGGGCTGCTAGGGAACGCTCCTCATCCACTCACACTCACTCACACAAGCATGCACAGCATCATCTGAGCCATCAAGTGAGCCCTACCCTGGTTCCTTTTCCCTTGAGATAGTAGAGCTGGGGGGAATGACACACAATGTTGCACTGAGCCCCAGACAATGGTCCAGTCCAGCAGGTAACAGTCCCACCCTGGGCACTCTGTGTCCACAGCCAGCAAACAATCCTGTGGCAATGTTCTGATCGCTGCTGGGAGAGAGGCACTACAGCAAGACCTGTAGATCAGATTCATCCTTGATAACATCACAACTCGCCATTTCAGGCATTATTCTTCTACCAGTTGCTGATCTCTGGCTGGTGTCAAGGCTCTTTGTATTTGTGAACTTGAAGCAAGCAAATTATTTCCAAGAACATATCTCTATAATCTCCATAAATAGCATGTAGAATTTAAGTCTTTTGCTATTCTAAGTGGGACCTAAAATAATGGGCAGAGCTGGTGAAATATGGCAAATGAAAAATCAATACTCAGGTCAGAGAGTTCAGATATATGTGGTAAAATGAAAAAGCTTATGAGGCAGCAGGGCACTCTTTTTGGGAACAATACCTATATTTGTCATTAATTTAGTGTGTTATATATATTGATATTTTTAAAGTCAGTTTATGCTGTTCTTAAGCGGAAGCACCAAATAAAAAATGTTTGAAAAGTCGTGTTGTATCTACTGTCACCTGAAAGT
The DNA here is from genome assembly GCA_028565335.1 of Limnodromus scolopaceus. Taxonomy (NCBI): domain Eukaryota; kingdom Metazoa; phylum Chordata; class Aves; order Charadriiformes; family Scolopacidae; genus Limnodromus; species Limnodromus scolopaceus. Next base: position 88,020,367 of record JAOXNO010000013.1, read on the forward strand.
GGGAAGAGCTTTTAAAGAGAATGGGGGATATATCTCACTGAGGCTGGAGGGTAGTTCATGTAAAAACAACACGTTTTCTCTTTAGGTCAATAAATCACTTGGCAATCAACAACAATAACAACAAAAAAAAGTACTTAAAATTCACTTGTTACCTAAATAATCTAAGGAGTTTTGAAATAAAGCTACCTTTGTGAAAACTGCCTTTCAAAACTTACATTCAACTTCATACTATAATTTATATTATTATGCAGTGATTTAGGCTTCCTGTTTGTAAATAGAACTTAGAACAGGAATTTATGTTGTGAGAAAACCAAAGGTAACAGTCCTGTTTTTTATTACACTTCTCTACTCTCAGTTTAAATTTATTCTGATCTTTCTGAACACATAGTGGATATATTTTAGGATAATAACAATACAGAACTCTAGTCTCTGACAGCTAACATAACATAGTAAAAGAAACAACAGCAGGAGAAATGCAGAAGAAGCTTCAATTAATTTTAAGTTGTATGTGTGTTTTTCTGCTGGAAGTAAGAAGTATCTAAGATATTTATGATTAAAACACAATTATGTGATAATATAGATTGCTGATACAGGTCCTGAAATTATTTTCAATTAGCCATTACAAAATCACTTCTGAAAGCTTTCCATTCACTTTGATTCTAGGCCTCTTACTGTAAATTGTTCACACCAGGTAAAAATTATATTACATTTTAAGTACTGATGTGAACAGGATCTGAAAAGTCTCGACAGTGTTTTCCACGTGGAGAACGTCTGTGGCTACATGACCACAGGAAGTTTTGCTGTAGCTTAAATAGTATACTGGTTTTGAAATGAAATTATGTTTCAAAAAGAGTGAAATTTCTACATTTCTTCTAAAGAAAACTAATTATCACATAGTTTTCAAACTGTTTAAAAATACTTAATCTAGAAGCTTCAAAGAGAATATTTAGTACCTTCAGGGTAAATATTATCATAAGCATCATTAGGTACTAAAATTCAATGGCATTGCCTCAATGCTTCAGAAAACTAAAATTATCTTTTAAATGAACAATATAAATGTATTTAAACTTGATAAAATTATTCAAAGAAGGCAAAACTTAAATAAACTGAAGTCTGTGTATTTTAAGAAATGAAGATTTTATATAATTTTATTCACTTTAAGTATATTTTTCATTCTTTCCGCACTTGTAAAAGCATACCTAACTTCTGAACATATTTCTGATAAATGGGGCTTGTATTAAAATTTTATATGTATCATTAAAATTTTAAACTAAAATAATTTTAACAGACTATTCAGGTGTATTGATTCCTGGATCACGACTGAAATAAAGTTGAAAATTTATGCTTTGGTTTGGTTTTTTGTTTTTGCTTTTTTTTTTTTTTAATTGGTCTTCAAGATATCATTCGGACTTCCGTTTGTTGTTTTACAATCAGTATTAAATATTGTGCTAAGAATATTTTTTCATACATTTGCATGATACTCATCTACAGATGAAGGAGCAATTTAGCAGGCTTTTGAAATAGGCCATTGTCACTAAAAGACTCTCCCACTTGAAGAGTGTTTAGGTTTGTCATAATAGGATTTCAGCCACTAGTTCTTACATTTTTCAGCATGATACCAATTGACAGTGTTTGTTACCTGTGTCCTTGCTTTTCAGCCTCGATAATATCATATTGTGCTAGTGGATTTTTTTCCTTTTTTTTTTTGCAAAAATAGATTCTCTGAAATGCAAACTCTGCTTATTTCTATATCTCATTGTTACAGCTTTAACTCTTGATACACCTTTACTCTTTCTTTTCACGGCATGTGTTATCTTCATGCATTTTCCAGGTCTAAATTTGTTAAGGCAACTGTATAGGCAACTGTTAAGACATCTATTTATGTTTTTATTGATATATGAAAAGCTACTGACAGAAATACAACCGTCAACTTAACACTGTACATGGCTTTACTTTTAATTGTAAATTTCTTTGAAGAAGATGGTGTCAGGCATTAAACCATAACATTATAAACTGCCATCTCTTCCATCTGCTTTTTTTTTTTATATGGTTCAATTCCAAATTCTCCTGCTGAAGATCCACATTTGCTTTCACAGGCATGACAGATACAAGAGAAATTAATTTTTATTTTCAAACAGTAATCTGCTCTTTTCCTCCTGCCCTCATTCCTAACATGATTTCGAGCACTGATTATCAAAAGAATGCATTTGTATACAGATAAGAGTAGGATTGATATTATCTCAACCTCTCTATTTTTTGTGCATATATAAACGAAAATTCTTAATGAGGTAGAGACTGCCTTTGAAAAGGCTTTTAATACAAAATAATTATCTTTCTAACTTTTTTATAAATACTAGAGGGGTGTTCTTTTGTTTGCTTTTCTTAAATACTTGCTTTCATTTCGTACCAACTAGATGTCAGGGCCCTGAGAGCACTAATGTGCCTTAAGTACCCTGACCAGCCTCACCTGGCAAGCTTACCCCCTTTCTCTGTTCCTCGTGCCAGTGACTCTATTTAAGTTTAGACCTGGCCTTAGCTGCACTGTAGGTAATTTCTTGCTGGTCTTGATCCTTGGGTGGATTTGAGTAGTTTTTTTGCCTGATGAAGGCTGCAAAAACCACTGAAAGTACTTTTTTTTTTTTTTTTCCTCTTTTTTTGCAGGGGAGGAGGCATTTTTGTAATTGATATCAAAGGTTTTTGGAGGAAAGAAAGAATTTTATATTTTTGGTTAATCTTTTAGCTTAATAACTTTAAATGTTTTGGAGGGTTTGTGGGGTTTTTTTGTTTTGGTTTTTTTTTTTTTCTTTTTTTCCTGCTCTAGTTCTAGTATATTGTCCTGAACTCCTTGTATTTGAAGTCATGATACGGAAGCACTTTTCTCTGGTGATTGTCTCTGAAAACCTACCTAACTTAAAAGAAATGAACAAAACACCACAGCAACTCTGACTTTCTCATCTTCTGAAATGCCACTAGACTTGGTTAACAATATAAAAATTATTAGCTAATCTCACTTCTAAAATTCTATGGCAGTTTATAGTTGGATTTGTTAGGTGTATTCAAATGATGCAGCTGAGACAAATAAGTTAATTTATGTGGCTTTTGAAGAGTAAAATACTTTAAAGCAACAGATAAATTCAGGGCTCACCAAAAACATTTACTAAAATAATTTTAACTGTCAAGGTTTTCCTTTTAAAAAATGAGTGTACTGGAACCCTTAGTGGGATGTATGAATGCATGAGGCAGCATGTGGGTGATGTCAGAAATCAGCCTTTCTGTTGGAATAACACCAACAAGCTATTCTGAGCAGTGCAACACAAGGGAAAAGAAACAACCATGCTCTTACCTGTGCTCTGCCTGCCTCTAACTTCAAAGCCTCCTTCTTTCCAAGGAGCCCTATGGGGTCAGCTGTGGGGGGGGATTTTGCTGTCCTGTTATTCTACCTGCTGGCTGACGGAACATAATGTTGTGATTTACATGTGACTAATGGGCCCATTTAATGGGCGTTTATCCTTCTTCTATCTGCAAACTGTATTTAAATGCTGATAGCTAATGTTTAATGTTTAAATGATGAGTTTGTGTGGTATATATCCAATCATCAGTTTTCACCCACAAATAATTATTGGTCACAAAACTGACTAAATGCCAGTAATGAACGATATGTTTATTTCACTCAGGTATTTGTACAAGATAAGTCTTGCAGGTGTCTGTTTCAGTGTTAGAGCTGTTTGATGCAGGAGTACGCATATATGGAAAAGGGAGTGGTAAAACTGAGGTAAGGAGGGGTGTTACTGGCTGGTTCATTAGTCTAATGTAGGCAACCTGGTCCCTGTGGCCAGCCCTGGTGCTTCACTAACAGGAGGGGCTTTTCCTGTTGTGTGCTCAAGGCAATTGCAGATGATTGCAACATCCTTACTGCTGTTGATGCCAGGTGCTGTGTGGTACTGCAAGGAGCCCGTGTGTCTTGTAATTCCCATTCTGGCTGGGATCGACAAGAATGCTCTTTGCATTTGATGTAGAGCCTAATGAGATCAGTACCCTCTCTCCTTTGATGATCCTGCTTACTTCCTGCCAAGTTGTGTCATTAAGCCATTCATTGGCAACTTCTCTTTTCTCCCAGAAATCTACCTCAGCTGCCCGCCGCTATGCCACAGTTGAATGTGTGCCTCAAAGGGTGATGGAGAGCCATCACAGTACAGTTCCAGGCCTAATTGAAGAAGATCCTGTTTGCCTATTATAAATTGCACTACAGTGCATTTAGTAAAGCAAATGCATTTACTAAAGTAAATGAAGGGAGATAGCAAGATGAGTACTGTGTCCAGTTCTGGGCCCCTTACTACAAGGACATTGAGGTGCTGGAGCACATCCAGAGAAAGGCAATGAAGCTGGTGAGGAGTCTAGAGAAGAAGTCTTATGAGGAGCAGCTGAAGGATCTGGGATTGTTTAGCCTAGAGAAAAGGAGGCTGAGGGGAGACCTTATCACTCTCTACAACTACCTGAAAGGAGGCTGTAGAGGTGTAGGCATTGGTCTCTTCTCCCAAGTAACAAGTGATAGGACAAGAAGAAATGGCCTCAAGCTGCTCAAGGGGAGGTATAGATTGGATATTAGGAAAAAATTTTACACTTAAAATGTTATTAATCATTGGAACAGGCTTCCCAGGGAAGTGATTGACTCACCATCCTTGGCGGTATTCAAAAGACAGGTAGACATACTGCTTAGATATATCCAATGATGGTTCTTGTCAGTCTTAGGTTGACAGTTAGACTAGATGATCTGAAAGGTTCCCCAACCTAGAGAATTCTATGATTCTAAGGCAGGAGGTTAGAAATGGGATTGCACATACGCACACTTGTATGGCCCAATGCTTTTTCTTCACAGGTCTAAATTCTGTGTTGTTAACCCTCATGGGTAGTGCCACTGAAAGCTTGACAGGAGCTAGACTACTTCTCAGTTTTACAGACTAATAAAAGAACCCTGATCTATTACTGGGTTGACCAGAGGTCCAGAATAACACAAGCTCTGAGTCATCAGCATTTGAAATGTGAAATTAATGTTGTGAACCTGTGTCCACAATCTAATCCATGCACTCCAAGTGTACTCTGTAATACTTTTTGTTAGGTATCTGTGTTGAAAATAGATACCTATTCTGGTGCTGGTAATACATGGTATTTGCAGTTGCAAATTTCTCTCAGTATAAAAATGTTGGCTTAGTACAGGTTTGTTCATCTGTCAGTCTTATTATATGAAGTACCCGATATATTGTACCCGATATGAAAATGTTGGGTAATTTTGTGTGATTCAGGGAAAGAAGGGTTTAAATACAGCCTGCTTTGGACTTGACTGGTTAGGTGGATGGAGAACTGTCTCAAAAGCCTTTTTAGTAGTGCCTGGTGGGGGACACAAGTGTTTCTTTTTAGAAGAAACTTTGAAGGTAGCATGGCGTGAATACAAATATGAGGGGAAAAAATACTGTGTTGTTCTACTCACAAGGTCTCATTTGCAACTTCGGATACTATGAAACATGACCCTTTGGTTTGCTTTGTTGACATTACAATCAATCAACTGACTAACTTATTATAAGGCTTAATTATTTTAAAAAACCCCAAAACCAACAAAGCAAACAAAACCCCGCCTAAACTCGGCAGCAATTCAACATAAAACCAGCTTATATACCAGTCTTCAGCATGACTGCTGTTTTCATTGACCAGAGGAGTAAAGGATATACTGGTATTGATGTAGGCTGTTGAAGTTTGGTAACTTAACTCTGTGGAACCTTGTAATAGCTTTGGGGATAGTAGTTATGTCAAATGTTGGTGTGAGCAATATTTATAGTGATCTTCCATTCATAATCACATGGTCATCAACTTTCTTACTAGAAACCACCATAAAACTTAGACTGTCTACTTCCATTTGTAACTGTTGTGTACCATCATACCTAACCTTCAGTACTGGGAGACCTGGAGAGGAGCTGTTAAATTCCATAGCACATCCCAGTGTTTACACCGAATGTAAAGAATTGCATTCCATTTTATGGAGTTCTAGCATTGCTTTGGAAAAGCTTAAACAGTTAGGTTCTAGCAATGTAAGTGTCTTGGTATGTTGTCAAAACCAAATTAAAGTCTTGAAGCGAGTGACTTGGATGATATGCTCACAGTCTGGAGGAAACTAACCACTGATTTTCAGGCACTTAAAGAATGCAGCTGCACAATTAGTTTTGACATGCCACCTTGTTTTGTGTCTCAAGACAAATTTAGTACTGAAAATGTAGGCAGCTCCTAATTTTCAGGCATTGTACATGCCGTATTCCCTGCTGTGGGACTCTCTCAACAGCGTTTTCAGTTGAGAGACATGTAAGTAGAGCAAGTGTTGTGGTCAGCTGTGGTCTAACCAAAGCAAGCATGGAAGATGTTAGGTTTAGAAGGAAGTTTTGGCCAAAATCTTGTAGCTTGCTTTAGTTCTTTTGCCTTGCTGCTTTTAGAGTGTGGCCTTTCCTTTTCTTCATTACTGTGTAGTTTGCATTTTCAACCCCAGATTCCCCAGATGGTATGCTACCTCACCATACCTGAAACATATGCTATTGTCACCTCTTCAAAAGGAACTTATAGCAATGAAAGTTTAAAAACAACAAAAATTACAACCAATCACACAAAAATACCAAAACCAAACCAAAAAGATCTATGTCATTTATGTAGGGCAAGCTGGATTTGTGCACTGTAGGTCCTTAGGCTGCACTGTAAGATGGTCATTTCAGAAATGTGTTGCTGCAACACATTTGACAGTCTTTGATTTTGATTGTGTTTTCTTCTGTTTTGTAAAGTCAAGTCATTTTCTTGGTAGGAAAGCTAATTTGCTTTTTGAGGTGTCTGGTCCTTCCCTGGCTAAAGCTCCTTTGCAGAGAGATATTATGTTTTATTAACAGGGAAAAAAAAAAAAAAAAAAGTAAGGCTGTCTGGTTTTGCCCTTGTTTCTGCTAAGTTCTAACTAATGCTGTCCATAAGATCTGGATAGGAATGTCTCTACCGCCCCGGCAATGTTACTGTTCTACTAAAGAACAACTTCCAGGCTCTCAGCTCAATTTACCTGACTTCGCTCAATCTCTCGGGAACATAACCCCTTGAGGTGTTGTGGGAGGAACTTGGATACTGTCTGTGCTGAAAATGTCACTGGATGTCCTGAGGTATTTAATCATCAAAAAAGCGTAACTGTATCCTTAGTAGCAGCTTTCACAAGCTGCTGGTTTTTGTAACTCTAGGCTGATTCAACAGCTGTAGTTGTCAAAGAGTAGCAGCTGTGAACATATATTCAAGTAAGTCATGGTGGAAAATCTGATTACATGATCCTTGTAGTTGAGTTGAAGTTTGGTTAGCACAAGCAGCTGGCTGCATTGAGTCTGTCCATCTTGAGGAGGGAGAAGTGGTCAACAATAACCTATTTTCTCCTGTGCTAAAGTGTATATTTATGCCTTGTAAATAAAAGGGTTTATTGCATTGATCAATTTGAACTGCACTATCTTTCTTTCCATGCTATACTTGCATAACAGTAAGTAACAAAAGAAAACAGTAGATGCTTATCTTTAGCGTTAAAATTTACTGACATGGTATCTTTCATTGTGACTCTAATGTATTAATGCTTTATTTGAGTCTCTGCAGAAATTACTTTTGTTATTGAACTGTGACACATTGTCTTCTTGAAGTAATCTTGACTCAGTCCAACTCTTGTGAATGGAGAACCTCTTCGTGCAGGAACCTTAACATTTTTCTGGCAGCACAACGTATTTGGTAAGCTAACAGCTGAATTTGGCAACTCCACAATGAATGTATCTTGCCTTTGAGACACTATCCTAGACTTAGCTGTCCCTGATTTTCACAAGCCTATTGTGTTTGCATACAAGAGAGAAACGTGTGTATCACAGAGCATCATAGTGAACGCTGCATGCAGCAATACTGAGAAACTGGAAAAAGCTTATCTGGCTGTGGCAGAACTCTTCAACCAGTTTTGTTTAAAGGAAGTAAACCAAGGTAGTGGTGAGGACATACACAAAGACCAAAATTATTTTTAATCTTTTAATCCTTGTATTGGTTTGCTTAAATACAAAAGGCTAAAAGAACCTCACTGACTGACTTTTATTATAAAATAATAACTGACATTCATAATGGTATGAATGTCAGACTGTAACTACAAACCTTTTAATTTTTGTATGGCATTTTAGTATCAATGAAGCTGCTTTTCTGCTTGGTGCAGATAGTCTTGACATGGGATACTTGGCTGATGAGGCAACAAAAAGTAAGATGGTAAGAAAGCTGTACTGGCCTAGATAAAAAGTGTGTGTAATCCACTGTATGGTCTTCGGTAGCGATCATATAGAGACACCTAAGGAAGAAGAACAGGGCAAGCAGATATGATACTTCTAATGAAATAAATTATTAGCCTTCAGCTATTTTCACCTCATAGAGTTGCTGAGTTTGATGTGGTTTGTTAATGTAATAACTTGCTATGATTTTTTCTGCAGAGTACTTGCCCAGTCGCACTCTGTGACTTTCCAGCCACAGCGTCCTTTTGATGACAATTTCCAAAGGTGTCTTGGCAGCTGTGCAAGGAAACACTTCAATTTCTTTTAAAACTAGTTCTTACTACCTTGACACCTCTTTCTGCTACCAGAAGAGACAACGAACAGTGAAAGAGAAGTGGAATTCCTGTCCACTCTTCCTACCACTCATCTTTCATGTACCATCTGAATCACTTCTTTCCAAGCTTGGAGAGGCATTGCCTAATCAAGGCACTTGGAGCTACGAGGTCAGTGTATTGCAGTCTTCCCTGCCCACAACTCCCGCTAGGAACTCTGGCACTGACAGGACATCTATGCCTGAGGAAATGTATGGTCCACATTCAGAACTATGCAAAGGGTACACATCCAGCTGTTTCCTGTATGGAATAACTGATTATGTCTGAAACAACATAAACGTGAAGGATACAGAAGGATTAAAAAAAAAATCAAAATACTCACTACCTAAAATCCTCATTCTTTCTTCCTTGGTTTCGTGAGGTTTTGAGCAAAAGTTTTTTGCTACCTTTTTCCTCTCCTGTTTATTATAACACTGCAAGAAATTTACTTTATTTTTCAGTCGTTCTCCATTGAAAACTCCAGCAGCTCTCCCCCTTTGTTTATCTTGCAGCTTTATACTCTGATTCAGTAGTTTGTCTGCTGGGTTTGCGTTGGTAAGTTCAACTTCTGTCACCCCACATGACGATAATATGTTATTGTTTCTTTTCTAGCTGGCACCAAATGGAGAACTTCCTACTCATCTGGTGCCCAGTCGGCAGTGGATGAGGTTGCAACCACACCACTTGCAGCTGCTGTGTCTATGCTGCTGCTGTCCAGATTATGGCATGGTACAGTCTTTTATGGTGCTTTTATCATTGTGTTGCTCTTTAGTAACCAACTAATAGAGTACTCACTGATGTGTAATTACACTGGGGATGCAGGAAAGAATTTTTCGCTGAAAGAGTGATAGGGCATTGGAACAGGCTGCCCAGGGAGGTGGTGGAGTCACCATCCCTGGCTGTGTTTAAGGGC
>JAOXNO010000013.1:88034118-88053286 GCA_028565335.1 Limnodromus scolopaceus
CAGTGCCTCACCACCCTCACTGTAAAGAATTTATTTCTAGTATCTAATCTAAATCTCCCTTCTTCCAATTTAAAACCCCTTGTCCTGTCACTATACTTCCTGACAAAGAGTTCCTCTCTGGCTCTCGTATAGGCTCCCTTCAGATATTGAAAGGCCGCTATAAGGTCTCCCTGGAGCCTTCTCTTCTCCAGGCTGAACAACCCCAGCTCTCTCAGCCTGTCAATGTTACCTGTTTAAAATTTAAACACTTAGGCATTGTTCCTCTTCATTTAGGGAAAAAATAATGGATTAAAATTACAGAAACTTTTGCAGTATGTTACTTAAATGTTGTTGCAAAAAACCTTGGAGCTTGTTATTTTCTTTTTTCTTTTTTTTTTTTAAAGCTTTAATAGCTCCAGAATTCACATGTTAAAAATATGGAAAGAATGACATAGCTACAGATGCTTTTACAAGATTAAATTTTTGTGGAATATTACATTGATAGGAGGACAAATTTCTTTTACCTAGTCCTGATGTCAGAGTCCTGTCTTTATCTCCTGACCACGGGAGAGTGTCAGCATTTTTTCTGTGAAGTACGTTGAAGAAGTAGTTTTGGAAAAAATGTACCCATTGGCTGTAAGTTTTCACATCTTAATTGGCTCAGGTAGATGGGCAGATGTGTAAGTAATCAATGGACAATAGCTGATTCTAGCTAATTGCAGATGAACTTTAAAATTGTTATCTTTAAACTATCTATTCACATGGTTGACCAGAGGCTGGTCTTATGAATCTGAAATGATACCCAGATTTTTGGGTACCATATGTACGAGACAATATTTTCTTGAGTAAATTTCTATTGAGAGCACTGAATTCCATTTTGACAGGTCATTTCACTGCCAAATCTGTATTTTCTTCAGTAGCTCCATTTCTTTTCCTACATTTGAGGAGTTATTCCTCTTGGGAAAATATGCCTTTGGAACAGTGTTAGACTAAGAAATGATATGTGAAGGCAGTTTATGGCCACCTGCTATCAGGCAGCATTACACTAACTACAGCTGCTCATTTCCTGTCATGATCACTTGCATTTGTTTTCTTCCCATTTTGGAAACTGAGATTGCTCTGCTTAATGAAATATATAGTAATCTGGTCAGATCTGCCCCACATGGTTCTTTTTGTTAAACTGGCAACAAAATGGGGAACTGTAAAGCTTTTTTAAAAATTTCTTAGAAAGGATTTCCTTTCGTGCTTTTCCACCTCACCTTCAGTCTCACTTTATAATGTTGAGTAGCACTTAAGTGCATTTCACATCTTTGACACATATCACTCCTTGACTGAAAGAAAGATGGGGAATATGTTCTAACCTGAGAACCATTTGGTGCTGCTCCTGAGTAAACTACTCCTGAGTTTACTCTCAGGACTAAACTTCTTTTGTTCTACTGGGTGTCTGTGCTGAAAATATTCTTCATGAATTGGAGCAGAACACTGTCTTAGAGGAGCTGTTGCTGAGCATCCTCCTGTGCCAGAGGTGGGGAAGGTTTCTTGCAAAGGCAACGTAGACTGGCCTTGAATAATAATCTCTGCTATGACCAATAAACTAAATGAAGCTGTTCAACAAAGGTCTGTTTCCACAAGCTGCTGTATCTCTAAGAAGGCTCGTGATCTCCTTTTATCTTTCTTATGGAAATGACATGAAGACATTGGTGCTCATGGGAGAAACTATGCTAAAAAAAAGCTTGCCAAAGCTCTTCTGTTATTGTTTGCAGCAATGTTGAAAAATTACACCTTCAATTCAGAACACTGCCTTCAATTCCCTCCAAGCTTGAAATATACGCATGTGTCGGCACAACTCTTCTCAGAACCTGCTCCTTTTTAAGATTCTAACATAGCCAGTATCAGTAGAAAAGCGGGAATATGAAATACAAAACAAAAACAATGAGGCAATTCTACTAGTAGTACTAACAGAAGAAAAAGAAAAGTACTAACAAGATTACAAATAATGGAAATTTGGCCACTCTTGTCAACAGTATTTACAATTCTCTGTGGGCTAGCACTTGCTAGTTGGCTAAAAATCAAGTAAATGTTTTATATTTTAGAGCATGATGCAAAAAGGGTCCTCAAAACTTTGATCTGTTATATCATTGATGTTAATTTCATCGAAATATTAATTTCTTCATCCTTACTGCTTAAGTAGTTTTTCTACAGTATTTGTTTTATTGTAGTAGTGTGTAAACTACACACTGTTGTCTTTCTCAACACTCCTCAGGGTATGCTTTTCTAATAATGTAACTAATAGCTTCACCAGTACAGCTGTGTCATGGATACATCCTTGTTATGTCCTAAAACCATTTTATTTGCAGGTTACCCGCTAGGCAGGTTAATCAGAGTGACCACGCTTTAAACATTCGTACATACAAAGGGCACAGACTAGCCCAGAATCAAGCTTATCTAGCCTTGTGGACGGAGCTGTCAGGCCTCAGCAGTCATTCATTGTGCATCCAGCCTTCTGTGTATTCTTCATCTGCTTATAAGACAGATGTTTCCATGGAAGCCAGCTCCTGTTTTCTGGGCCAAGGACAGTTCAACTCTTGTTTCATATAGAAAAGCAGTTTTCCTTCAAATTTAGATGTATGCTAGTCTTCATAATGAAGTGCTGGGCATTTGGTTCAGAGATTTGAAGTAGTAGGAGACAAAGCACCAGATGGATATGGATGAAGTAGACTTCCATGTGATGGCCATGAGGGTGTGGGGGAGGTTCTCTCCTGTAGCATAAAACTGGTAGTGGAGTGCTGATCCCACAGTCCTGGTTATGTGGGTGTCTTTACTACAGGTAAACATATCTGTCTGCTTTGTCATCACAGAGAAATATCCTTGTTTCTCTGACCAGTGGGAGTGATGTCTTCTCCTATGTTCATTCTTTCCCTCCAGTTATTGCTATATGTCCATGAATATGACCCGCATATACTCTTGTAAGTGATTTACATCATCCCAACCTTGTCTGATACTGAAATGTTTAAAATTGTCTCATGCTCTTACTCTGAACCCTCCTGACTTTCAGAAGGATCTGTCAGGTACTAGATTTAATATTATAAGGGATTTGACCTACCAATATCTCTTTAAGATTTACTGCTATTCTTGATGCAAGGAACTTAAAAGGGGAAACCCCAACAATATCCTTCATAGGGAGCCCTACAGCAGATGGAAACTCCTTTCATGCTAGCTTTCTTTAAAGTTAGTAGCTGTTATATCTTAAAAAAATGTTCTTGTTGACTTATTACAGAGACCACTCAGCTCAAAGGGTAGGTTTCATGTTATGTCCCTTGGTCTTTTTGTGTTAGGAAAGAACATAAAAAGTGGTGGGATCTCTTCGTAGTTATTTCTAATTCTCATTCCTGCTTTGGAGTATGCTAAAATAATGCTTTAGAAACTTGATTCCAGTCTTTCTACATCTTCAGGGAAACCCTTTATTCTCATATTCTGCCTTCTTTCACTGCTGTCTCTGGATTATCTCCTGTCTGCATCTCTCATCCCCCTCCTCCCCCAAGTAATTTAATTTTATTGTGTTAGAGATCCTAATTCCCCTCTTTAATACATGTCTGTTTCCAAGTCAATCATTCTGCTCCCAGTTTCTTCAATGCCTGCCTTAATTTCATAGGCCTCATTATCCGTGAGGTTTTATACTGCAAAGGGAAGATGTCCTCTCTGGAAGGAAACAGGAGACCTCGTCACCCAGGATATGGAAAAGGCTGAGTTACTGAATGACTTTTTCACCTCGGTCTTTACTGGCAAGGGATCTAACCAAACCACCCAAGTCGCAGAAGGCAAAAACAGGGGCTATGAGAATGAAGAACCACCCACTGATTGTCATTGCTCAGTGAATGTTTCCAGCCTGTATGTCTATTGGGTTAAGAAATACTAGTTAAGCTCATATGACCTCAGGTATAACAGAGTAAAATAACTGTGTGGAATTCCTGTGTGCTATCATGTTGCTGATGTGAAAGTCACAAAATCTTACAATTCAAATAATATCTTTGTTACACATTGAAAATGTCCAGCAAAGTGACTTTTGCTCAAGGAAGTTTTTGTGTAAATAGATGTCAGGTGACTAGCAATGCTGCCTCACACAGAAAATGGAAGTGTTTCTGTGGATCTATAAAACTGTATGTATGCTTTAGACAAAAGATGAGACGAACGTGGGTTAGGAAATTTAACTTGTTCTAGCCTCTTTTAACACACAGAAATAATGTATGGTTATTACTGTCAAATGTTCACATAAACATCTAATGAGTTCAATAGGAGCTACACATAAAAACTCATTTATCTTTTGTCAGTTTAATTCTGTTTTCTACAAAATTAAAGCAGAAAATGAGATCTGAACCTTAGCACTTCAGATAAACTTTGTGTGTGTTCTTGGTGAAGCGGGGAGGCCTACAGCAGACCTAATAGATAGAAGTGGAGGGTGAACTAAGTAGATGTGATAACAAAGTGGAGATGTACTAACAACTGGCTGAAACAGTAGTGGTCAGTATCTATGGGAGCTATTTACAGTATTAATGTCTATTTCCCTTATTTCATGGGTTGTTGCAGCTTGAAACATCCGATGTTATAGAGAGAATTTTTTTTAACTCCAGTCGTTCTGATGTTTAAACAAAGTTTTTTTTCCGCGTGAAAGTCTTGGCCTTCCAAAGGGAGGGAGAGTTCAACTATGGTATAGCAGTAAGACACTTTTTTACCCAGGCTCTTTTACACTGGATCCCTAATTTCTGCTAGGTGGGTTCATTGTCTTCTCTGTGAAGCTGTCACATTAAGTCATCAAGTTTAAAAAAAGACAGAGCTACTAGAACCACTGATCTTTTCTTCAGCCTCATGAATTCAACAGGTCAAATTTAAAATTGTTTCCTGCCAGTAGTAGTACAGGACCTCCTGCTCTACCTAGATGTAAAGCATTTCGATAAAGAAAGCCAACATACAGATTTCATTAAACACTGAACACAAGTCATGAAATCAAATGAGCTAACTAACCATAAAGCACTGTATTTTTAAGTATGGAACTGTTTTATGAAATGGATGGATGTCCATGGTTAGTGTCAGCCCAACCAGTTATACCTTTCTACTTGATCAACTTTCTGATTGTCTATTGTAATTTTGGACACCACAAATTGCTTTGAGGAACTGTTACAAAGGACTAACAGATTAGTCAAATTAAATGATTCCAAGTGATCAGCTACTCTACTTCAAAATAGCTTAATCTGCTTCAAACTTGGCAAATGTCGGGTGAGTATTGCCATCTATTAAGAGGATTGTCTTAAGGTTAGAAGTGACATTTTTTTTTATCACGTAGGCTGTCAGGAATTGCTCTATTTTTCCCACTATCCAAATGATTTTTTTTCATATTTCATAAGTCTTTGATTTTTTCCCACACATTCTTTTCAAGCTTTTTTTTTGTGTGTGTGAAAATGAATCAAAAGGTAATGTAAAGATAATTGCTTTGAAATGTAGGTCCATCGTCTGTTGAATTCCACTTGAAACATTCAAAAACAGCTACAAGCTCTGTGCATTTTGTAGCATATTTATTTTCTCTTGTTTCTTTAATATCAAATCTTCAATTTCATTTTTTGTCTTTTTGTAATTAATGTTCTAATAAAATGAATATTTCTACATTTCATCTTCAGGTATGTAACCCTTATTCCCAATAACAGAAACTTAATAACCCAATCCTAAATATAAAAAAAAAGCCCATATACTTATGCTTACACTAAAATATTTAAGAATATTGACTGAAATATAGACAGCAACAAATTTATCATAATAGCATTGGTTTTAACATTAACACAATGTTGCTTACACATTAGCCTAAATATATGCATTTTTATATATATATCAGCTCATTTAAATCCAACTCTTGGTTATGAATTTCTGAAGCTATGAAAATAACTAGAATAGTCAAGGCTGTCATTATAGTAGAACATAACTTTCTAAACATTTATAACTCATAAATCCATACTCTGAAGTGTGGGTGTTGTTATTCAAAAGGAGTGCATTGTTCCCCACCATAGCCTCCCTTCCTGTCAGATTGATGCCAGCTCTCATTACGCATCATGTATCTCTCAGGTCCACCTCATCCTGGAGGGGAAGGGCAAATGCAGCACTGCAGAAAGTGTGTATCTGGTACCCTGTGGATGCCCACTTAAACTGTTTGCAGGCAAATGCCTGTTAGGCCTCTTTTTTTCTCACTAGCTTGCGCAATTTTTCAGAAGTCTGTATGTGCTCCTGAGCCATTCATTGGTCATTTGATTCCTAATGAATATTCTCTAAAGTTTTTATGTGAGATAGCTTTAGTTTCTTAGATGCTTCCTCATCTATGACTTTCTTTAAAATACAGCTTTATTTCCTCAAATACATTGTGTTCTGAAATATTTTCTTCACCAGGGCAAATTCTTCCTTAATTTCACCTCATTGTTTCCCCATGTTTTTTTTGTACCATGCTAAATAAATCCTGTTTAGAAGCATTAAATATTTGTTGAATGGTATCAACGAACATCTTCCTTTCCTCTTTTATAGTAATTTATATACCTCTTAAACATGCCTCATAAATCAGCCCTTGTGGGATCTGATAATTTTGTGGTTCTGTGAGTTCCCTTCATTAAATTTATTTTCTTCTTGTAACAAAATATTTAGAATGGAAAGACGTGTTCCCTTTGTCACTGACTTAGAGTCAGAGAGAATGCTGTTACCTCTGCAGTACAGAGCGATTCTTTTAATTTTGCATACCAAAAATTTTAATTGCTTTTGGTTGTGGTATAATGTCCTAGGATGGTAAATTGAATTTATGTTGAAAAACATAGTCTTATGTCTCAGACCACTTATCAAAATCAATGAGATACAACAGTGGTACTGTATTGCAGCAGTAGTTTCACTATAGTACCAGTAGTACTTTACCAACAAGACTTAAAAAGGCAGAGAGCATTTTATTTCTCTTAAGCAATTTCTTCACTGCCAAAACAAAATCCGATTCTCCATCAACGTTATCCATGACTTTAAATATTGTTTAGTCTCTTTGGGTCATCATAATCTCATAGATAAGTAAATCCTTTAATGCATCAACTGATAGTAAAAACCAAAATTAACATTTATCCCCTGCTAACTCATTCTGTCAAACTCTTTTGGAAACATCAAATGAAAAAAAAATTGCAAGCACTGAAAACTCATCGTTTAACTGTATGTTTTAAATTAATGAAGACAACACTAACTAAACCTCCCCTTGTCAGAAGTTGTGAATATGGATATCCATCCATTTTTAGTTTCCTAGGATAATTTCAGTAATATTTTCGGAAGAGTGTTCAAGTTGATTCTGTTGCCTGTACAGCTACATTTGTCCTTTCAAATAGACAGTTGGTTTTCACAGATGGGATTTTGATTATGATTCTTGTCTTGATCAGGTAATGATTAAAATGGAAAAATATGTCACAAGACTTTCTCATGTTGGAAAGAATGTCTCGATATAACTGAGAATTCAGTTTATTCTTCAGTAAAAATGTGGTTTAAGGGTACAGTGTGATTTCTTGAGGGGGTCCAATCAAGATAGTTTCTTATAGTGGTTATGCTCATATTAAGCAGGGATGTTTATTTTAAAGTTAATGGTGTACACAGATCAAAAGAAGAGTACTTTGTCAAGACGTAGATTTGTTGTTTGATCTACCTAATTCTTCTATCCACCCTCCTTCCTGACTGTTGTTTGCATGCCATTTCCTTACTTTCTCAACCTTCTCCTTTCCTTCTCACTTTACTTTTTTTACTCTGTTCTTTGGCCTTTCACACTCTTTTAAGACCTCTTCTTTTAGCTCAGAAGCATCTCTTTTCTTAAAGTTTTTGAAATAAAAAGTTGGTGTCCTATGTTAACAATGCTAACAAAATTACAGCTCTCCCAACACAAACCTGTGAATTTGGATTGTAACATTTTTTCCTGGACACCATTCACTGTATTGTTGTGCTTTTAGGTGTCAAGATATGGAAAAAATAATTAAATGGCCTTGCTGTTAACTTCCTTCTTCAGAGAAAGCATCAAGTGCTTCTGATACTGCATAGAAGTGCAAGACGAAATATGCAATAACTTTGTGAGATGTGAAGTAAATTTTTAGTCTTTTAGAGAAACTTGCAGGATTTTTAGGAAGAAAAAATGGTAAAAATAATCAGAAATGTTAAGTACAGTTTTCAGTAATTAAAATAAATTCTACTGGACTGCCTGTCACAAAAAACAAATATGTGGCTCCATTACTTAGATTTTTCAGAAGTTCTGGCAAACTCAGCGGTCCACAGGCTCTTCCTCTGCTTCCTCATAGGATCTACTGCTTAATTCCTACTTCTACAAACTGTGGTCTGCTTCCATTGCTCACTTCAAAAAAAATATTTTATTTAGTCTGCATGGGTCTATATTATAGATCTGGGCAAGCACTATATTATAACCTTGTTTTTCTGTCAAGAGTTCACTATTTTTTCACATGTGCTCACAAGTGGACCATTGCGTTATCTACTGCATGTTGGTTATACCCACTTTGCTAATGCATCTGTCTCCAGCAGAGATTAGTCCTTATTTAGTCATCTGTGCATGGCAACTCAAAAGTCCCTGAGCTGTCATTGTGCTGAATTGCTCCAAGGTTTCATTTCAGAGAAAGATGATTGGACTGCTCTGAGATCAATGTGGGAGTTGACCTAACATGTACAGACTGTGATTACCCAGGGGATCTACTCATGGAGCCAATCCTTGGTGTTATTTTATTTAGCAATGTTTGCAGCCATAAATCATAATCTCTTGCTCTACAGTAGATCACTCATTTTGACTGTCTCTTTTACTAAGATGTTAAAAAACCTGCTGTGCCTTTTGTATCAGATTCAATTTGGATTATGATTATTGCACAAGAGTATGAGAGAATGTCTCGTACCAGAAGTTGTAATATTAGCTTGGCATGTTGACATATCTGATGTCACACTCTTTCAAGTACATTCAGCTATTGCTCATGAAAACAAGAGTATTAAGAGTACAAATTAGATTCAAAATTAAGTATATTCTTTGCTGAAAAGTACTGCATGTCACCACTGGAGCTGTGAATTTCTTGTACTGAAGTGGAGGTTTGCTTTTTTCCTGCTAGATATGATGCACAGAGGTGAATAATCGATTCGGTCTCTTGTCATCACAGATTGATTTTAGAATTGTGTTTTGAGGACTGTCAAAAACATTCTAGAGTTTTTTGTTCCTGCACTATATGTGATACCTCCCCAAGATAATTTGTTTATTATAGAGGAGATTACTTGTTTTTTAACTATAGAATCAGACGCCGGTCTGAGATCAGTCTGTTTACTTACACAATGAAGGATACCGTTGTGTATATTTACAGGTATAAACAACAGATTTTTCATCTTTTTGGATGACACCTTTTAAAGGTACTTTTTAAGTTCGTTCTTCAGACAGGAATTGTTTCTATTTTACAATTGTTTCTATTTTATTGGTGTTCTCTACAGTGATTTTAAAGGAATTTTTTATAACTTTTAAGCATACTGAAAAACTTTCTTACGTCCAAGTTTATGAACTCATTCCACAATCTGTCGTGATCCAGAAACATAATTTTCTAGTTTTAATGTGGAGCAAATCCTGTTTATATTTTTACAGATACATATTTTGTTTGCTTGGCAAGGCTTTGGTAGCAGTGGGACTACAAGGGTGGCTTCTCTGAGAAGCTGCTAGAAACTTCCCCCATGCCTGATAGAGCCAATGCCAGCCAGCTCCAAGAGAGACCTCCTGCTGGCCAAGGCCAAACCTGTCAGCAACAGCGGTAGCATCTCTGTGATAATGCATTTAAGAAAGGGGTAAAAAACTGCAGTGGAACAACAGCAGTGGAGAGAGGAGTGAGAATATGTGAGAGCAACAACTCTGCAGACCCCAAGGTTGTGGGTGAACAGGATTGTGGAAGAAGCAAAGACCAGAATAAGGAATAGAATAAGCAGGAATTCGGGCAGGGGACAGCCTGTGAGCAGCACCTCATGACCCTGCTGACTGGAGGGAAATCCGCCCGTCTGGCAGTTGGGGGTTGCAAGGGGGTGCCGATTGGGAAAGAAGATAATGCTGATGGACTTAGTGATCTGAAAGACTATATAAGCTAAGTGTTTGTTGTAATAAATGATTCTGGTTGCACCTCCGACCGGGGTCCCTGCCTTCATATGCTACACAAAGTCAGTGAAGAAGGAGGGGGAGGAGGTGCTCCAGGTGACATAGCAGAGATTTCCCTGCAGCCCATGATGAAGACCGTGGTGAGGCAGGCTGTCCCTCTGCAGCACATGGAGGTTTAATGGTGGAGTAGATATCCACCTGCAGCCCATGGAGTACCTCACACAGGAGCAGGTGGATGTGCCTGAAAGAGGCTGTGACGCTGTCGGAAGCCCATGCTGGAGCAAGATCCTGGCAGGACCTGTGGAGAGAGGAGCCCACACTAGAGCAGGTTTGCTGGCAGGACTTGTGGACCCATGGGGGACCCACACTGGAGCAGTCTGTTCCTGAAGAACTGTACCCGTGGAAGAACTTCACGAAGAACTGCAGCCCATGGGAAGGAAGGGCTGACATTTTGATCTGGACTAGAGACTCTTGGTGATGCATATGCAAGCATGGAGAATGTGGAGGACTGTCTCCCGTGGGAGGGACCCCACACTGAAGCAGGGGAAGAGAGTGAGGAGGAAGGAGCAGCAGAGACAACATGTGATGAACTGACCACAATACCCATTCCCCATCCACCTCTGCCACTCTAAGGGAGGAGGCAGAGAAAATCACGCATGAAGTTGAACATGGGAAGAAGGGAGGGGTGGGGGAAGGTATTTTAAGATTTGGTGTTATTTCTCACTATCCTACTCTGATTTGATTGGCAATAAATTAAATTAAATTCCTGAAGTTGAGTCTGTTTTGCCTGTGACAGTAATTGGTGAGTGAGTCCCTATCTCTCCAGCTGAGAAGGACAATGATAGAGCAATTTTGGTGGAAACCTGGCATCCAGCCAGGGTCAGCCCACCACAGATTAGCAAGGGTCTTTAATATCAACTGAATTATGGGTAGGTATTAAGGGGCCAGACACGTTGACAATCATTCTTTGAATTCCAGTATGCTTGCTTATGCATCACCAAGAGTCTCTAGTCCAGACTAAAATGTCAGCAACCATAACAGTCAAGAGTTATCCAAATGGACTGCAGGAAAAAATAGAGGAAAGACTGCAGGACTGTAAATGGTGATCTATAGCTTGATTATATATGGAATTAATGGAGCACAGAATTTGAAGTACAGAATTAACCTTAAGTTTACAACTTTTTGCTCTACTTGTGGTCTCAGTTTGGGCTGAAGTATATGCTTTCTAATATGACTTATGTTTTCTAAATATGTAAGGGTTGTGAGTAAGATGTGGCTTTAAAACCTCAGCATTACAGAACCAACAGTTTATCTTCTATTTTGGAACTGGAATAACAGGTACAGAGCTCTGTGTCAGCTTGCATTCCTTGAAAGTTTGGGGGTTCCTTGAAAGATTAGATAGCTTATCTTCTTTAGGGATATCCCCTGGGATATTGCATTTTACTGTGCTCCTGGAGCTTACCACCTATTCATTTCTATCATGTTTTCCTCCTTTCGCCTTAAAGAGTTTCTGAAAATGTGCCGTTCTCAGCAGGTCTTTGTAATATCATTCTCTGTAAAGACATTCCATGTTCTCATCCTTCAATGTATTGCATGTACCTTCTCCAGAGGGAGCTGGGACTAGATAGACCCCACTTTCACTGGGAAGAAAGCTTACTTTTATCCTTTTTTTTATATAGCTGCTGACATTTCATATGTGCTTCCCTGTGGGCTTAATTGCTCCTTCCATTTGGCCCTGAAAAAAGAAGTTGGCCCACCCATTGGATTTCATGATGTCTGTGATTGTTTGTAAGTAAAGACTCTCTTGGTGGCAGTCATTAGCACTGCCAGTGTGACAGGCTGTCATCCCCCATGTAGGTGTCAGTGTGTCTTATAGCAATCCAGAATGTCTGCATTCTGAACCCACCATACTGCCTTGCTCAGTAGGACCAGATTTCACAGCAAGTGTCTTGAAATTATCCAACAGCCTTAATTTATTCAAATTCTCATCTTCACTTTCATTCCCCTTCAAATTTTAATTCCTAGCTGGAAATACTACTGGTAAGTATTAGCAAATTTTATTTTTATCTGAGATGTTCTGATATGATGCTGGATTTCACATCTTTGCTGTGCTCAGTGGAGTCAATAACATGGGCTACAGAAGTTGTAATGATACTTACAGACCTGCTTAGATTTTTATTTGTAATGACACTACCAAAAATGAAAAAGCTTGTAACTCAGTATATTTTTGCTTTTGCTTCATGATGTCTCAGCTGTTGTGCTGTTTTCCACACAGACAGAAGACAAATCTAGTTCCCTTTACACCTTGGCTGCAAGTTGGTGACTGGGTCTAACTTTACCTCAGCTCTCTGGCTTTGTGAAATGCTCAAAGGAACTTACACAGTGCCCTACTTCACCTCTTGGGGGAAAAGCTGAAGGTAGTTGGCGGATGTCCCAACAGAGCAAAATGCAAAGCACAAGTCAGCTTCTTGGTTATAGAGAAATGAAAGATTACAGAGAATGAAATGAAATTAAATGAAACAAAATGAAACTGTATTTCAGTACAGCTAGAACTGTACTCACAAAGTTTTAAGCTAAAGAGTTCTGATACCTAGTAAATAACCTGAGAGATGGCTAAACTTTCTACAGGACCAGGGAAGGCATTTACTCTTCTTTTGGATCATGTTTTTAGTTTTATGCCTAAGTTATTTACATGTATTAAGCAACAGAATGTGTGGCCCACCTTCTTTGCACTGTCATTTATTTCTCAGCTGCCACCTTGATGTGGTGAGCATATAATACAAGGAAGTCCTACTCCAGAACTTATAATTGAACTGAATAGCTGAAATTATATATATATTTGCCTGTACCTTGTATGAAATAAACCAATATTCTTTTGCTGGTGAAATGTGTATCTGGGAAAAATGTCTTGTCTAGAAAAATAAAATGAGAACTTCAGAGATAAAACCTCACTTATATACAGATTACAGGAAGAATTTTTACTGTGCCTGTGGTTTGTTGCACACAGCACTGTATATTACCTGAATATCCCTAAAAGGCATAATTAGAAGATGTGAGATCTTGTTTAAGGAACTTGTTTGTGTTCACTATAAACTGTTTTGGAAAAATCCCCAGAAATAAAATGGATGTAATAACTATCCTTTTATTTTTAAATCTTTTAACTAGTTCAAACACATCTGGTGTCACAAACTTTAATTTCCTAAAATCCTTCTATTGTAAGCATTACTTTAAATAGAATTCTTCAGTCATTTAGAAACACATTTTATTTAAGCTAACTTGACTTTTGTGTCTTTCTCATGACTTTCATACTTGCCAGCATTACCACAATCTAGTGAAAATCTGAACTTTTTACCTCTGACTGTTTGAAGTTCTGAGAATAGGCCTAATCCTACTTAGAATCTAATTGTTATCACAGTCCTTGCTTACAGGAGAAATTTTGCTTCTGGCTACTCAATATCCTTGCTTTTTTGCAGTTTTTAAATGTCTGTGTCTTTTGTGTTGTGTTAGATGTACGTGGTTCTGATTGGGTGGTATATTTACCAGTAATAGCACTTCTATTGTTCCATGAAGCATTTACAATTGTACTTCTTTCAAAAAGAAACACTCCTTTTATTTTTCTGAAATCCTCATATTGTCTGACAGTTTCCATGCAGTTGATTCTGAAAGGCAGGAACAATAGTAGTGCATGCATCATAATTTTTAGCTGAAACAAAATCATAGTGGCTAAGAAAAGTAATGAAATTCACTCCTTTCATGGTCATCTGTGAATACTCTAAATTTCCCTGTAAGGATACAGTGCTTCCTTTGAATATTAATACCCGGCTGATTTCTGTCATGCAGTTTTGGATTCAGATCCCTGAAGTAGCTTGTTAAGCCAGCTAAGAAAATGCTATAAAGGTGATAGTACCATAAGTAAACTTGAGGAAGTAAAAATTTTTCCCACCTGCTTTTTCCCTGCATTGTTCAAATGTTTGGAAAAAATAATTAATTTCTGTTCTTGGGCATTAGGAATGTTTTCAGTCCTTGACCTTTCTGCATCTGTCTCTCTTCTCACAGGTGCAGCACCAATTCTTCTTGTAGGATTCTGCGAAGGAAACAGTGCTGTGTCAGTGAATTAACATGACTCTTTACAAGCTCCATAACTATTTTGCATGTTAAACTTAATGAAGATTTAGCAAATACCACAGGGATCACTTGATGGATTATTGTGCTAAGCAGCAAACAGCATTTGACATGCTTTCAGGCAAAAAATGTAGACCTTTTTCTTTTCCCATCACAGCTGCAAATTTGCCGTGGCAACCCTAATCACCTGCACGGATTAACGTTGCTTTACTAGAGCTGTCCCCAGAGTCCATCTACTATTCAGGCAGATTGTCTGCCAAGTCAGAGATCCAGTCCTTGCAATATTTCTTATTGCTGTTGGTGGCATAAATATGCAGTACTGCTACCTTGCTTATTCTTGGAAGAGGAAGGCAATTCGTACTGTCAGTCTTTTCCCATTGTGTTTTTGTAATATGTTTGTAATTTCTTGTAATTTCTTGATCCTTGGTCCTCTAAGGTTACAGACTGTATAGTTACTACCCACTTTACTACCCACTGCTATCACCCTCTGTACATTAAGGAGTATATGGGAGTGTATGACATGATACAGCTTTTTTCCTTCTGTTGTAATAGCTCCAAGGCTGGGCTTATCTGTGAATAATGATCCCTGGATCAGGTTGGAAGTTTTCAGGAGGATGTCCTTTTCTGGGAGAAGGGCTGTGCTGGAGACAGGTGGTTGCAAATCAGATGGCTCTGTCATTCAGGCCTGCCATCACTGTGGCATGTGATTTTGCTCCCTCAACATGGCAAGCCTCACAGTGCTCAGCTTGGGGAATGAATCCTCTTCATACTCCACCTCTCTTCTGTTTGCTTTGACACACAAGATTCTACTCCAAAGGTGGTGTGGGGAGGTAAACCAAGAAATCTTTGCTATATCCCTATCTTCTGCTTAACCTTTTACTTCTGCTTTTCCCCTGTACTTATTCAACTTTAGACAAAATTCCTGCTTCAGAGTTCCCTAGTCATAGAATCATAGAATCGTAGAATAGTTAGAGATGGAAGGGACCTGAAAGTCTAGTCATCTAGTTCCAAACCACCTGCCATGGCCAGGGACACCTTCCACTAGATCAGGTTGCTCAAGGCCCCATAAACCTGGCCTTGAACACCTCCAAGGATGGGGCATCCACGACTTCTGAGGGCAACCTGTTCCAGTGTCTCACCACCCTCACAGTAAAGAATTCACCTTCCTTACAATATGTGCTTTTCTGTATTCAAAATATACATTTTCCCCTTGTTTTTTCACAATGGGTTAATTCCCATAGAGAGAATTTATCATGGCAATGAAATTCTTTCTCAGTGGGAATTTTGATATCAGCAGTTCCAACATTTTGTATTGGAGGATGGGTTAAGAAAAACGGGTTAATGTTTAAAAAGAACTGAAGAGAATCTGAGTCCATGTAAGCTACTGGAAAGCACTGAAAGTTCCCAAATCTGCATGCTTTTATATCCAATGTTTTAGAATAGTGTTTTAAAATAAAAAAGCTTTCTTGAGTGTGGCATCTTTTTTTCTATTTCTGTGTGCATCTCAAAATGCTTCAAACATTATTTTACAGTTTAAAGGTTTTTTTATTTGCTTGTTTATTTTGTTTTGATTTGATTTACAGAGACTTTCTTGAGACTCTGTTTCTTGAACTGCTAATAATGCAAACTGAAAATTCTACCCATCTTATTGAGAAGTGATTCCTTCACATCTTTATTTATGTCTTGTGTTTTAATTTTTGCATAACTAATTTTAAAGCAAATATTGATTTAATGTTATAGTTTGATAACCCATAAAATATAGGGTTTACGTCATAAAACCTCCTAGGTATGACAGAATAATATTTTGAACCTGGCTTATTATGAACTTGTCTTGATCTCTCTTTAGGTTTGTAACACTGCTAACAGCTAAGATGTAATACATCGATATTGGTGCACTTGATTTTGTAGACCTTATCTCACGTGAGGATGATAGTGATGTAATTCTAGTATGGTTAATTCTGAGCCCCACTGCTGTAAAATCAGAATTGGGTTTACTTTTTGATTTCGGGCCATCTTTCTTAAGCATTTATTACAAAAACAATTTTTCCTTGTGTGGTATTTCCACCTTTTCTCTGGCACAAACTAATGTGTGTATTACATGGTTGTCTATTCTTAAATATTATTAATAGCTGTTTATCAACTGCTAAAAGCTGCATGCTGAGCCATAAATAAAAGCCTGGCATGTTATTATTGCTGTAGAGAAATAAGCAGCTGGAAGTCATAAGCTAAATGCTTTTGGAGAAAAATAACTGCTTACTGGTTTACTGTACATTAGTACAAAAAGCTCTGTGTAGCTTTATTCATTTATTCATTTGAAGATAAACACCCTATTCTGAGAAACTCTACGATTCTGTAGATACAAATGATCTCTCTATCTGGAAAGTTATTTCCAGTTGCTACTCTGTGTTATTTTGTAGTAAATGGTTTTCTGGCAGCTAGGGCTAGTTTGTCCTTGGATGCTCAGTGATTTGGGGGCAAAATCTCTCCTCATTTTGGTCAGAAGAATGAAAGCTGGCACTTCATAGAAGTGTGATATGTCCTGTGAGCAAAAGAGTGCAGTAATGCAAGAGACAGTAAAAGGGTAAAGCTCATCTCCTATCCCCTTTTCTGGCTGGCAAATGTAACGCTCTGTGCATGCAGGTCCAAGTTGAGAAAGCAAGAGTTGGCCGTGCACCACCCAGGCAAATGGAGGAAAGATATGCTCTTCTCAGAGCTACCAAATATTTTGGTATCTCATTGTAGCTATGTGGAGAAAGATGGCATTTTTCTATTTTATTCCTTGGACTGCCTACTAGAAATGTCTAACCTACAGTTAGCTTGATATTTATTTTTCAAATGCACTTTTTTCTGGTTTTGTGATTAGATTACAAGTGTCATAACAGGAATGTGGGAAAAGGAGGGGTTTTTTTGCATTTCTCTTCTGTGGCTGCTCAAGACTGGGGCGTTCAACAGAATTGGATGTGCAGCACAAGAAATGGCCCTCAGGGAAGACTTGCAAGACTGAAAAACAATGCAGAAGGTACACTTGCTCCAGATAACGCATAGGAGAGTAAATCTGCACTCTTTTTTTTTTTCCTAGGAGCTCCATCTCATTGCTAGTGGCATTTCCAGTACTTAGATTATTCAACATTTGCTCACTGGAGTACCGTACTAATTAGAATGGCAGCCCCACAGTCCTCTGTTCAGTGTGGCTTGTGGCCTGGGCTCAGTACACCACTTTGCTTTGAAACAAACAGCAGCGATCTTGATCTGTAGCATGATGTTTTGATTCCAACACATATCATTTCTCAAGGTTACTTTACACCGCTAAGCCTCTTAGAAGAATCACCTGCTTAGGTGAAACCTCACAAGGTAAAAAAAAAAAAGATGTTGGAGTTGCTGTGTAGGGTATGTGAATTCATGTATTCATTCAATGTATGTGAAAAACATTTTAATAAAGGGCTTGTGTGTTTTACGTCCTTATGTTTCTAAGAAGCCTTCATCCTTAAAGTTCAGATCAGATATTATGCCATAAAGCTAATCAAAACCATATCTCTATTTACCTTTATTTCAATAATAATTGATTGCTTTTTAGACAAACTTCTTCAGCGTTCCACCCCACCGCTACTCCAAAAAGATGATGTTATTTCACTCATATGTCATATGTCACCCTTCACAGAACTTTCTATGAGCCATGTCCAGCACCATACATTAGTGGCATTTACCATGTGCTACACCAGTCTGCCTTGCTTTTGCATGTTGCCCTATAATCGGGTATAATCCAGCACGAGGAACAGTCTATGAGGTTCATACTGAGTTTTCAAAGCCTCAGGATTGAAGGTTGACAGGTCAGCTCTGCCTGAACCTTTCACTGAACTGCCTGCAGCTTTGGTTTACTTCGTTTTGCTGTAACAGCAATATTCTAATTGGCCAGGTGCTAAATTATTGGCTGATTTGTTTCGCTCTCACTTGCCTTCATATGGTACCACCATGGTTTTGTGACTGTAACACAGCAATGCAATGCAGAGAAATACACTCCTAGTGTAAGGACAGAGGCCTTGAAGAGGGGGCAAAGGGTGCCATGCAGCGGAGTGAGCATATACATGGGATGGCAGGGTTGGCACTGGAGACCACACAACTATAAAAATCAACAAATGGTCAGCTTAAAGAAATACAGACCTGGACAAAACTGGTTTGGGGAGCTAACAAAGAGAAGCAGGTAATAGTAATAGAATCTGACATAAGTGAAAGGGACTATAAGTGCTGAATTTAGATGTAACATAGAGCTGTAAGTTAATGAAAAGAGAGCAAAGTCTCTTCATAAATCATGCTAGCAAACACATAGAATGGAACCCCATTGGATCCCAGAGTGAGGAAGAAATCATCAGCAGGAACATGACAGTCCTCCCAGTGTAGGACTCCAGGTGCTGACAACTCATCATGACACCACTGTCAACATTAGAATGAAACCACTAAACTTAGTACACAGGTAGACAATAAGTATGCATATTGCAGTTTTAACCGTAGTATTATGTTACATTACGTTACGTTATGGTATAGTATATATTCTTAAATTATTAAATGATTATTATTATCATTGTCATCATTATGATTATTATTAAAAAATAACCTTTTTCTGCATGGATATTTTCTTTCCCTTTCTGTAATAATTACATTCTTGTGTTAGACAGTTTAGTTCCTGGCACTGAGGCAGGTCCATTCCCTGGTCACCGATGCAGCACAAGTTTCATGGCTGGGCAGCTGGTTGCCACAAGGGAAGGCATTCTTTACATGTTGTCTAGCTTGGTGACATGGTAGACTTTCTACAGCACAAGAGTTAATCCAGAGTCTTGGGAAGGAAAGGAAAGGAAAGGAAAGGAAAGGAAAGGAAAGGAAAGGAAAGGAAAGGAAAGGAAAGGAAAGGAAAGG
>JAOXNO010000013.1:88054076-88087487 GCA_028565335.1 Limnodromus scolopaceus
AAAGGAAAGGAAAGGAAAGGAAAGGAAAGGAAAGGAAAGGAAAGGAAAGGAAAGGAAAGGAAAGGAAAGGAAAGGAATAATAAAAGTCAGATTAGGTAGAGTCTTGCTTAGGGAACTTAGAGCTGTTTTTTTTTTTTTTTTGTAGGGCTACAGATTTCAATGATACAGTCAGTAACACTAATAAAAGTGCTTCCTATATTTGAGAAGTCCAGTTGGGGTGTACCTTGTTAACCCTCATTGGTTTTTTTTCTCAAGGAAACTAAGTACAGATGGTATAAAATATCTAATACAGAAAATGGGCATGCAGTTTATCAGTTTCTCTTTGTCCCTGGAACAGACGTGTCTTCAAGTTTTATTTTAATGTTAAAAACATTATGCTATAACCGCACCTTCTCTCTTTCTTCCTGCTGAAATGAATAATTTCACTACCCAGTCAGACATACCTACTTATCCTGAAAAGCGGTTCATAAGGAAATGAAATCATAAATGAAATCATTTGTAATATAGAAAGAATATCAATCTTGATAATACCAGTGATCTCATGTTTTTCTCTAAAATGAGGCAAATATCAGGTTAGATGGTCCAGGTCACACCTGACCTTGCTAACAAAAAATATTCTTCAAACTCAAAAAAATAGTAGTAAACTTGTATTAGAATAGTGAAGTGTCTAAATGATGACACAGTATAACTATAAATAAATCAGTTCTCAATCTCGGATAAATGTTTTTGCACTGTTTTAATAGCATTCACTACTTACTATTTCTAATTGCACATCTTCTCACCCTTATGAACAGAATATACTGGAGTTACATGAGTTTTCAACAACAAAATATTGGGTAAATTTTTTGTTGCTAGTAACCTAAACAAATGCAAAAAGGGGTGAGGGGTAAACAGGTTAATACTGAGGTTCTAGTTTTTATACTCCTGCCTGTCATTAGTGGTATAACAATTGTTTCCAAAAACATCAGGCAAAACTACTATCAGCCATAGTGACAATTCGTAAGAAAAAAACAACAACAAAAATTCAAACGGGTTTTGGATTTTCTATTTTGATAATTTAGTAATACACCAATGTACAGAATATTGTGACTTTTATGACCTTATATATAAAAAAAAATCACTCTGCTTGCTCTTACAAATTATTTAAATGGAGGAGTTAGTAGGTAGCAGTGCAAGATTTAAAATATGACCAATTTATCAAAAAAGGCAGAGTTCTGGCAGAGAATATTGGCTATGGAGGATTACTTAGCACTAAGAAATAGGTGCCCAAGAAAAGCTGAGAATCAACTGGAGTGAAATGTGTTTGTTTGACAAGCCAACACAAAAGTCTCTCTCTCCATGGAAAGATAACAGAAGAATTTCCAGAATGCAACACAGAAAATAATAAGGGGTTAAAGCATATAAAAGCAAAAACTATTAGTGCTTGTAAGGATGAGAAAGTTTCCAAAGCAAAAAATGGTGAGTTGAAAATTTTCGAAAGAAAGAAACTGCTGATCAATCAGTAGAATTTTTAGAAAGGCTCAGACATTTCTGCATATTGTGAACATTCACCATCACATTCAGTAAGTTAATGGAAAATTTCCATATTTGGTCAAGTTTCTAGGTACAACCTTGTTGATCTGATGTCTTTGTAGTCTAGTGAGGTGTTTGTATTGCAGTCCTTCAGTATGTATTGTACACGCTATTTCTTAAGTCTGCAAGAGCTGCTTACAAATTGTTTTCCTTTCTAACAGCCATGTGCATTGCATCTATGACATTGTCACAAGCCTCTCACAAGCACTATTCCTGATGGTTTAAAGAGAAGCAATTTCAAAAGTCAATTTTCTATCTGGAGGTCAGGCTGAAAACAACAAGTCATTGAGAGAATTACTCTGATGGTTCATTGGTCTTTGCAATTTTTTTTTTCTTCCATTCCTCTTACTCCATTGAAGTTCTGTCTGACAAGCTAGAACTTTAATGAAGAGTCACTAAAGTAGAATTAAAAGTCTAGAGCTGTTGTTTTCTTGCTTGTAGACACATAAGATACTTTGAGTTTAGCTGATTGTTAAGGTAGTAATTAGCATTCTCACCTTACAGTCTCTTATCAAGACAACAAAAAAGTCTTTGCTAGCCAGGCAGGTATGAGCCAGGAAAAGAAGGGTTAGGCTCCACCACCCCCAGGAAAAACCTGTCGCATCAGTAAATTGTCAGCATTCGCTGAATTCAGTGGTATCAACAGGGTCACATATTCTTTTTTTTTTTTTTAACTATTTCAGAATTTGTATTTTTGCACGTTAGTGTTTTTCTTTCTTAAATCTTTGAGTTACTAGTGCTCTCCATCTTCAAGTTTCTACCTCTGACTGTAACTCTGCCGTCATAATTTGCATTGCTCTACCCTGCAGACTTTTTCACCGTTCTTTCCCACAGCTTTTTCCCACAGTCTATGAGTTTCTTTAGCAGCCTGAGCCGAGGGCACATACTTATGCCACATCAGAGCTGGGATGCTGATCTTTGGAGCATGAACAGCTAAGCCCTGGGGAGAACGTGAGACAGAAACAGTGTTATGGTCAGAAAGGGTGAGATCAATCCTATTTAACCTTAAATATCTAAAAATTAGACATCAAAGTCTGAACTAACTGCCCTATGTTACCTTTATAGTCAGTGGACTGAAATACCTGTTGTAAGAAGGTGAGTCATCCACAGAAATAACATCCAAAATAAATCAAATGACTCAGCTCTGTATGTACCCGTTTCTCGCAATTGACTGGCAGGAAGTGTTGAGTGATCAGCTTAAATTTAGGTATCTCCTTTTTAAATAACTGAACTAAAGTAGTTGTATTCCAGTTTTGTCTTTATGAAAATGGGCTAAAGAAGCCTACCCAAGCTATATGCAGATTGTTGCTCCAGTTGCCTTATTCACAGTGCTTCAATTTAGCAGTAGTCATTACTAGCTCTTTTTATTTTACCTTATGGTTCAAAGATAAAGATAACATTTTGTTTCAAGCTCATTTAGCTATTAAAAGGCTAATAGAAAGCATAAGGTAAATTGCATTGCATGTGTCAGAAACTGCTTCACCTATCTTTATTTTTAAAATCACACCTATGCTACATTTCCATGGAGTAAAAACCTAGGTATGAAAGCACCCGAGAACAAGAAATAATCATGGCTTGACTTTGAAATTCCAGGTTAGATTCCCGCTGTTGCAATTCAAAAGAAAAAAAAAGAAATGCATTAATTCAAAGATACCAGACGAAGCACATTTTCTAGTCTTGTACAACTCTTTCTGATAGATCAGATACTAGTGTTTTAGTGACAATGAAAAAGGAATAATGAAAAACATTTAGCTATTTATCTTGTATATTAGCATGTCTGTTTGACATTGTGCAAAGAGAATACATCACTTTTAATATAAGGATTAACCAATAACAAGGATTCAAAAGAAATTAATGCAAAAAGTACTCTAAATCCATTCATCTTGTTCTTTTGTGTTTTGGATACTAGTTTTGTGTCAAAGCCATCCCTGGAAATGCTTTCCCTTTTTCTTTTAGTTCCAGAATTGCATGAAATCATACCAGCCAGGCTAGCTTTTCTTTCCTCCCTACTTAAAAACTCAAAGTAGTTTGCCTATTTCAGGTTTGCTTGGAGAAATATAAGAAGCATTACCCTGTCAACATACTGACTCATCATCTTTGTATCAAATTTCCATGTGCTAGTATATCCTTGTAAAACCATTGATGGAATTACTTTGAAAGTGCTTGTGCACATGAACATTTTGGAAATGTAAATCTAATGTGGCAGGTTTGCCTGAAACTGGCAAAAGAATTATCAAAGCTTATATTTACAATATATAGTGATACTACTCTACTGTGAATATAGACTGATCCTTTGCAGTTTTCCTCTGCTGTGAAGTATAGACAAGAACTCCACAGCCACTGCTGTAATTCCCCTGTAACAAATGCCGCAACCTGTCAATCTAGGTCTTGTGTTTCTGCATGACTCTTGTCATTCAGCATGTTATCAAATAAATTTTTCCTAACATGTGTACGAAGAACATATTATGGATTTTTATTTTTGTTATTGTTTCCATATTTGAGTTAATGCTATGTACTAATGTTGACTTCTGCAGTTTGATTATCTGTTCTATACATAAAAATAAAACATTTTTCTCATTTTTAGTTCATAGAGATAGAGCAAGCATGATGTGCTAATAATGATGTAGTAAATTTGCTTGCGGTATTTATACCACAGATGTGTTGCTTCATAACTGGATGCATATTTACACCCAACATGAATGTAAAAAAGGAAAAAATAGGTTTAAGCCATTATTATGAGATTTGTTTAGTTTCACATTCATGTTATGTATGGGTTTCTTACTGTAATTCTGTAAGCTACTTAAATATTAAACATTTTAATACTTACATATTCCCCTTTGAGGATGAAAGCTTGGGGCTTTTTCTTTTCCTTCCCCTTGGGGAAAGCTAATCTGGTTAGCTATGCAAGCACATTTATTATATTTAAATTTATTTTCATAAGTTAAAATGTATCAGATTTTCCTAGTGTGCTATGGTGATCTTTCAGCTGCAATTGGATTTTGAAGTATTTAAGTTCTGTGTATGTGCATTTAGATTAACAATATTTATTCAAATACTTTGCTTCCAAATTTCTATTCAGTAATGGTTAGGCATCACTTGCCATAAGCATATATACATATATACTTTTTTTTTCCTTTGTATGCTTTTCATACACATAGTATAATATAATGTCTTTAATTACACACAGTACAAAAAGCTTTCAAGTTGCAAAGGAAAAGGAGAAAGGTAAACCATGTGCATACAGAATAGAGAGCCCAAGAAGCCCTTAAGTGAATGCAAAGTTTTATTCTGTCCTTCTTAAATGCTGTGTATTTACCATTGTAAAGCTTACAGAAGAATTTCACTGTGGATAACCAGAATAGTGAATATATATCAAAAGTTTATTCTACTTTTATTACCAGTGGAACTGGAGTCATCATTTTAAGTACAGAGAATTCTGTTGGAATCTATATCTTTAAAAATAGAGTGGTATTTTAAAGTACATGTTCTATTGTACTTTCAAAATGCATGACTGATTGATTTATAAATCAAACAAATTTGCTCAGGGAATGGTGGAGAGAAGGGGAAGCACAGCATGTATATGAGAACCATTTTGATACTGAATCTTAATTTTTAACCTTTTAGTTGAATAATTCTGAAGCCTTACCAAAACCTGCTGTAGTTCACTTGTTTTGCATTCTCTTAAGAATTCAGACTGAGGCAAAGCAATAAACCCCTGGAGCTTGAAAGTGAAATGTTCAAAAAGCTTGTTGTGAGGTTAGAATGCTGGAAAAAGTTACTGCAATTCTCAGAGAGGTAGATGTTATCACTACTATAACAATACTGTTATCACTATCTATAAAGAGAAACCTTTGCCCTTAGATACCAGGAACTACAGTAGCTCTGTAAAAAGGAAACAGAGGAAGAAAAAATTCACCATGGTACACAAGCTGTTCTTTCCTAGTAGAGAGAAATGTTTTCTTCTCTGATAATACCATGGATGAACACAGAGGCCAGGCACTTGCAGAGATCCAAAAAAGTCAATATACCAATGAGTTAATTGCATGGGAACTCAGCTGCTTTGGTAAGATATTCAGCATTTGTAATCCATGTTACCTTAGAGAATTTTTGCCCAATGCTGGGTGCAACTACTTTGGGAAAATTATTAATGTCTTATGTATATAGGGTGTTTGCTTTGAAAATAAAGGGGAAGAGCATTAAGCATAGAACTAAAGTGATAACAAGTATAAACATCATGCTAACATCTACCTTGTAATCATCACTACTCCAGTAGAAATCCAGGGAGGATTCCTCATTAAAATAGCTCCAGTCTTTTAAGGGAGGATCTTATCATTTCATTACTCTACATGATGTTGTTATACTTTTTAATAGAATATATATATATATATACACACACATAGATATATGCATGTATATATCACACTTGCACATACTGGTCTCCAAGGTCCACTTGATACATAAATATTAACACTAATTTGAACCAGTTACAGAGAAACTTATTTTAGGTTTTAAGATTGCTTTCTCAGTGTGGTGTGAGTTCCATGTCATATGGAGGATACCTTTTTTTTATTATTTTATTATCCATAGTAAAATATATACTGCACATTTTAATTATATTAATCTCAGAGTAATTAATCTCACTGGAATGTAAAGAGTGTAGGTGCACCAAGACAATGATTGTTCTTTCTGTACATTGAGAAGTGTTAGAAGTGCTATAAATTCATTCCCTAATGAGCCTGATTCAATTAATATTGCCACCTTCATTAAAATAAGAGGCAGGAGTTATGAGTGCACTAAATATTAGAAAACTGAATCAGGGGCTCTGGATCTTCCTTGCAATTGCTCAGATTCAACTCATTAGATTCTGTCCAAAACTCATCAGGTAGCTATTGTTGGATCTTAAATTTAAAACCTTTAAATACTTTTATGAATTTAAGGTTGTTCAGAATAGAACAAGAGAGAGATTTAAAGCAAACCCTATATCAGAGAGATTATAAGGTGGAAATAGAGCCGAACAATTTATTTTAAGTGCTTTCTATAAATCAACACATATTTCAACTAGGAGGAAATAGTATGTAAATGGAACGGCGGCTCCCAACTCCTGGTCTCCAAGGACATTAGCCAAGCTTCTCTGCAACTTCTGTTTACCATGTAAATTTCCTGTGAAAAGGTCTGGTTGGAAAATGTTATTCACAGACAGAATCTTTTAATCTATTTTGTACTCATCATTCCTATCAGCTCATTGTAGAGCTTAGGAAACCAATTTTCAAAGAAAAAAGAGCTTTTGAGGGATATTGTAGACTCATTTTCAAAATGCTACAGTTTTGAAAAACTTCCTTGTCACCGAAAATGTATTCCACACTAAAATGAAGGTGATCAGAATTCTTAAGTTTAAAGGTAGTTGAAACCTATGTTGTTTTTGCAATGCACAAAAAAGTCCTGGTAAAGCACTAAGAGTTGCCCTCAGATACACCAAGCTAACCACGACTGGTCTTTTCTATAATACTACACTAAGTACTCTAGAAATTATTGGTATCTGTCAGGTGTTACAAATCCTAATCCCTTTTAATAAGCCTCTGTACACTTTTAGGCATCAAAACAGAGTCTGTTTGGGCTTAGTCAGTCTCTGCTATAACACCATCTAGTTATCTGCCACTCAGACTCTTAGCTGCAGCTGTAGATGCCATCATCCCGAAACTGGGCCTGACACCAGTGATTTAAGTCGATCCACCTAAAACCACTTTTCTCAGTTTCTTGTGCATTGACTGTGGAGAGGCAAGGGATTGAAGCAGTCATCTAGTCCAATTTAGGAGTTTACAATGGAAAGTGTGGAAATTCAGACTTGCTAGGCTGCACATTCAATTAACCAGTCAGCAGCTGAGTGAGATGTATCAAAGGAATTAAAGCCTCAGGACAGCTGGCATCTTCAAGGCAAAATATATAGTCACAGATAATTTATTCTCCCCAAAGCAGGCACAAAGGTCTGATGCTTGATCTATTTGTAGAGAATCAGCATCAGGACCATTGGTAAAGGTTTTCCCCATTGAAAGCAAATCCCGTCTCTAGAAATGCACATTGACCCTGGTGTCTGAGAAGACTTCTGCATATGCCTAGCCCAGACAAATCACTTTCTCATCTCACCTCTGCATTTAAATACAAGACAGAACTCAGACAGAAAGCTCACATATTCATAGCATGAGAGCAATAGCTCCTGGGCAGGGAAAGGGTGGTGAAGTTCCACGCTGAGTCAGCATGGACAGGAGCACCACTGAATGCAGGCTTAGGCACATGCACATGGTCATCCCAGGTGACGTTGTAGGAAACTTCAAAGCTGTGTCATGTTTTCTATAATTATATACTTTCAACCTGACAAAGTATTTCATGCTCCTCTATTCTTCTCACTCAAACAAAGCCATCCTGAGTGGTGGCACCCTCAGAACCTTACTGGGTAAGATCATAGATACCTTGGGGACCTGCTCATGCAGAAATATATAAGAGCTTCCAGGCACACATTGCTAAGAGAATTAAGTGATAAGGTGCTGGCTCATTCCACTCTAACAAGCAGTACAGAGGATAGTAAGACTTTCCTCTTCATAGCTCTGCACTCATCTTGACGCTTCTAAATCTCTTCAACAGGTAGATTATTACCTTTGACCACAAAACCGTTTTGATCTTCTCTTTCTTTGTTGCTACAGGTGTTTGTTTATTCCTAGATCCTTTCTCCCACGGGGATCTTCAGTGTTCAGAGGGACATATTCAGAAATCCATGCCTTGCTGAGGACAGGAATCCCACAGATGTCTTCATCTTTCTGGGAGAGGCTAACAGAACAGCATACATGGAGAGAAGACACCTCCACTCTTCCTACATTCATGCTATGTACATAGCATGTATTGTACAACCCAGAGGCAAAAAAGTAGGATTGACTTTTATTTTTTGTTTAGACATCTCTACTCTTTCTAGGCTCTTTCACAGCTTCTCTGTTTCTCCAAGCTTCAAATTTGGCATATGGTGCTAGCCACTTAGTTTGTAGTTAACAGAGAGACGTACCTGATGCAAAGGTACACCTCCCATTCAGGTTTCACTTGGTGCTATCCCCACACTGCAATTTAATCTTAGCATAGAATATAAACACCTTGCAATACATTTAGGAATTCATTTTAACACTTCTGCACTGCACACGTCTGGCAAAGATGTCACCATAGTCTCCAAGTAGCACTTTAACACAGACTTAGCATATGTACAGGAAGCTCATGAGCATAGGAGACACTGTCACAAATTGGTTCCATCACATTTCCTATGCATTATTCTTGGTGAACATAAGACCTGTTTAGAGGTGTCAGTGCCATTTTCTTTCCCTTTACTGTCTCTGACCTCACAAAGCTAGAGCTTTATGGGATTTCTCATGAATTTCCTGGGGATTTTAGCATCATTCTCCTCTCTAGGTAGTATTATATATTTTACTGTAAATGTCAGATATGAGCATGGTATCATGGTCTTACTAGATTGGAGATGGTCAATATTGCCATTGACAAGAGAAACAAAAGGACCAGACCATGG
Organism: Limnodromus scolopaceus; assembly: GCA_028565335.1. NCBI lineage: Eukaryota > Metazoa > Chordata > Aves > Charadriiformes > Scolopacidae > Limnodromus > Limnodromus scolopaceus. The sequence continues at coordinate 88,063,207 of JAOXNO010000013.1, forward strand.
GGTAACTGTTACTCTCAGGTAACAGAGCTTCCTATTTCTCTGACAGTGGAGGATAATGAAATCTAATGAGAATAGTGTTGCAGAGTGGATTATTGTGATAAAACAGCCTGAAATAACTCATGAAGAGGTCTTAACATGCAACTCAAATGCAAACCAAAATTTGAAACACCTGATTTCTGTTTCTGCATATAATTAACACTTTCTTATGTTACAACATAACATAACAAACAAACAAACAAAATTAAAAACAAAACACCCAAACAAACAAAAAAAAAGAAGCTGTAGAGATGTTTCTCAGTATGAAAATTGTACAGATCAGGGTTTAAAAAAACCTGAGTCCTTCATGCTTCACAAGAGTATCTTGAATTTTTTATTAAACCTTTATTTCTGTGCCTCTTACCTTTGAATGACATGATTCTATATCACAACCAAGAAAAAAAATAGTGTTCCTTAACCTAATCAATCAACAAAAGAGTCTTAACATACTATTTGTTTCCAAAACTTCAGTAATAAAACAGCTTAACATTTGGAATTTTTTAATCCATTCTGAATATTCAGTTTAGAAAAAGATAAGTTAGATTAGTTAGAAAAAGCATTAAGTTAGATGTGAGACACTCAAGTATTAAAGACAGTGCTTGTTCACTCCAGCTGATAGCACAGGTTTATTAGAATTGTATGAATCCTGCTTTAACTTTTACCTAAGTGACGTTTGTAGCTAATAATTTAATGTTTGCATTATGTAATATCGTATCTATCAACATTACTTCATTTACACACAAAAATATTGATTGTAAGCACTAAACATCAATTTATGACGCTAGTCTTGTCTTCCTTCCCTGCAGAAAATCCTGTATCCGGATTCTCTACTGTGTTTGATTATCATTTCCTGCTTCCACAGTTAAATTTACTCAAAATTGCCTTCAAAGTATGCCATACATTTTTCACATAGGTTCATTTTTTGATTCATACATTTCACATATTTGAGGTCTATTAGTATACTAAATGAATTTTTAATTGCACAACTTCTAGTGTAAATATTTGTCTAAGTGATAGTTATATACATAGATTTTAAAAGAATGGCAAAATACAAAATAATAATGTATGCTAGCATAGTGGTTATATTTTTAATACCTCAGACTATGAAGTTGTTTATTGTCACAGATAAATTATAAATTACTATATATGTTTTAGATATGGTAGAATAGTTTACCTTTTTTTTGAGAAAGTAAGAAATGCAAGGCCAGTTTCACATAAAAATTAGGAAGTAGAAAAAAATTATGGGAAATAGAACAAAAAAATATTCTTTAGATATATTATTTTTTGAAACTATTTGTGGGACTTTTAATCCTTGATGCAAGTTTATGGGGGCAGTCATTTTCATACACAACTTGGAAGACTTTGGAAAATATAAAAGTACTGAGCATCAATATACCATGGTAAGGCACAATGATATCTGAGAAGCTTTGGAGTGCATATATTTCATTACTGCCTGTATATGTTTGCTAATGAGATGACAATAATCCTATAAAGGCAGAAATGAAATACACTTTATATAAAAGAAAAATTTAGTAATTCAAATGTGTGATTTTCTACATTGATGAAACAGAATTACAATAGTATTTGATTTATAAGTACTACAATTTTCTAAATTATCTGAAAACAATTACAGGCACATATGAAGCAAGCAAAGAAGATGTATGAAGATAAAAATAAGCTTTACTATAGCATTAAAAACTTAAAACTTAATTATACAGTCTTGTTTAAAGTGTATATTTAATTTTAGCCTTCTGCTTTAAGTTTAGGGACTTTTAAAAAGGTTTCTTTTATTATTTTAAAAATAAATTGATTGAATTAAACTTGGTATAGAATGATTAGTATTTGTTATAAGTACATCCACCTATTAGTGAATTTGTCCAATGCTTTCCAGTGTTAGAACCTATTGATTAAAATTTTCAAGCTGTGTGTTTACCTGAGCATGGATCTTTCTGGTACATTTCCATAAAAAAATTCAGCCATCTCAAAGATTAAAACTGAAGGATTTTTTTTTTTAACTTACTTATTAAAATAAACATAATATAATGGTAGCTTCACATTTGAAACAGAGACTTGAGAGTAGGAAAAAACCACCAGTTTTATTGAGGTGAACTGGTGTTCTGCACAACCGAGAACTGAAATGTGTTCTTTATTTCCTAGAATATGGAAAACTAAAAAATTCTCTTTGATAACACATTTAAAATTTAAACCAAATCATGAGCTGTGCAACCAGTCTTTTATGTTTGCTCTCTATCATCTTTTTAGTAATCAAGTTTAATTTCTAATTTTAACTTTCCATGCTCACTTTCTCACAGCAGAGGTGACACACTGCATGAATGATGGGTGCTGTGTACTGAAGAGATAATTTCTCCCTTTCCCTCAACCCTAAAACCAAAACAAACTAAACCAAACCAAACAAAAACAAAACAAAGACCAAACCAAGAACAAATTGTGCAAATTTACTTATGCCTTTGCACGGGCAATTAAGTGAGATGCACAGGGAGGATTTAATTATCCCATTTTTAGTGTTTCTTGAATGAGAGGTGTATAAGTTTAGTCACCAGTGAACACAGACAATAAAATTTGAAATAATCTCCTTTTTTAAATAGTAATGTTGACTCTAGCAAAGTCAGTGACATGAAGGAATGCTTGTAATAGCCTAAGCTTCTTTCACTCCATTTTCTGAAGCCTCTCCCTCAAGTGTTATTTTCTCAGGAAGGACTATCTGTCTCCATTTTTATTTTAAACATTTCATTATCAAATTGAGTTCACTCACTCACTCAAAGCATAGAAAATCTACACTGTAATATCTGATTGATATTTATTGAGTAAATAAATATTTAAAAAGCTTACTGAAAAGGTATACAATGAATTTAACAAATGCATTATAGAAAATGGTAATATATCTGTGAAAAAAAAATACAGGCTAAATTCACTACGTTATTAACTGTAAAATATTGTGAATTTTCTCTTAAAAAGAACAGAGTTCTTTTTTTGAGATACTGAAGAATGTCCTCTACTAAAGTTCTCTGCCAAGTGTGGAAAGTATTCAGTCAAAAATTTTGACAGTGGAAAATCAACTACACAAACACAATACTAGATAAAGGGACAATATTGTATAAATTGGCATTCAGTCTTAAATATTCATCTTCTAGCAAGTTTTGAAACTACTAGATGTACCTTGGGCTTGGAAAAGTGGATTTCCTATAAATACTAAACTGATTGTCATATAGTGGATGCTTACTAATGAGTAAGAATAATCCCTCAAGGGTTTTCTTCAGGGGGTTATTGCCATAAAATTATGAAAGTCACATATCCAATCTTACATCTTGTTAGTCATTCATCTAACTACAAGACTATGAATCAGAAATTCTGTGCAACAGTCCATCAATCTATTTTTATGTACTTATATCATGTCTTTATTCTGAAGAAAGAAGAGTCAAATTGACTTTGAAATGCAGGCTAACACAATCTCCAGTTTTGTGTATAATTAATTATTTACAAATTCCCCTTCAAATATCAGAGAATCGGTCAATTTAGCATTTGAATTAGACCTCAGTGTATATAAACATGTTTTTCTAAACTTAAGCTAATGTTCTTAATTCTTATGTTTTTATACAATATCAAATATTTATGCTGGCACAGGGCAGGAGCATCCAAGAATACATCACATGCCATGAAATTAGTTTAACTGGTGATTTTAAAACCTTGTTTGCTCATCATGCCACATCTATGTGAACTTTAATACAGTGAGCATAAATAGTGAGAAAAAAAAATGCCAAATCACACTAAACACTGGAAATTCAGAACAACAGTAAGTCTTTCTGAACGCACAGTAGCATTTCTTTACTTATGCACAACTGGCAACTTATGTTCATACTGATTTTAGAAATCCATGGTGAAGTAAGATTAATCCAGTCCAGTTGCACAGTCAAATTACATGAAACTTAAGAAAGAGGCAGCTGAAACATTTTTCTTCTGCCATTGATGAATATTTTAAATCTCACTGAAGTAGAGCATCATAAAATCATTAATGGTCTTAAGCAATTACTGACCGATTAACTGCTAACAATAACCTTCTAACATTAAGCTACTGGGAAAACTCTTTAAGAGCAGTCATAAATATTTTTCACTATTCCTCTGCATTTAGAGATGAAGAGCATGGTGAATATTTGGAAGACAGCAACTGGAGGGTTTGGGGGGATGTCCCTTAGCAGGGCAGTTTAGACTGTTGCTGTACAACTTCCTAGGGAAGTTGTTCTGTCAAATGCTGGCAAAACATTGTGTAGCTAGTCAGTCAATCTAATGACCTAAGAAAGCTGTACTTATCTAAATTTAAGAGGAAGTCTCTCCTCTAGGCTTTTTATAACTTCTAAGTTGAAAATGCTGACTTTATATCAGCACAGGCCCTATTTCATTTGTCAAGAAAATACTTTTAAGACTATACACAGAAGATATATTGGAATATAATGGATCACTTCCCAAATGCCAATAATAAAAATATAAATAGAGATGCTAAGTGTCCTCAAAATACATCTGAGTGTTTAGAGAAGAGAAACTGGTGTGCTTAAATTTATTTTTTAGATGCCATCACTAGAGTGAAGAAAATATCAAATGAGGTATGAATGTGGTAAAGAAATTCTTGAAAGGGAAATAATGGACCTAGAGGATGTTGCTTATGATATGGATAGTTTTGTGTGTTTAACAGAGAAGAGGTAGTTAGCAGGAATTATCTACAATGAGAGCACCTGCAAGAGATTAATTTCCAGAAAAGTCAAAGGGAGGCTCTCCAGTGAGAGAGTGGAAATCATAAAAGAAAAGTACTGTACTCTTCTTTTGTTCCTCCAGTTCATTTTTGAGCTATTAAAGAGGAGTCTTGGCTGTTGAACCAGAAAGATGCTCAGTCATCTGTAGGAGTAGTAGAAACAATAAACCAGCTATGACAGGTACGACAACTATTTCAGTATAATTTTAACTGCTCTGATGATAGTTTGCATGCAATATGTCTGTCAAACTATTGAGCGATCAGACGTTGGCTCAAGTTTCAAGAATAACTTCAGAAAGCTAAATGTAAAAAGGGTGTTTACATACATATATATATGTACACACAGTCATGTTCACTGTATTAAAAATTGACCTAGACATCACATTTGAGCAGGAAAGGCTCTCAAATTACCAGTTAAACTATTTTCATAGGTGTCATATACATTTTTATGCCCTTTGTGAGCATAACTATTTGGTTTTATAGATATATATGTGTATGTATATAAACACACACAAAAACACTCGTATGCATACACACATAAGATTATTTTTATCTATAGATTTCCTGTAAAGGATGTGTGTATGTATGTGTGTACATATATATTGTTTTATATATGCATATATTAAAATATATATTATATTGATACAATTATGTAATTACTTTAAGAAAGTATTTTTAACAAATGCTATTATTTGAGGTATTAAAGCATTTGCAACTGCTCCAAAGCCTATCTAAGTAAGTGAGGGTATGGTCTTCCTTGATGTGGGTATATAGCTATTTACTCTGTACAACGCAAACATGTATTTTATCTGTATAGAAGGTAGGAAGACCAAGAGTGCCTCTGAATTCTTTTCTTGTACCTATTAAAACCTTGAAAATATCTATTACAATTCAGTGTTATTATGTAGAAGTAGGATATGTTTCTAGAAAGACTTAAAAACCTGTATTGTTGCTGATAGCTCTAGCAAGGGTTCTTATGGTAAATATTAAGATTTTACTTGAACACAAAACAGATAATCTGTTTAATTAAAAAAAAAAATTAAAACTTTGCAGAAAAATTTTGTTGGATCAGCTGCTATTGAAGAGTGTGCAAAAATATTTACCATGCTGAGTTTGAAGAATCCAAAGGAAATCCAAAGGAAAACCAGAAGTACTGATTAAATCACTTATATTCTTCTGTAAGGGCTACAATATCCAGTGTACTTTACTATGCTGTTACCATTTGAAATTCTGTCCTGGATAAATGATCCTGATGACTTCCTATTCAATATATTAGTCAAAATATTGAGAAGTTGACTTCAGCTCAACTTTCAGGAACAATTATGAAAATATAAGAGTAAAAAGGCTTTTACAGGTCATCTAGTGACAGCTTGACAAATCACTAGATGACTTTTAGCTAAAAATATTTAGAGGTTAATAAGTGCACAAAACATACTGGAATTAAGGGGCTACAAGATGACTTTGTCTTTAGATTTGGCACAGGTCTGATTCAGAGCATGACAAATATGAACACAACATTCCCCTTGTCTTGCTGTGACAACTGGAGAAGAAACAAGCCCTAAGGGCTAGTCTCCCAGACCTGATCTGCTGATCTCCTCTCAATCCACATTTATTTGGGCTTGGATTTCACTTACAGCTCATTTGACTCAGCACTTTCACTGCCGATCTGCTGCTTAAAATGGAATATGCACATGGCTGAGGTAGTCAGATGTCTATAACACCATTGTTTTGCCTGTGAAATGCACAGTTCTAGAGACATAGACACAAAAACAGTCATGATGCAAAAACACAATTACAACCTTTTGCTGGGATATCCCAGCCAAAATACTATATACTATATGTCAGCATCTGAAATATTCCATAAAATTGCGATTAGTCATTTTCCATACTTTTCAACTACCAGTTGGAGTGTCTGGAGTTTCATTAATGATTAAAGCGAGTCTGTACAAAATTATCCATGATGATTTTAACCTTAAATGCAACATAACTTCAAGTTTTGAAAAAATTTAAAAGGATGATTTTTATTTGCAGCAATCAAAGTAGTGGAAGGCTATTGTGGCTTCAAGGTGTTTAGCATAGATTTTTAATTTTTTTTAACCCAGATAATGTACTTTAAATCAGACTCTTTAGAGTGAACCAGAAACATTCTTAAACAACTTTAAGATAAAGTGAAATATAAAGCACAAATTCTATTAGAGCAATACACAATCAAGGCAGAAAGAAGCACTACAAAATGCCATGATATATTTTGACTTGTAACTGTTAGGGTTTTTTTCTAGCAATGATGACATCCTTTGAAATGTTTATAATCTGTGTAAAAAGTTTCTCTCAACTGGGCTGCGTACATGGCTTGAATACTGTCTTTTCATTGAAATTGAAATTTTCAGTTGCTTTTTCTAGGATCCACATGGTACTTGCCCGGCTAAAGAAACTTCATTTCCATTAAGTTGTTTGGTTTTCTTGTTTTATATAAACACGTTCATATGCAGGACTCACTTCAAAGCTTCTCAGATTTTATTCTTAAAAATTTTGACCAATTTTCTTTTATCAATATTTTGCTTACATTGTAAGTATAATATGGATGTTTTAACTGATTACATTCTACTTTTCTGTAACGGAACCTGGACATGTTTTATAATATTTCTCTTCTTCATTTTATTTTTTCATGTAATTTTGTTGAATCTAGATTCATCTGGGTATTGTGCTCTATTCATGTGTGGAATTGTATTATCTTTTTTTTAGTTATTTTTTTTATTTTTGTGGGTGTCTGAAACTATAATCCTTAAAAAGATATATATAAAACATGACAAATGAACCTGGGTGGTTCACCAGACCTAGGAAGCGTTACTTGTTCTTTCTGTGTCATTCTCTTAAATTCAACAGAAGAAGAGTTTAGTCAAGTAGATAAACTCATCGCAACACAGAACCTACTTTCAGTATCCAGAGCACTCAAGCAGAAGAGTTCGAATGAGAGGGGACCTCATAACACTATTGCACTTGGAACACAGTGTAATGCTTGTCTGATTGTTTATCTTGCACCCTTTTCTTTCACAAACACTAAAAATAATTTCCTGCAGATTAGTGTTTGCTATATATATCTTAGGCAGTGAAGGAACATATAAAGGTGTTCAATTTCTGGTGCTGTCTAGTGAAGAAAGAAAAATAAGCTTCTCATGCCTGCTAGTGGGAGGGAAGGTCAAAGGTGGGATAGTGTGCTGCCTCCACTGCATCCAGCCTAAGGTTAGACTGTAAATTTTCCAGGAGGAACCTGGAAAATAACCAGATAGTCTCTCAAACCATTTTCTGCCTTGTAGCATGTATTTGCAGGCGACACAAAATGACATTCTAGTCTTAAATCTGGGCTCAATCATTTTAGCTTTTTCACTGCTTTTGTTCCATATGGTCTCTTTCTTAAGCATTGTAGAAAAAATCCTTTGGAATACTCCACAAGGTTCATTAACTGGATACCATAAGGTTAGGTTTCTCACTAAATCTATTCCCATTGCTACTATTATTTTTTAGTGTTCATAACTGTTTCTTGCTGTAGTAGAATGTTTTTTGCATATGTTTTCAGACAGGAGAAATAGATTTCCAATTATTTGCTGATTAAGGGAAATTCTTTCCAAAATAAGGCAACTGCAGGGCCCAGACTTTCAGAAACATCTCTGTGATAATCTCTGTGTCAGGTTACAACATATGCACATCCTTAAAGAAACTTTTCTCTTCACTGGAGGTGCAGAAGTTTCTCAAATTCAAAGGCGGTTCCATTTTTCATTTTGTAATTTTGTAATTTCAAAATTTAAATACCAACTGAAAGTTAAAAATTCTGTTCAGAAAAATAAAAATACAATTCTTCAGACCAGTTTATGTTTTAAATCATTAAAGAGTGTTGTGGTTTAACCCCAGCCAGCAACTAAACACCACACAACTGTTAATTTCCTCTCCCCTGTGGGATGGCGGAGAGAATCAGAGGAGTAAGAGTGAGAAAAGTTGTGGGTTACATCAATGATTGAAAAATTGGGACAGTCTGCTACAATAAAAACCAACAAGGTTTGACTGAAAGATTAACTTGATTAACTGTCTTTGTCAAAAATAAAACTATATGTATAAAATATCAAACTGCATGATCTAAAAAGGTCTCAGTTCTGAAATAAACAGAATAAGCAACTTATTAAAGACAGTATTTAGTTCTAAACATTTTAGTTGCAAATGCTGTTTTTATAGTTTTTTCAGAGCAGTGCAGTGACAAGAGCTAACTCATTAAGTTTCAATGCAAACTCCTACTAATTTGGGTGCACCTCTAAAACTGTTTCAAAAACGTGTATGCTATGTAGCTATCATTTGTCATTAACACCCAATGAAGATATGATACTGCAGAGTCATCTACTCACATGAGTGGATAGAATAGTCACAACAGTACTAATCAAGTAGTTTGGAAACTCTACCTGAAGACAGGGTGGAAGCACTTCAGATCAGTGGAAGTTTTCTTGCCCACCATCTCAAGCCATTAACAGCCGTTTGGACCATCTCTGAGCTTTAAACTAGGCTGGATCAGTATGAAATACACAACCTCACTCTAACAAGGGCCTACCTGACATGCCTTTGTATTAAAAGTAGCTGATTCCTTTTAAACTGCAAATTGAAAAGTCAAAGTGAAAAATAAATCTTTAAGATGAATCTTTCATAGCATTGTAGATCCTAAGGCCTGCTTATCAGTCTGATGGGCATTTTTGGAGGAACCGTTCTGTTTATGACACAGCTCTCATCACTTTGTCACAGAACTGTACTAACATATATACAGCTGCTTTCATATGATTTAATTAAATTTTATCTCTTAGTGATTATCAGAACTTCGTGGTAAGTATTTCCAAGAGCTCAACTGAAAAATCATAGATTTCATGGTGAAGAAAACTGATATCTCCCTAGGGAAAATGAAGAAAGCAGCTTTGAATTCGCTTACAAGGTAGAAATTTTACCAGTTTTTGAATTTTTGAAGGAAATGGCTTAAGACATTAAACTGCTTACGCTATTCCAGAGAAATTAGTTTAGTATCAGAATTATTACATGCATATCACATTCTCACCTTAATGTAAGGTAGTCTTCCAGGTTGTGCAGCTTATAAACCTTGACTATGACTATCACTGGAGCAAGGTGGTTTTGAAATGAACTGGCGGTCTTTGATGATTAAGTGACTTCTTTAAATGTCTGAATTTTAATTAGAATGATTTGGCTGAACTAACATTAACTGTCCCATGATTCCACTGGCAGAACAACTTGATTGGTAATAAATTTGGATCTGTATTTAAGGATTCCTAGTTTTATGTTGATTAGCAAAATGCACCTACCCAAACTGGCAGGGATAAAATTTTGTCTTTACAAAATGAATGAGATAAAACTGTGGAATCTAATGAATTGATTTGTTATCTCTTGGCAAGTGTAACATTTTATGCTTTGCTCATGTTATTTTACAGTAAAAGCTCTCTCTGTTAATCATCATCTTTTTTTTCTGTATCTTTTTAAACCTTATTTTCTTTTTTACTTATTTTCCTTTTCTTTTTTTTTTTTTTAAATCTGAAATGCTTATAATGACTGTACAGACTATACTTTGACCTAATAAACTCTAATCTAAAGAACAAGAAACTAACAGAAGGGATTGGTAAATACAGCTATTTAATTATTGTGTCTTGTATCTTTCTCCTGGTCTTTCTTGCTTTGTCACCTTGATCTATCATGGAAGACCATGTTGAATCAACCAAATAGAGGCATTAAAAAACCCAAGAATTTCTAATAAATAAAGATAAAATGCATTTTCCTTTGTATGGACCTTGTTTTTATATATAATAATGAATGGTCTTCCTGAATATACGTTGCATAGAACATTTGGAAGTTAGGGGTCACTGACTCACGCATTGTGAGTCAGTCATGTAAAAAATAAGGGAAAAAATGTTGAGATTTTTTTGGTAAATGAGTTAGATGGCTGATAGCTGTATCAAACGAGTTTCTGATAATTTAGGCAGAAAGTTTTACAAGTCAGAAAGGATATGGTTTATAGTAGATGTGAGGATGTCTGAAAATGTACTTAATTTCTATATTTTATAGAAATGCTTTTTAATAATTTATTTTCTGTGGGAAAATCATGTTGTGAAAATTTACACTTCTGTGCACATGCAGCCTCCACCTGAATCCTGAACTTTTAAAGGGTGTTGGAGACTAATACACTCTTGTTCACTTTCTGTTATGTTGGATTGGAATAACTGTCTAGAGCTAAAGGAAAATGAGAATTGACATAAAGCTTTACCTGTCTGTTAGGAAAAATAATTTTACATGAATATGGAGGTCAGTGGAAAATTATTAATTTTATGCTCCAGTTACTTTTATTATTCAAATATAGTACCCATGCCACTGCAGCTATACATGAAGGAGAAAAGTGCATATCCATTTTTCTTCCAAAGCTGTTTTTTTAACCTCGATCTTGGTTTTACATATAAATTAAAATTCAGTTCTCTTGTTATCCATAGTTATGATTCTTTCACTCATGCAATACTATGCATGGCACTTTTCACTGTGAGGCTTAGACAGACACTTTAGAGACTTACATTTATTATCTCTTATTGTTCACATGCACATTGCATGCTTAAGCATGAGAGATTTAGAATAAAGAGCATAAAATAACACATATTACTCAAAAGGAAGAAAAGATCACTCCCTTCAGAGCAAAGATGTGGGTGGTGGGTCCGGGAAGGGATAATCTCTGAATAGCCACAGTTTGAACTGGCTTTGTGCTGTGACATGCATACTATGGCAACATGCACCTCTTCATGGGACAACACAAAGAGGGTTTCCCCGGTGTCACGACTGCCCTGGAGAGTGACCAGAAAAGGGGAGAACATGCCTGGGCAAAGGCAACGTGGGAGGAGGAAATCTGCGCTCAGGGTATTGAATGCAGCCTGGAGATTAAGAGAGGCAATCATTAAGCCAGGAGAGAAACACAGGAGGGGCTTTGTTTTAAAATGAACAAAATTAAGAAGAACATTTAGTAACATTATTTGTCAGTATTTATTACTATCGTTTGATCATCCACTGCATGAAACTCCAGAGGTGTTTTGATTCATTACCAAAAGGAGTCAAAATCCTAGCTATACACAACCTTATTAAAACCATAAATGGACAAAAATGTGCCACCTGATAACACATATCCTACCTGCAAAAAGCCTTATCTTTGAGAAGCCTGCTGTTTGTGTACTGAGAGAGCAAGTCATCTGAAAACTAAATGTAATTAATGAAATGTTTCCACTGTAAATACCACACAACACAAGATAAAAGTAGTATAGATTATTAGTTAATCATCTGCTTCTTCTTTGGCAGAAAATGATTGCATTTTTCAATGAACAGTAAATGTTCAAAACAATTCAGAATTAGAATGTTACATGATAATCTTCAAAAAATGTGAAACAACATCAAAATGTGGAGGGTTGAACCCATGAGGTGTAGTCTGTATGTTTTAATTCTATGACAGATTTAGTGAGTACAAAAAAGATATTTACGCTAACCCTTCTGATAATCAGAGTTTCTGTCAAAGTCATTGTAAAGTTAACCATTAAAAATATACATGGATTACTAGATTTCTTAGTTTATTTTGATGATACTCAGAAGCTACTTCTGGACCATTTTTTTTCTTCTACCAGGTCTCCACCCTCTTCTTTTAGTTTCAAAAGTTTCTCTCTGTGCTGGTTTCTTTTCCCTGGGAAACAGCAAATGTCTTGAAAACCTATTTACAAACATGTCAGTTCAGCAATGCTCTAGTTTATGTGCTAAATGTCAAGATCACAGTTAAAGTACATTGGAGTTTTAAGAATGCCTGTAAAAAACAGGATTTAACCTTGTACTTTAAAAACCACTTAAGTGCTTTGCAGTATAAGAAGGCTTTTCTATATCATGGTTGTATGGATCAACCTGCAGTTAAATCTTTCCTTCTTGCACACAATGATATTGTGGAGCGTAATTCCAGTATGCCTTGGCCACCTGCATGCACCTGCCAGCTGACCTAAATCCATAACATTCTGACTGAGAGTACCATAGTACAAGAACCTGCTTCCAGAGAAGTGGAAAATGCCACTTTTCTTGTATTTCTCTGCCCTTAAGTTTGGAAATATTTACTTGAAGTTATTATGAATTTAATTTATTTCTCCTTGTGGTATGAGAGGATAAAGGGGATCCAGCTCTTAATTTCTAACAAAATTTCTTCAGGATCAAATTATTTGTAGGATTGCGAAGGCTTTAACGAGCTACTGTGCAAAATTATGTTACTCTTCACCTTTCTGATCATTTACTTTAGTGACAGCCAACACATACATTGCTGTGAAAACCTGCCACTGATTTAAAAGCTATAGCAACATGATGCAGTATACTTAATAGCTATCTATCTATATATATAGATAGATATCTATATATATATCTATATATAGCAATCACCTGCAGCTGAAAAAAAATCAACTACACAAATACACCTTAAACCACACTCACCAAACTTAGATTGTCTTGAACTGACAAGAAGAGTAACTTCTAAATGCAAAAAAGCCCATGTTATCTATCAGTTGTAAAAAGTTCAACCCCAACGGACAAAGGCAAGACTTCAGCTATTTTTACTGCAGTGATGGACTACAGGGCTAGTGCAATCCTTCGACTAACTAGATCCTGGTTCTATTAAGATGTTCTCAAGCTTTGTAAACTGGTAATCAGAGATTAAACACCAAATATGAAATAAGAACTGTCAAAGTGAAGTCCAAAAATATCCCTTGTCACCTGACAATACTCTGTAAAGATTAAAAAGTGCACTTATTTGTTCTGTATTTCATGTGGCTTGTTGCTGCCTTTATCTCCTTATGCTAGGGTGAGATTTGTGAAGGACATGCATTAACTTGTCCTTTGTTTTTGCTATGGCCAATGTGTTGCTTTTCTACTTTACATTGTTGCACATGCTGGATTTCATATCCTGTGTTAGGGAACGGTGACACATTATACTAGATAATGAAGAAATAAAAAATCATAAGAGTTTGTGAGTTAAGGCTTTGATTTTACTATTTCTTTTACAAATCCAATCTTCATAAAGGGGAAAAGGTTATAAAATGTGATGGTGTCATGTAGACTATGATGCGTAAATGACAAAAGCAAGACAAACAAAAGCAACTAAAATAATGGAATGAACAAAAGTAAGAGAACGATAGTATCTGAAAGCAATGAGTTTAATAGGAAACTGAGAGTTCCCCACTTGTCCAATTAATCGCAGATCTAATTTTCCAGTGCTATGTCTCAATTTTTTTTTGCAAAGAATGAAGAAGAAAATTGCTATACGCTCAAGAAATCTCCTCTACAAAATGAACACTCAAATATTTTCAAGGGTTTTGCCATTTTTATTTTTATTTTTTTTTAGTTTAGAAGATCATGCTGTGAAATTGTTTTGTTAGAATCAAAAATGGATTTTGCTCTGTAACCTGTACAAAGTTGAATTGCACACCTGGAGATCTGCCAAACTACCTGAAAATAATTTGAACAACCAGTGATCCATGTTGTGTGACCTTTACCTCCTTACTCTCTTATCTGCTTTTGTTCATGGCTTGCATTTATTTTTTGTTTGGATGGTTGCTGCTTGAATAAAGAAGGATGACTAATTGTTTAAAACTATTTTGAGCATCTTTTGAAGCACTCCATTATGGTAGGTTATATCAATGTTGCAATGCTTCACTTTGTCCACTCTCCTGTTATGTTAATGACAGGTAATCTGAATGGGCTATGTGTTCAATGCAGTGTGAAGGGTACTTGATGCACAGATCCTATTACTAATTAAAAAAATTTGTGGTTAATTTCCTGTACTATGCTAATATTAATATTTTGCAGTTTTCTTACTTTTTTGTAAACATTAGCTGTTAATACACACAAGAGCTTTGGGAGGCAGTTTTACCTTTCTATACTAATAAAAACCTGCAAATCCAGACTTTGGTCTCTAATAAACCTGGCATGATTTTGAAAAGTTTTCAGCACAAAGGAGTGTCTATCAGTAGAAGTGAATTGCTGTTATCTCTACACTCAGGTTATTTTACTGGAATCCTTGAATATGGATTCAGAAGCATAAATATGTACGCTGCAGAGAGGAGAAGGAAAAAAAGCAGCCCAATGTCTGAGTATAAACATTTTAGTTCCTTCCATTCCTGGTTCTACCTAGCCCTCTAAGCTCCAAATATATTTCCAACTTAATGCTTAAAAATCATTCTTTTGCCATGAAGAAAAACTGAGGGTGAAAGAAATAGTTGCTCTTTTTCCTGGTGTTGGTATCCATTTAGTGTGGGCAAGTATCCAAAACTTAAAGAATGCATCTGTCCATTTTTCAGAAATGGTTAGAGATTGTCATTGCTTTGAGAGATAATTGCTTTGATCTTAGGAGGGGGGTGCGGGGGAGGAAGAAAAAAATGCGAAAGCTCTGTCTGAAGAGTGAAATGGTCACCTGCAAAACCCAGATCTGTGAAATCAAGCAAATTATTACATCTGTTCCTCAGAGCTCTGTGTTGGGACCATTTCTGTTTAACAACTTTATAGATGATAAGGACATAGATTGTATCCTCAGTAAGTTCGCAGATGACACCAAGTTAAGCAGGAATGTTGATCTGCATGAGGATAGGGAGGCTCTACAGAAAGACTTGGATAAATTGGATCGATGTGCCAATGTTAATGCTATGAGCTTCAGCAAGGCCAAGTGCCAGGTCCTGCACTTGGGCCACAACAACCCCACGCAGCGCTACAGGCTTGGGAAATGTGGCTGGAAAGCTGCCTGGCAGAAAAGGACCTGGGGATTCTAATTGACAAGCTGCTGAATATGAGCCAGCAGTATGCCCAGGTGGCCAAGAAAGCCAACGGCATCCTGGCTTGTATTAGAACTAGTGTGACCAGCAGAAGAATGGAGGTGATTGTCCCCCTGTACTCAGCACTGGTGAGACCACACCTCAAGTATTGTGTCCAGTTCTGGGCACCTCAATACAAGAGAGACATGGAGGTGCTGGAGCGAGTGCAGAGCAGGGCAACGAAGTTGGTGAAGGGCCTGGAGCATAAATCTTATGAAGAGCAACTGAGGGAGCTGGGACTGTTTAGTTCGAGGAAGAGGAGGCTGAGTGAGGGGAGACCTCATCACTCTCTACAACTACTTGAAAAGACACTGTAGAGAGGTTGGTGCTGATCTCTTCTCACAGGTAATTAGCGATAGAACAAGAGGGAATGGCTTCAAGCTCCAACAGGGTAGGTTTAGATTGGACATTAGGAAACAATTCTTCACAGAAAGCATAGTCAGACACTGGAATAGGCTGCCCAGGGAGGTGGTTGAATCACCATCCCTGAATGTGTTTAAGAGTCGTTTAGATGCGGTGTTGGGCGATATGGTATAGGGGAGAACTTTGTAGAGTAGGGTTAAGGGTTGGAATCGGTGATCCCAAGGGTCTTTTCCAACCTGAATGATTCTATGATTCTGTGTACCACGCACCAGCGCATTGTCAGCAGTCCTGAAACAACTCAGCATTTTTTCCATAAGGGTTCTCACACTCATAGCATTAACATTCTTAAAGGAAATTAAACTGCACATAGAGGCTATTCTCAGAAGCAATCAGTGAGTTTTGAATAAAATGAGGCTTTGTAGAAGGTCCCATCTTAAACTGGTGAGCACCCAGTCTCTGTACACCAGGTATCCAGTTGGGTATCAAACAGGAAAGCATACAGCTACAAAGGAACGTAAGAGCTATATGAGACCCTAACAAAGATCTAAAATTAACAATTCTTGAAAATCTTAGCCTAATTGACATTTTATTAGCATTCGTAGTAATACCAATAAAATATAAAATGTGTTTTTTTCTGCCACTGAACAATGTTATAAAATGCAGACAAAATTTACTATCAGGCTCAGTCTGCCTGATCATTTTTAGATCGGACTGTGCAGGTATTGGCTATTAACTGGAGTCATTATTTGAAGTAGTAAAGAAACGACCTAGTTAACCAGTTGCAGATTGCTCAGTTGAAGAATTTTTCAGAGCATTTCCCAGTTGAGCAGCTGGTTCTGGGCCAGTTCAGTCAAAAACTGAACTCTTTTTCATTGTTTTTAACCACTCTTTACTTCAGTTCACTGAGTTTCTGAAAACCTCCAGTCTCTTCCCTAGTGTATGAGATATATAACTTTCCTTTTAGGTCACTGATTGCATCAGCACTTGTACTTTATCTCGAGTGAGGAATGGGTCTGCAAGATTTTAAGAAACCTGTTTTTCAGGACATTGGTTTCTATATTTTTGATGTTATTTTTTCCTAACTTTTGTGAAATCTAAGATGTAAATCCCACAAAGGCAAGATCCAGTTTGAGACAATAATTATGAAGCCTCCAATTAGTTTTTTCCAAGTAATAACCACTAAATATTGCAGTGTCAGCTGGCAAATATATGAAAATGAATTGAATTAATCTTGAAATCTTTGAGGGACTTGTGTTGAACACCACTAGGGAGATGACAGGTTTATTTGGCTGAGTGTATAGGTTCTTCACTGGTATTTTTTAACACTTAAAAATCAAAGCCCTAATCTTCCAAGTACAACGTTTCGAGAGCTCTCTCTGGTTTCAGCTGTCTGGCCCACCTCCCCAGCCAGGTACAAAGGGTGAGGAATTTGTATTCCAGTGATATTTCAGGATGACAGCAAAACAGGGAAAGAAATTTCAAAGATAGATCGCAAAGCACCTCTCCTTTGAGAAAAGATGTCTTAGGCACCACCACCATGGATGGTGCATGTGGCAGGCTGGGCCCATTTCAATCTAGTAGTATAGGAAATCAGTTACATAAGATGATGTGTGTGGGAAAGTACCAGAAGATTGGCGAGGAGGACTGTAAATATGCTCAAGTGACTCGCATGTGGGGTGCTGGAAAACACATATATCACACTATTTGTTGCTTAGTTTTGTGTGCTCAACAAGTAGAACATCTGCACTTAGATAACATAGGCCTGGGATGGACTCAGGGGCACCTTATCGAACACGCCTGATATTCCTGCCCTGCTGTTGAAGAGATCAAAGCACAGAAGAAATCTCTGCCTGCCAGAATCCTTGAAATACAGGCTCAAACAGCAAGTGGAAGCTCTCTTCCTCCCTCACTCCCTTGCTAACAAGGACTCTTGTGCTATTAAGGACTCTTGCTCCGCGGTGCCTGCATCCCCTGCTTGCCTGCCTCTGCCCAGGTGCTGCTTCAGAGGTTCCCTGATCCATGAGGTATTGAGATTAAATTTGTTCTTTGCCCTTAATCCATGGTTTTGTGGTTGTTCCTGCGTCCTGCTTGCATCAGCTCACACAATGTGAGACAATGGTATTGGGTCTTGGGAGCTGCTGGCAAGGACAAATACATATAACTTTAGTTTCCCACTACCCAGTTATATCTGTTGTGTATAAGCAGGTAAAACAGTATGGACAGGAGGAACTTTACTTTGAGGGTGGCAGAGCACTGGAATAGACTGCCCAGGGAGGTGGTGGAGTCTCCTTCTCTGGAGACATTCAAAACCTGCCTGGATATGTTCCTGTGTAACCTGCTTTAGGTGTACCTGCACTGACAGGGAGGTTAGACTAGATGATCTCCAGAGGTCCCTCCTAACCCCATGAGATTCTGTGATTCTGTGACAGATCTGATGTGCAGAAGAGTCAGGAATGCAAAAGTGGGTCAATAAATCAATAGATCAATAATAGATCAATAAATCAAAGATCAATAAAAGTGGGTTCAAAGTTTTGCAAGATCAGACATAAAACGTGTATTTCAAGGATGAATTTGCCTTTCTTTCCTTCTTCATACAGCCTTTTGCACCCAGAAGAAGAGTGTGGATCACAGAATCACAGAGTGGTAGAGATTGGAAGGGACCTTCAGAGATAATCTAGTCCAACCCCCCTGCCAAAGCAAGATCATCAAGAGCAGGTTGGACAGGAATGCATCCTGGCAGGTATAGAATATTTCCAGAGAAGGATGACAAGGTTTTTAGTGGAAGTGGTCCAGGAGTCTCCTTCCACCTGTCCAAATACATACTGGCTCTGTGTGAGATACTCAGGCTGATACCAAATTTAGCAGCAGTATGTGGGTGTCAAAAAAAACGGACAGTGGAAGCTCCTAGTATGAGTAAGGTGGGGCCGACTGTCAATGTCAGATGATGGGAATAATCGGGTTTGGTAGAGATGGAATAGTAATCAGACAACTGATTAAGGAGAGAAATAATCACAGAGAGAACTGATTAAGGGAAAGGAAACCATCGCTCATCAAGGATAGCATGAGAGACAAGTTACTACAAGATGCTTAAACTGTCAAAAGAAATGTGGGTGTAATTGTCTCCTCTAGTTTCAAGAAATGTTGATAGGGTGAAGTGCAGCACAGAATGGGTGTTTGGAAAAACTGAGAGTTGAGCAAGAGAAAAAAGTAAAGGAGCAAGGGATGGCAGAGAGCTCTCTGAGGCAGAGCAGTAATTGGGAAGTCAGCAGCAGGTAGGGCTGGACATGGAGACAAGCAAAACACAGACAAAGAGGAGCAATGTGGAGGATGGAGGGAATATCCCATCCCAGCACAGAAGAAATTAGAGGGTACATCTTAAAGAGCTGGAAATTCTTCTTAAAGAATTAAGAGTTCAGAGAAAGGAGGGTGTCTGGCTCATGCAAGATTAGGCTGTTAAAATGTGGTTGGTAACTGCAAAGGTCTGTAGAGGTTCCTTATTGCTTGATGAGTTGTTTTCAAATGAAAAGTTGGTCTAAAGAAAAATAATATCTAATGAATGTAGCGAGAAATGAGAAATTACACATTTGCATTTTTTGTTCTATCTTTAACTTTATTCCCTAGATAAATGCCCGGGCATTCCGTTGCATGGATCACTGTCTCACTGTAGGTGAGACAAAGAAACGTGTTTGATTTTCTAATAATGTATTTTTAGAGTATTTTCCCATGATGGAGGGGAAAAGACTCTCTTTATTGTCATAAAAGTTCTATAAAAATTGACACCACTTGCTATCCATTACTTCCTTGTTTTCCTCTTCTGCTTAGCATGTCTCTAAGTAATGCTATTCCTCCTTTACACCTCCTTATATAGCATCAATCAACTCATGAAGATAAGAGTATATTTATCTCATCTCCCTTGTGCACCATCATGCCATACTGTTGGAGACTGTTATCATGTTTGCAGACAATTACAGCTAAATTGCAGCAAATACAAATGGGATTTCATATTATGTTGTCTTAAAGACCAAATGTGTTTATCATGATCAATATATTAATATGGAAAACTAAAGTAATTGATAATAGCTTATCACTTATTGCAAAGTTTTGTTGAATTTTACATTGCGTTTTCTTTTTCATTGTGTTTGTTGTGATTTTTTTTTAAAGGAGTACATTGGTTTTAATATGCTTAGATGGCTATAATATTGGATCTTTATAATAATATAATATTATAAGAATTTCAGTTAACTTTGATGTGCCGTATTTTGTGGACTATTAACCAAACACTTCAAAATTAACAAGACAGAAACAAGTTCTCAAGAGTGTTTTGTTCACGGTTGGTACTGTAATTTAAAGACCATGTTCATCCCTCCCTTCTATTGATATAAATCAGGAATGGCTTATTTTAATTCTCTCTATATATATGAACAATGATCATTTATTATATATATATATTTATCATAACATCCATGCAGGTCTTACCTTTATTTTCCATTAATTTGTACTACATAATGATGTGCTACTACTTTGCAAAGATCTACTGTATATGTAATGTCTTAGGTGAAAAATACTTCACAAAATTTGGAAAAACCTTAGCTTTAGTGAAACAAATGAGAATTTTTCTTTCTGTGAATTCAGGAAAGCACTGCCTTTGTTTTCTCTCTCATTTTTGTATCATATACTATGCAAGAAAACCACAGAAAAATTGCTTTTGGAGACAAAGAAAGAAAAAAAAAAGGTCTGTTCTTAGACTGTACAACTATAACAGGAAACACTTCCCTCTCCTGCTCAAGTCTGTGATTTCAAATGTCATAACACCTATCTGAGCTACTCCATTCCTTCCCGTTCTTCCTGTCAAAGCTCTTCACTCTGTGGAACATAGATTCACATTATGGTGCTTTGCACTGGATCCTGGATAATACAGGTTCTGCATCTATTGGACCTTCAAGTCCTGTTATAATGCATACAATGATACTGAAGGCAACAGACACAGATGTTTCTGTCAAAGTTGAAAATTAGTTTCAGTAGCAAAGTTTTAAATGTGTCTGAGCACATTATTGTCATATGATTAGTCCCCTGGTCGCTACCATGATTACCCAAATGCTTTGCAAGCCTTGGGACTCAGTACAGTGTAGGACTGAATCGTTAATTAGCATTTTTGTTGTCATAATCAATATGCATATGTATACAAGTAGTATAAATTTGTATAACTTTCATGTTGTGTTGTTTGTGAGGTCAGAAAGATATCTAACCTTCTGATCTGCTGTTGCAAAAGTGTGATCCACCATGCTCATAGCCAGTGGATTGGAGAGTAACAAGATAAACATGACATATAAGTTGCTTGTATTGAGTAAAACACAACACATTTGCATGGAAAGGATAAAAGATAAAATGACAGAGCAGAAGGAACTAATGAAAATAATTAAGGAAAATAAGAACTGGGCACTAGTAGAGAGAGACATTTTATTTTATTTTTTATACATGCTGTCAAGAAGCCATTTGAGGATGGAATAATTAAGCAGTGCATTCATGAAGAAGAAAACATAACAGTAGAAGGAAAAGAGCAAACAAGATGAAATAGAAGTTATGTTTAGGGATTTGTACAGACAGTTATGCTAACAAAGACTGTAATAGAAATTCTGATGCAGTGAGTAACAAAATAAACAACTCTATACAATATATGGGCAGATTTTCCAAAGCATTTTGCATCTGTGAGTTCTCATTTTTAAAGGAGTTAAAACCGCTTATTACATTCCTCATCACATGCAGAGAAAGCTTTTGGTGGTTCATCATTTTGGCTTACACACCACAACAAGCACAGTAGATCTGCACCTCTACAGCTGTGTCTTTGCAGCCAGCCTGGATCCCTGAAGAGCATTTAGTACGTACCACTAGAAAGGCTGGTCAACATCATTTTCAATTATATGTGTTTCAAGTAGGAACTATTTGAAATTAAGCTTTCTTGGAAACCTAGTATCTTGCTTTTACTATCAAAAACACTTAATACAGGGAACATCTCTCTGAGGTTTGCATCTGTTGGACACATCACACTAAAGCATGGTTTATGAGGGAGATGATCAATGTGATAAAATTTGAAAGTGAGAAATGGCCTGTGTAAAAGCATAGGTCAAAAACATGAACAATTATAGATGGGTCTTAAAATACCACCAACAGTATTCAACTCACTTGAAGAATTTTGGCTTTCTTTCTGGAATTCAAGAATGGACTAATTTTGTATCATATGCAAAAGATTGTTCCATACAGACAAATGGAAGACATTGCTAATTTAAAGACTAAATTGATGTATCAGTTTAACATGCTGTATAGTAATGTACTATTTTCTTACAGAAAATTATTCTTTGACAGAAACATATCAACAGAATAATTTGCAGTTTAAACAAAAATATGTAAGTAAGTGTTAAAACTGTTTGTTTTATCAAAACAAAAATTTCACTGACACTTATGTAAAACCTATTGAAATCCAGTTGGCGGCTGGTTACCAGTGGTGTCCCTCAGGGCTCAGTTTTGGGGCCAGTCTTGTTTAATATCTTTGTTGATGGTCTAGATAAGGGAGTTGAGTGCACCCTCAATAAGTTTGCAGATGACACCAAACTAGGTGGGAGTGTTATTCTGCTTGAGGGTCGGAAGGCTCTACAGAGGGATCTGGACAGGTTGGATCAATGGGCCAAAGCCAATGGAATGAGGTTTAATAAGGCCAAGTGCCGGATCCCGCATTTCAGACACAACAACCCCAGGCAACGCTACAGGCTTGGGGAAGAGTGGCTGGAAAGCTGTCCAGCACAAAAGGACCTGGGGGTGTTGGTGGACAGCTGGCTTAACATGAGCCAGCAGTGTGCCCAGGTGGCCAAGAAGGCCAACAGCATCCTGTCCTGTATCAGGAATAGTGTGGCCAGCAGGAGTAGGGAAGTCATCGTGCCTCTGTACTAAGCACTCGCGAGCCCTCACTTTGAGTACTGTGTTCAGCTCTGGGCCCCTCACTACAGGAAGGACGTTGGGCTGCTGGAGCACGTCCAGAGGAGAGCCACCAAGCTGGTGAGGGGTCTAGAGAACAAGTCATATGAGGAGAGGCTGAGGGAACTGCAAGGGAGACCGGCTCCAAGGCAGGTAAGACTGCGCTGGGAGAAGGGATCTGTAGCTAAAAAGGCCGACGGAAAGCTCTTTTTGGGGCTTTTTTGACACTGGGCAAAGCCTCCTCCTCATGCTGGGGGCTGACAGCTGGTGGGCGGGCTGCTGACTAAGCCTGGGCGGAGCCAGCCCCTCCCACGGCTCATCACACCGCCAACCTATAAGGAGCCCCAGGGAGGGCAGAGGCCTCCGCCCACCAAGCAGTAACCAGTGCTCGGGTGTGTGTCCTGGTCGTTGCTCAAGTGGCTGTAACTTCTACGGCAGGGTCCTGAGCCTCTGCTGTTGTACAAGGTAAGCTCAATTCCTTTTAGTAGTCAGACGACTAGCACGTTCATTCCAACTGACCCTTCCACTGTCTCTTGCTTGCAGACATCCAGCTATGGTTAGAACTAGGTCAAAGGCTATTGTTAAGAAAGCTGTGGGTACCCAGACAGAGGCCCCACACAAACGTGTGGGCGTCCAGGCCTCTGGCTGCAGGGAGTGCCGGGGCCTGGCCCTTGCCATGGAGGGTAGTGGGGACAACACCTGTGTCAGATGTGAACAGGTGAATGATCTCCTCAGCCTGGTGGTTGAGCTGAAGGAGGAAGTGGAGAGGTTGAGGACTATCAGGGAGTGTGAGAGGGAGATTGACTGGTGGGCCCACTCCCTGAGAGTAAGGGAACATGTTGAGGCCTCACATACACCAGAGGACCCTCTCCCCACTTCTCACGTGGCGGTAGAAGGGGATCACAGAGAAGAGGGGGAATGGAAACAGGTCCCTGCTCGGCGAAGCAGGCAAATCCCCTCCCACCTCCCCAGTTACCCCTGCAGAACCAGTATGGGATCTTGCAGGAGGACCTGGCTGTTGGAGAGGAGGATGGTACATCTAGGCAGGAAGTGTTAGAAAGACCAAGTTGCCGCAGACCTTGCATTACGACTAGTTCCAAAAGGAAAAACAGAAGGGTCATCGTTGTGGGTGACCCTCTTTTGAAGGGGGCAGAGGGACCAATATGCCGTCCTGACCCGCTTCATAGGGAAGTCTGCTGCCTCCCTGGGGCACGGGTCAGGGATGTGTTGGACAAAGTTCCTACTCTAGTCAACCCTTCTGA
>JAOXNO010000013.1:88087587-88103496 GCA_028565335.1 Limnodromus scolopaceus
ATATGGTGTAGGGGAGAACTTCGTAGAGTAGGGTAGATGGTTGGACTTGATGATCCCAAGGGTCTCTTCCAACCTAGATGATTCTATGATTCGATGATTCTATGATTCTATGATTCTAACTGTGTATTGGAGAAGAGGAGGCTGAGGGGAGACCTCATTGCCCTCTACAACTACCTGAAAGGAGACTGTAGAGACGTGGGGGTTGGCCTCTTCTCCCAAGGGAATAATGACAGGACCAGAGGAAATGGTCCAGAGTATTAGATTAGATATTAGGAAGAATTACTTTACTGAGAGAGTGGTCAGGCACTGGAACAGCCTGCCAAGAGAGGTGGTGGGGTCGCCATACCTGGAGGTATTTAAGAAATGTGTAGACATGTCTCTTCAGGGCATGCTCTAGTGCCCAGGATTGGTTTTTTTGTGTCTGTTTGTGGGTGGAAGTGGTGTGCTTTTGGTTTTGATTTGGTTTTGGTGGTTTTTTTTTTTTGTGGTTGGACTCAGTGATCTCAAAGGTCCCTTCCAACCATGAATATTCTGTGATTGTTTTTTCCCGTCAGTTATGGAGACTCTATTATTAAAAAATGGCAGTATATTCTTACTTCATGAAATAAAAGTAAGAAAAGTTTACTTAGAACTTCTTCATTATGATTGCATCTAGCGGTAAGTTTGGCTAAACAGCATGTTCTTTGCCTAAATTTTGGCCAGCACCAAGTGAAATCCCCAAAGGTATGTACTTGATTTCCCTGTCAGATAGAAGCAAACATGCTTATTAATTGTAATAACTCTGTGTTTCTTTAAGGCTGTCATGTCAGTCTGGGTGTACAGTTGCCCATAGATAGCACAGCTTTGACTCAGCATGTCACTTCTTACCTTGTCAAGCATGAAAAGTGCAAGTAACGAGACTTGCAAAATGAAATATTGCCTAACAGAAACCTGCCTTCTAGACTGCACAATCCTGGTATAAAGCCACCTTGACAAAAAGTGTATCACTCTTAGGACCCTTCAAATTAGTGGAGTGATGCAGCTTTATTATCAGATATTGTTCAGTTCATCATAAACGTCTCACTGCCATTGCTCCTTATGTGTGAAAGGGACTATATAAAAGCATACCATATTCCAATCTAATTCACACAATGGCTTTCTTGGTAATTAAGATCCAAGTACTGTTAAATTTCTAGGGATTTTCTATTACCCGTATGAATCAAATGATTTAGAATGACTAGATTAAAATGGTGTCACTGCTGAAGGAGTGAAAAGGGATCTTTAAAAAGGAAGGAATAAGATTGATTTAGAAACTCAGTTTATTGCTGAGTGACCACCCCAAATTTATCTGAAAAAAAATAGATGGAATGAAGATCTTTATAACTTTTAAGCCGATGGCAGTATGTCTTTTAAAACCAGCATTAAAAGCCTGTTTGCTGTCCATAAATATAAGACAGAAGAATACAGTTTGCCATAAAATACTTAATGCTATTGCACAGAGACTGGAATTTGACAATTACAGTTGTTCTTGTGATACTTTAGATTTTTGGAGGAAAACTATTTACTTTGTTCCTTATTGCATATTCTGTACCCAAGAATATTCATGGATGTGTCCTGGCCAGAAGAATATTCATATCAGTGACCTGAAAGCCAAAATCCACCCTCCTCCCCACCATCCATACTACCTAGCTGTATAAACTCCTCACAGAGACCAAGAAAACTCTTTGTCTGCCATACTAGGAGAAGGAAGAAGACTTAAGGCCTTCAGGACGTAAAGGTATACAGTATGGATGACTCACATACCACGAGTCTAAAATCTGTAATATTATTCAGAAACAGATACATGAGACAGCATACTCTAACCTAAGACTAGTCCCCGGTGTTAGCAAGCACCTCTTGAAAAACTGCAAGAGAACAGATAACACAGTTTTGTCATTTAAGACATTGCCATCAGTATCCTGGACAGGTTGGGGCAAAAGCTGAAACAGGAAGAAATTTGCAGTCCCTATCTCTATCTGAATGTGTGTTTCAGAATGTTGAGTTGGGGGAACTGAGTGTTGAGAAGGGGATTCATAAAAAAGCTTTAGATGAGTAGACCAAAGGATGATAGAGCAAACAGCCTGCTATACCTAAGGATATCAGATGAACAATGGTGAAAATCCTAGAGGGGGCAAGGAGGCCTGCTACCAGATCAAGAATAGAAATTCCCACCTGGGAAAAAAAAACCAAAACCAAACCAAACCAAAAAACAACAGCAAACAAACAAAAACCAACCAACCAACAACCAACCAAACAACAACAAAAAAAAAAACCACCAACAACGCCCCCCCCAAAAAAAAAAAAACCAAAACCAAAACGACCTGCTCTTGTCTTAGGGAGGAAGCTCTTGTTCTCAGCAGGAAGTATAAGGCATCCCACAATCTCATATGTAGCCCAGTGGATAGGGAAAATCTATCATCTGCTGGGAGGAAAATACATCAGCCTCTGGCAATGCAAATCTAGAAAGCCTCCAGTCACCAGACTGTGTATGTCCATACATTAGACTTTCCCTTCTTACTTGAAGTTCATGAGTTTAAAGTGGAATACTGCCTTGCTTATTGACATCAGAGACTAGCAGCTCAACTATCTCAGTCTCAACAGTGTGCAGCTCACTGCAGACATTTCCATCCAGGAGGAATTGTTAGAGGATGCAGCAGACAAAAAGTAGCTTCTCTCCTGGTCTGCCTGGCAAGCAGAACTTCTCCACCCAGTGAAGCAGACGCTTCACTGGTATGGTAAAGCAGAGATTCCTTCAAATGCTTGAATAAACTATGTATTTTTCCTTATTTCTCCTGAATTAACTGTGAAGAGGAAGATATGAAAGACTAGAGTTACTAGCCAGGTCACTTGATTGTGCAACAAGTGACCATGGCTATTTTCCAAGTTGTCCCAGGTTACCACTGTCAAACGAAAAAGAAGAAGAGAAGGGGGGGAAAATAGAACAAAAAAAAAAAAGAAAAAAGAAATTAAGGCCCAGCTTTTGCAACACAAATCCCATCAAACTGAGCAGAAAAAAATACTTTCTATTTTTGGGAGGACATGTCACACTCTAATATCTCTATATGTCTTGTGTATGGACATTTGTGTTGGTATATCAATTGTTTCATGAAATCAGTACAAAATTATATTGGTCAATAGTCTTGTTTGAGCTAAAACGTATCTTCTTAAAATAGGCCTTGTATATATTTATTTTACCAAACTTTTGATGTTAAATTTGTGGAAAGAGTCCATGACATTGTACCAGATGATAAGACTTCTATGGATAATAGAATCCACCAACAGTGGGATTGAAGGATGAGGTATGAATCAGTCATCGCAACTGCTGTATTGTGTTATTAGCTGCTATGGGACTGAGGTGCTTCCACTGTGTCTCTTGTTTTGTTAAAGTTTTATGACACGAATTGATCTTTCCGAAAGATGTTTGCATGCAAGACTTCTGCCTTCATCCTTTGTATCCTTTCTGACCAGGTCAGAATACTGCTGTGCTTACAAACAAACCAAGAGTCTTAAATAAAACTGACTCTTCCACATATCTGATCAATGAAGATGAATGTTGATTCTTTGATATCATATTAATTTAGTAATCTGAATTATTGATTTAATCTTAAATGCAATTTTTGCTCATGTTTATATTTATTATTTCAGTCTTTTTTTGAATCAGAAGAGGTGGACAACAAGATCTCAGAAGTCATGCCCCATACTGATGTCTGGTGGGCTGTACGTACACTGATCATCACAACTGATTTCAGGCAAGAGAATTGCATGCCTCTTGTCTCTGCTTCCAAATTATTGACTGTGTCTTTCACAATCACAGAAACAGAGAATGACAGAATGGTTGAAGGTAGAAGGGACGTCTTGAAATTATCTTGTTCAACAACCCTGCTCAAGCAAGGCCACCTAGAGCAGACTGCTCAGGACCATATCCAGATGGCTTGTGAATATCTCCAAGGTGGGAGATTCCCCAGCCTCCTAAGGGCAAACTGTGTCAGTGCTTGGTCACCCTCGCAGCAAAAAAATACTTCCTGATATTTAGAGGGAACCTCCCATGTTTCAGTTTATGCCTATTACCTTTGGTTTTTGTCACTGGGCACCATTGGAAAATAGCCTAGTTTTATCCTCATGCACCCTCTCTTCAGATACTATATACATTGATAAGATCCTTCTGAGCCTTCTCTTTTTGAGGCTGAACAGTCTCAGCTCTTTCAGCATTTCCTCATAGGAGAGATGCTCCAATCCCTTAATCTTCTTAGTGGCTCTTTGCTGGACTGTCTCCACTATGTCTCTGTCTCTCGTATAAAAGACCCCAGAACTAGTCACAGTACTCCAGGTGTGGTGTCACCACTGCTGCATAGAGTTAAATGATTACCTCCCTTGACCTGCTGGCAACACTCTTCTTAATGCAGCCCATGATACTATTGGCCTCTCTTGCTGCAAGGGCATACTGCTAGCTAATGTTTAATTTCAGTGTCTACCAGGACCACTGCATAATGTTTGTTTAATTTCAAGCAGGTGATGCAGTTGCAGTTGAGACTGGATCCCTTAACTAGCTCTGCGTCATTTAAAATAGTCTTATCCTTGCAGTTTCCTATTACTCTTGTATTATCTTTGCAGAATTATCAGATTCTCTGATAAATGAATCCTCTAATAAACTAAAGAATTGGAGTTTTTAGTTCAACTATTGTGTCATTTTGCAGTTGGAGAGCTATAGGATTTTCTAATTTTTTTTTTAATTTTGGTTTTTAAACTCTAGGAGTTAAATGTCCATTCCCTGAACACGTACCCTTCTTGTATCCATCTCATTCTCAAAAATGAATAATTTGCCTCTGTTAAGTTCGATACACTTTCATACAAAGGAACTACTTCCCTGGTCTCATGTGCAGGCCACTATATTTCTATGCCTCTTAACAACCATTACCATGATGCTTCTAACTGTGAAAAGCAAACTGAGTTGACTCCTGTATTAAATGTATGTTACTTTTACCCTTCTTAATGCCTGTGTGTTTTTACTTACCCAGCTCCTATGCTGCAAGCTTAATGGAGCATGGGCTATACCTTCAGCAATGCTTGGTAAGGACATGGCTTTTTGTGGCCGCTACAGTAATGCATAAATTAATTGCTAAAGTGAGTCACAGATTCTTTTTCTATGCTCTGCTGTGCCTTTTCATCTCCAGTCTCTGAGTAAATCATAAAGGTTTATTCGTGCATCTTTCGTGGACATTTCATCAAAGACTCTAGAAAAAAAGGACAGAAGGCTGTTCATCCTCTCTCATGAAGAATCTCTCCTCCACAAAAGAGAAGAGGTCAAAATTACACTGTCAGGTGGAGTCACCACAGTGCCTTTCTCTGCCTTCATAGGCAGAACATGCTCTAGTGCAGCTCTACACAATTTGACATACCTCCCAGCCTCTCTTTTCCTTCAAAGCAGCTTTTTGTCATTTGGAAAGAGATTGAAAAATAAAAATTATACAGCTTCATTTACTTGTGTTGGAGTATTGACAGACCAACCAACCTTGATCAAACTTATGTAATATAAACTTAAGTTTTTATTACAACCTCTCTGTTCACTCCTGTCCTCCTGTGACAGCTGACAAAGCACAGTCAGCAGAAAAAACCTGGCTGACCCCTAAGCCTTTTCAATGCAAAGTGGGACATAGAGAAAAGTACCAACATAACAGTTTAAAATAAATGGCCAGCCTTAGCACCATGCCAGCTAAGGCTCCATCAGATCTCCTCATCATGTCAGTGTTATTGTTGGAAACAACAGTCTTCAACTGAGTAGAGAGCTGAGATGGTGAATCCCTCACTAGATCTTGTATGTCCTGCCCTTTGGTTAGTTTAAGTAGCTGGCAGTGGGATGATTACACACCTACCTCATCTGTCCAAGGTCCCAGCTCAACTAAGAATTTATCACCCTTCTCTTCACACTCATATATTCTCATCCTAGCACACTTCCCCCAGCCTAAAATCTCTCTAATGGGTGTCACAAAAGGAGGAATTTACTGGTGTCCCATTTGAGAGGTGCTCATTCTTCCTTGCATTTAGGTAGGATAAATAATAGATAATGAGGTAGCACAGTCACCACTAGAGAGAGCTCTGATACTAAAATTATTTTCAAGCCCTATTTTATCTAAGTTCTTATTGCAGAGTTGAAGGGCAGTTTCTCGATTGGATGGAGTGTCAAAAAGGGAAGAGCAAAACAAAAAGAAGGAACTTCAGTGTGTTAGGGGGGATTTTAGACTTAATGTTATTGGACCATGATTGGTCTACAGAAAGAGGAGAGAGCATTTTTCTAGTTTGGACTTGGACTCTTTCCACTTTAATTCAGCAGTTTTTGACACTCTGCTTGCAATACTTATTGCTGCTCAGTTGCTCTGCTTCATGGTTTATGACTTGATATTGCTTTCAGGAGAATATAGAAAGAAAATAGAAAACTGGAATTTGGGGGGGAGTTATTTATGAATCTTTCCATTTATTGGTGGTTTATACTTCAGTAAAATTTCATGCAATTTTCAGAAGTAACTTGGCATATCTATATATTTTGACTGTTTAAATGAGAAGTATCTATGAGCAGGAAAAACACCTTTTTTCCTCTTTCATGAACACCAGAAAATAAACATACTTGAGATACCAACACTGTCCAGTAATATTTGTGCCTTTATTATCAATGTTCAATGCACTTTTACTGAATGGGAGATATGAATCATGTAAAGATAGAGACCGGCAATGCTTGAATAAGGAAGGCCAGGTAGGCAATTCCATTGTTTTTATAAATAGTACAGAAAAGGTGCCACAAAGGCAATTTGGTGAATATTCTTCTAATAGTCTCTTAAATGTGATCTCTCTTTGTCATTGCACCACATTGAAGGAGTAGGGCCAACATGACAATCTGTGTGACCTGTGTGAGTAAAACAGGGATCAAACATCCTGTGCCAAAGCTGACAAAATAGAAGCTGGTGTCCAAAGCTTCTGTTTCAAAGCCACACTCAGTCTCCATTCTTTCCATGTGCTTCTGAATAATGTAGTCCCTCAGCTTGGGATCAATCCCTCCACAGTTAGGAAATATGATTATAGCTTCAGAATATCTCGACCTTTGCTCCTTCTTATGTAGTTAGGACTTCTTTTTGTAAAAGACCCCTGACCTTTTTTCATAAACTTCCTTTTGTGGGAGGCTGAGAACAGACGCTACCCTTCCACTTCCAGCATAAGGGGATAGTTGCTTTAGTTTCCTTCCAAGATCGCTAGATGTTCCTCCATCCTCATCTGTAGCAGTCATCAACAAGTACAGGTGGGCTGTCCATCATCATCTGTTTCAATCCCACACAAAAGCAATGTTTGTTAAACAAAATAGTTAGCAATCTCTGTACAAGAAATTTTAACAGATCACAAACTTGGCCATTTCAGAATATTTCTGTGTTTTCACTTTTTAGGGGTGTGTGTGAGGGTTGAATAGGTCTTTCTTTTCATCCTCAGAACTGTTGTCTCTATTGATTGTCTCTCCATTTTTGTGAATAACTTCATACAGTAGTTTTTTGCTTATATGTAAACATTGCATAACTTCAGACCCCCACAAGTCTGAAGAAAAAAGTGTTAATTAATTTGTCAGACCTAGTCCCTTGGAGAAATTTCACCACAGACATCAACAATTTTTCTATTGACAAATCCAGTGGTGAATGTTACCAGTGTCTATCCTGATTCTTAGTGGAAAATGTAAGCTAATTTTGAATTTTAGACATTGTTTATTTAGATAAATAAACGCTAGCAGGGTTCAGGACAATGTAAAGTCAAGACACCACGATCTCATACATTTTTCAAAAATTCAGAGATGACAAAATTTTAGCCTAAATAACAACATGCATCAGGATGTTTTGAGACTAGAAAATGCAAAACCAGAATTGGAATTACCTGAAGTGAAAAAGAAGTTACAAAAGTTTCAGACAGAAGAAGAGATGGCTGAGATAAATATGAAAAATTAGCATGGGTATTCAGAAATACAACCAAAAAGATTTGACAAGCAAATATATTACAAGAGACAGGGACAAAGATTGCAAGATCTGCAAATGTTTTTGATTTAAGAAGATAAAGAAAATATAAAGTCTTTTAATTGGTGGGTTTGTTTTTCTTTTTCTGTAATAATCAGGTAGGACTCCAGAAAACACATCAGGAAAAACATGGGTTATAAACATTTAAGTAAGGCAGAACGTAGTGAAACGTATCCCAGAATGCTTAAAAAAAAGCTGAAATAACCTCTGAAAGATTATCTTTCATATATGACGAAAGATCGGGATGATCTTCACAGTGCTGGAGAAAATAAAACTAGTAACCCTTTAAAAACATAAAGCAGAGAAAAGAAAATAAAGACTGATCAACGTAAATTTTAAGTGCATCACTGGAGAGAAAATTATTAATCAATACATCTTCAAGCCCCTAGAAAATAACAGGATGATGAGAAACAGCCAAAGTGGCTATGTCAGGAACAAACTGCACACAACCAAACTCCATGCTTCACTTAGTTGACAAAAGGGAAGAAATGGATGCCACATATCTTGACTATAATATGGCTTTTGATGTTCAGGACATTCTCAACCCCTACAGCCTGGAGAAAGGAGGGACAGATAAGACTGTTCATGAGGTAAGTGCACATATGGTTAATAGGGTGATGCCCGGTTTGCAAACAACTCAGAAAGGTCATTGTGAAGAAAAGGGGAGAACAGTGGGACAGGTGTCAGCAGTACAGTTGAAATAGTCTTTCAGCCTCAAACATACCCTCATTTTACCTATAGATATATTGGAAACTTGAAATAATTAAGTTTGTTTATTCTCTAAAGAGGGCGGCAGAACGTCTGTGTATGGGAAGAGGGGAGAGATGATATATGACAGTCCTCAAGTTGATCAAAGG
The DNA here is from genome assembly GCA_028565335.1 of Limnodromus scolopaceus. Taxonomy (NCBI): domain Eukaryota; kingdom Metazoa; phylum Chordata; class Aves; order Charadriiformes; family Scolopacidae; genus Limnodromus; species Limnodromus scolopaceus. Next base: position 88,096,502 of record JAOXNO010000013.1, read on the forward strand.
CTGGTACAGAGCAGACAGAGGGCTGACCAGCAGGCAGGAAGGGCAGCAGGCTGCACGGACTACTGCTTTCCTTCCCAAGCTGCATGGACTCTGCTTGCAGCTGATTTGAGTACAATGGCAATGAATGTTTTGTGGGTGTTCTCCTGCCTAAAGACTTCTGTGAAGCCTGCCCTTAGAAGCAAGTGTACAGCACAGAGGGAGAAAAATGTATAGTGCCTTGGAAATTACAAATGAAAGCAGCATGTTCTAAAAATTAGCACCAGTTTCACAGCTGTAACCATTACCTCTTTACAGCATCTTTTATAAACAGGTTCTTAAAATACTCACAGGTTCCTCTTTGGTAAAAAATGCAAAACAAACCTGAGATTTGAATGAGTTCACTTGAAGTCAATAATATTATGCTGATTTACCCCAGCTGAACATCTGTACTGGGATTGTATGTATAGGAATATAACACTATTCAGTAAAATCAAACACATAACACAGCTAAACTACTCTGAGCAAGAAATTCATGTCTCTAAAGAGGTTTTAGTATTGTCTAGTGAACTGCAGTGGTTTGAAATATAGCTATTGTCATGTATTTTACCTGCTCCACAATCCTTATTTGTGTAGACTGCCTTTCATATGAACAATGCTCAGAACTGATATTTGGAAGACTAAAGTGTTCATTTCTTCACACTGCTGGCATTTTTGTCTGATCAATGACATTGTCTCAATTTACACCAAGAGAGAATAGGGCTGAAAAAAAGTTCATTTATAATTACATTAAATTGCAATTAAAGAAAAGAAGGAAAAAGTAAGAAGTAAATCTGGTATCAAAAATTTCTTTTCAAGGGAGGTTTGGAAACAGACAAACAGTGAGTCAGAAGTGTTGTAGAAATTGAAATCTCTCACAACATCAGCAAAACTATGTCTGAATATAGCAAGACTTTATCTGCATACATTAAAAAACAGCAGTCAGTGTCCTGAAGGGGATGAATGCACAGTGGATACTTCCAGTACAGATGAGGAAACTTGGAGGAGTTGTATGAAAAAGGAAGGAAAAGCAGGTGCTGAATCCTGTTTCTGTCACGCAAGTGGGATGCAAACATTGCTTTCAAAATAAATGCAGTTATGGAGGTTGGGATAGGGATAGACACACTAAAGCAGCAGTTTCACACTAAAGCAGCTCTAACCATTACCTCTTCATAGAATTCTTTTAAAAACAGGTTCTTAAAATACTCATGGGTTTCTTTTTGGTAAAAAGTGCCAAACAAAATAGATTTGAATAAGGTCACTTGACATGGGAAGAAGAGCAACAACAACATGCAGATCTGTAGGATTAAGGTATTTCTACTTTAAAAAAAAAAACTTGGAGGGGACTAATGACCAAGTTCTGACAATATTCTAGGGTCAAACATGAGAATTAGTTACTTAATTGGGAGGATGAGGAAGAAACTTTTGATGATTTGAACATTTGTGGGACAGATTGTAAAGATGGAAGACTTAATTGCATGTGAATTTCCTAACCTAGAAACAAACCTGTAATTGTATAAACATTTACTTAAAGTTAACATTTGGTGTATATTTGAGCAAATCTTATTTGCAGTCCTAGTCTTTACTTTCACTTTAAAGCAAATTACTATCCTTTCCAGCATAAGAACAGATGTGTTATCATGAAGAGCTTCATCTATACAACTGCACATGTACTCAGTTGTAGCCACTCACAGAGAGGTGGGTACATAGGAATTTTATCGAACAAAACCAGAATTTTGTTTTGTAGCAGGCATTACAAATTGATTGTGTATTTTCTTGATATTGGGTGTCCTTTAGAGGTATCATAATGATAAAACAGTATGATAATGTCAGCTTTTCAAGACTGAGTAGCAACCAATGCTTACTAAAACTGTAAATTTACAAAAAAATCTTTAAAAACTGAGAACCAGGTGGCACTGATGAAAAGAAAAAGCACTGCACTCATTCTACCTAATTTTTAACCCAATCTCAAGATGTATGAAGGCATGGCTTTTTAATATTTGAGTCTTAAGTCTTGAGTTTTTGAGTATTTAGTCTACCAAGTGCTAATTATTTAGAACTGGCCCATAGCAAAGCCAGGTACGAAAAAGTGAAGGCTGAAAGCAAAAGGATATCAAGTACCAAAACCCAGCTGATTTGGAACTGAGAAGAAATCATGAGAAAGAAGGTAAGAGGTATAAAAATAGTATCAATTAGTAGAAAAGAGGCTCTGACTAGAAGGTACCAGGCAATATCTGGCTAGTAATGAAGGCAGCTGATGGTACTGTCAAAACCTATCTATCGTGAAACAAGGAATGCAAACAGACATTTATTAACATTGTGAATTTGCAAGGCAACACAACCTTTGGTGGTACAAAAGGCTGAAACTTTGGAGATCTGGGCCAACAGAAAACATGCCAGATGTTGAACAGGTGAAAAGTGTGGACAAGTTCAGAAGAAAAGTCAGTTATTCCATGTTTTCTGTAACATAAGCCAGTTTTGGAAATTGTCCAGCAACTCAGAAATGTGAAAAAATCTTCACAACAACTTCAATATTTCGTTCAGTCCTTGTTTTGTCGGACATAAAAAAAATGACAGAAAATAGAATATTTCATCTTCATATGTTTTATTTAGAATGCAAAATTCAGCTTTTTGCTGTAGCTCTTTCTTTCCCAGACCTTCTGGATTATTTTTTTCAAAATCAACAGTCACAAATATGAAACAAAGTACATGCTGTAAGGACATTTTATTTTACTGAAATATTTCAAGGGAGAAGAGCCTGGTTTCTAACAAACTCAAATGGTTTTGCTACCATCAAGGTGTTTCACTTTTTTTTAATCATTTGGTTGGCAGTTCTTACTTAAACTTGAGCAAAGGGAATGATAAGGTACCTTGAATACTGACTGAGATACCATTATTTTAAGGTCTGATTTAGGATCAATCTGCTTTTTTGATCCCAATTACTATACAACCTGATTATGTTCAGTGTATTTGTCCTCTCAACAGAACAGAGGGGCAATTATCACATTGAGTTCATAAAGTATGAACCTTGCTAATATTCTACCCACCAGACTAACCAATTTATTTCAGCCACTTCTGCCTCTTTGGTCTCCGACTAGGGCAGCAGTTTTCTCTGCCACACACTTGCAAAGAAAAAAGAGGGGAAAAAAAAGGATCAGATGTATTGTATCTGTTCAGGTTCACAAACATCTCTCATTCAGCAGCAATGCCAGGAAGTTGTAAACATACAGAAAGCCTTTTAGTTTAAGTACAGTCTCTTAATTAAAAGTATTCTCTCTCTTAAATATAGCTCTCTCAATTTAAATCTACTAACATTTTGCCCTGGTGGCAGGTATCCAGATCCATCGTTACAGCTCAAGATGATTCAGTGGCTTTCTAGCCCCACAAGACTCTTTACTTTATCAAAAGCATGGCAGAGGAGTAGACAGGAAGTAAAATGATGAGGGAATAATTGAAACACAGGAGCTAAAGATACCAAAAACAAGAAAGCTGACTCGATTAGTAAGTCAGAACTGCTGACTGAGGGAAACCTCAGTACCAAATAGCTTGGTATTACCTAAGGGAGTTGTGCAAAAAATGGCTGATTGGCAGAGAGGCAGAAGAAAGAAAAACTGATTCTATCCTGAAGACAGGCCATGCAAGACACAAATTTTCTTTAAAGACTGTACTGGGAATTGCTTGTTGTAGTCTTAGTGGGCACCATTTTTTTCTGCTTACTTAAGACTTTGTACTATTAGTCATTAAAACTAAATGAACTAAAAACAAAAGTAATAAGCAGGTGAAACTTCATCAAAATTAATGCCAACTCCCCCCCTTTTTTTTTCCTTAGTTCTGATTTTGATTTATTTTTGAACAATAGTAATATTATGAAAATAAGAATTACAGGCCCGTTGTTATTGAAAATATGTTTTTCTTCTTAACTGCACATTAAGCTTTTCTCGAGCTACTTTAGCAGATTGATAATATGATGTACAGTCTGTCACTGTTAAGCATTTGGACCAGATCAGTGGTATGTGAAATCCAATCAGATCTTTGAAGTGTTAAATTACTGGACTGAGTTCTGTGCTTGATAAAGGATAACAGCATCACCACCCACATTACTGACATGCTGCTTGGTCTAAAACTGAGTCAGAGTGAATGAACTTTGGGAACTCTGCAGAAGTTCCTAACTAGTCTATCCCATCTGGAATGATCTCTGAAGGTTGTATAAAAACATTGTAAAGACACGTCTGTGATTACCGCACATGCCAAGTCTGCTATAACAATATGCAGAAGAATTCTGTTTCTCAGATTACCAACCTACTGTTTTTCCTGAAAGATGAACTCCTTTCTTTTAAAATACATTTCTGATATACACAAGTTGCTAATCTGTTAAACTAATATAAAGTCCAAAGAAAATAAACCAGTGTATTTTTTGAGGAAAGGTAAGCGACATAAATCTGAATAAATTATCTCCTGGTACATGTAAAACATAAGGATAAGCTTTGGAAACGTGGGGGAATGGAGTATTAAAATCTTTAGGAAATAGGATGTGTGAGAATATTTTCAATGCACACACTTCTATAAAACATCCAAACTATTAACATTCTATTAGGGATTTGGTACTGATATTGTCAGACTGGAGGAGAGGACATGAGGGACAAGATATGTTTGATTCCATAGTGGAAACTGTTGTTGGATCCAAATTTGCCAAGGAAATAAGCAATAGCAGTGCTTGCAAAAAACGACATAAACAAGACGACAAAACACAAGAAAAAGATCCAGCCATTCCAGACATCCTTAGCTATCAGCTTGGCTTTATCCTGAGCTGAATCCAGAAACAGTAAGTCTCCCATTTCCAGATTATAACATTTGATCATATTTTAAAAGCACTGATGAGCACCTGTGTGATTTCCATTTTACCAAGGGACCCATTAGTATTGCAAAGCACATTGCAGTGTGAGCAGTGGTGGCATTAATGAATATCAATAGTGGGTGGACTGATGATCCAGCACAAGCATGCCTGCTGCGTTTGGTAATCAAGATTCAATTCCTTGCTCTGCCACCAGCTTCTACAACATTAGCAAAGTCACATAAGTTAAATCTGTTTGGAGGATATAGATGGATGTGAGTTCAATCTCACAAAGTTTAAACTGAGCACTCTGAAAGCTCTTGAGCAGCAGTAGTTAAGTGTTGTTAAACTAATATCCATTGCCTTTCAGGAATCGTGTAGCATGGCACATTAGAGCAGCCATTTGGCTTCTGTTCCAGAACTGGGTCCTAACTTACCATATGATGGCACAGCGATCTCATGTCATAGACTCCCAGTAATCTCATAATATTCCAATTTTTGAGTTAGCATATTTTGGGAAGTAATTTCTCTTCATTTGAGACATCGTAACTCACCGTAACTCACCATCTGCATGCTAATACATTTTGGTAAAGTCAAACAGTGGGAATCAGGTGAAACCTCTCTTAAGTCATGCTGTATTATTTTTCACTGTTATAGATAATAAACCACTCAGAATCGCTGGATTCTGCAGACAGTTTCTTGGAGTAACCTGAAAGCCTCCATTGCCATTTGGAAACACCAAGGCCAACACCAATTTGGCTAGTCAAGCCATCACCAGTGGGAATTCTTCTCTGAGCATGTCAGATGTGAAGTTAGGTGGTAAGAGGGAACAAAACTTTAATCTTGTGTGTTGCTGCACTTCAGTCTAATCCACACTTCCTTGTTCAGTCCATGCCCCTTTTTTTCTCTGAGGAAGCTACAGACATGCAGCTCTGTAGCCCTTCCCTCTCATTGAGACTAAGATTATATCACCTCTCCTAAGCCTTGCAATAACTGACCCTTGAAAGCAAGATCATGGGATTCCCCTCCCTTACAAAAACATTTTTTTAAGCAGATTGGGCAATAATTAATTACTGTAAGCCTTTTTTTGTTGTTTGCTTGGGTTTTTTCTTCAGAAAATGGTTATGGAAAAACATAAAGAATTTTCTTTCCTATATGTTCCATTGAAACAAAAGAAAGTAACAGAAACTACGTAATTATGCTTTTCAGAGGAGTAGCCTTATATCAAACTTCAACCTGTTAAAACTGCATATTTATCCTAATTTTCTATAATACTCAACTGGACCAAAACAATATGAATTTTCAAGCCAGGTGGGAAAATGTCCTTTGAGCTGTGTCATATAACAAAAATCATTCTCTTTCAGACTTTTTTTCCTTTTGATCAAATTCTAGCAAATGTATTATTCTAATACATATGGCTGAACAACATCAGATATGCCTACGTGGCATCTACACAGAAGCCAGAAATGAACATATTAGGGAAACACATAAATCCTGTTGTCTCTCAGGCTATTCCCTTTTCAACCTATTTTGCCATTATACAAAGAAAGCAATAGGAACGGTAAGATGTACTCTGACAGAGACTACCAGTTATGCTACCATGGAGTCAAGCATGCATTAACACTAGAATTGTATGAATTACTTATGTGAATAATCAGCATTATGAATTCAGCTCTGTCTTTGTACATTTGCTAGTTATTCATAATCATTCATGTGTTAGTGTGAAGATGTTTAAGCACCTTAACTGCTTGTGAATTGTTAAGGTTGATCATATATTACAGTACAGGACAGTTTGTCTAAATCAGATGGTACGTTTGTTTCATCACTGGATGCCTGAGTAAGTGTATGTGAGTAAGAAAATAATAATTAGATACAAATGGAAAAGGACCATTCTTGCTTTGTGCCCATAATTCTAATTCAGTGCAACCTTTATGTACATGTTTATATCCATTCAGCATGATGGGTAAACAGCACAAAATTTGTGAAGATAGGCACATTCACAAGATCTGTGCATGAAAGCGTACAGCACAGGTTCCTTGCCTTGCCATCCTCTCCTCTCCTCTCCTCTCCTGCAGATCTCTGGGGATGAATTCTTTGCCAATGTTGTCCAAGACATTCTGCTCTACGTCTCACGAGACCTGAGTGACCA
>JAOXNO010000013.1:88103596-88125696 GCA_028565335.1 Limnodromus scolopaceus
AATATAAATCAATAAATAAGGACAGCAAACTGGAACACCTACAGTGCCAACTTAGTTGTGTGTGCAGAAGGAGGACATACAGCTTTGAAAACATTCTGAATTTTGTCTTGACCTAGCACTAGGTCTAGTCCAAGTGGTTTTAGTAGGAAAGTCACTCTACAATATCAGATACAGTTCAACTAGGTTTACCCCTGTAGTGGGAAAGAATAGGTTAAACAAATCCTGTATGCAGAATTGCAATTTTAAGAAAAAGAAATACACAAAAATGAGAATGGGGGTAAAAGCAAAGCAAAGCAAAAAGCTGAAGGGATAAATCCAGAAAATAAGAAACCTGGAGTTAAAAAATACTGTATTAGAAGACTAGGTAAAAATAAACAAAAAAAATAAGAAAGCAAAACTGTCCAGATAAAAACCTTGTACTGCTCAATAAAGAAGTTAAAGAGGCTATCATACAGAAAATGCTGGCATTTAAAAATTGGAAAGCTTTCTCAAATGAAGGGAACAGAAAAATCCATAATACACAGGAGGTCAAAGAGAAGCAGGAAATTAAGGAGCTAAAAAGAATTTGAAGAGCGTCTTGCAAAGGATGCTCAAACTGATAATGGAAAGTTATTAAAATCCATCAGAATCAGCCAGCTAGGGAAGTGGTGGGACTCTTTGATGAGAGGTGTAAAAGGGGAACTCATGAATGATAAGACCATAGAGAAGAAGTTCAATGAAATATTGCTTTCATTTTTACTGCATGTACAAGATGCTTGGGAGATTCCCACACCTTGTAAATTGCTGGCAGCAAATGGATCAGAGGACCTAGAAAGACCTGGAATAAATATACAGGAAGTATTGTACCAAATAAATCTAATAGTCAATAGAGCACCAAGAGAAGATATGATTGACCTGTGAGTTCTGAAGGAACCCAGATGTGAAACTGTAGAACTGCTGGCTGATGTCTGAAACCCACTGCTGCAAACCCTCACAGGGCCAGAAGACTAGCATATCTATAAAAATGGTTCTGAACGCAACCATGCAAACTACAGGTCATTTAGTCTGACTTCTGTCTCTGGCAAGCTGGTAGAGGCTGTATTAAAATCACAAAGTGTTTGGATAAATTGTGGTGTTCTGGGAAAGAGAGAGGAGGCTCTGTGAAATGAAATCCTGCTCCACTAATCTGTCAGAATTTGGGAAGGTGTTAACCAGCACATGGATAAAAGGGATCCAGTGGACACAATTACTTTCAATTTTCAAAACACTTGATAAATTTCCAAATTAAACGTTATTACAGATTGGAGGAAAGGTTCTCTTCTGGACTAAAAGCTTGTGGAGGTAGGCCTAGGGCTGCCTTTTCAGGATGGCAGAAAGTCAGCAGTGCCATTCCTTAGGGATGCTTGGGCCAAGGAGCTGTAATGTGGTGCAATTTATACATGTGCGCAGTGAGGGACCCAGAAAAAACCCTGTGAGCACTCCTGTGCCATGAAGCCTTTTCCAGCAGAAGTCGCTGATAGATCAGAGGAATCAGTTCAGAGTTTAGCTGACTCACTGGGGCTCCTTACTCTCTGCTGATTAAGACATCCCGCTACTCTGTGTCTGAATATGGAGTGGAGTGCAAGCTTATAAGAAAGTCTCCATGTTATGAAATAGATGTGGATGGGCTAGATATTATAGCACCCTCCAGAAACACTGGATGCAGACCACTGGGGAGACTTTCAAGGTGGAGGTTGTGAAAGAGCTCCCCAAGTCTAGGGGTGAGCAAGAGATAGGATCTATCCTCCTGCAAAGGCTTGCTTAAAATGGAAGAGTGCCAAAGATTCAAGGCACCCTTCATGGGTTATGGAACAGCTCATCCTGGATGTCATCTCTAAGCATGTAGAAGAAAGTAAGGTCATTGGGAGTGGTCAGCATGGATTCACCAAGGGGAAATCGCGTTTGACCAATCTGGTAGCCTTCTATGATAGAAAGAATGGCTGGGTGCATGAGGGGAGAGCGGTGGATGTTTACCTTGACTTCAGCAAGGCTTTTGACACTGTCTCCCACAACATCCTCTTATGTAAACTTAGGAAGTGTGGTTTAGATGAGTGGACAGCAAGGTGGATTGAGAACTGTCTGAGTAGCAGAGCTCAGAGGGTTGTGATCAGTAGTGCAGAGTTCAGTTGGAGGCCTGTAACTAGCAGTGTTCCCCAGGGATGTGTACTGGGTCTGGTCTTGTTCAATATATTCACCAATGATCTGGATGAGGGGACAGAGTGTACGCTTAGCAAGTTTGCTAATGACACAAAACTGGAAGGAGTGGCTGACACACCAGAAGGCTGTGTTGCCATTCAATGAGACCTAGACAGGCTAGAAAGTTGGACGGTGAGAAACCTGATGAAATGCAACAAGGGCAAGTATAGGGTCCTGCACCAAGGGAGGAATACCCCATTCACCGGCAAAGGTTTGGGACTGACCTGCTGGAAAGCAGCTCTGTAGAGAGAGACCTGGGAGTCCTGGTGGACAACAAGTTAACCATGAGCCAACAATGTGCCTTTGTGGCCAAGAATGCAAATGGTCTCCTGTGGTGTATTAAAAAGAGCATGGCCAGCAGGTTGAAAAAGGTCATCCTCCCCCTCTGCTCTGCCCTGGTGAGGCTGCATCTGGAGTACTGCTTTCATTTCTGGCCTTCTCGATTCAAGGTCAGGGAGTTGCTGGAAAGAGTGCAGCAGAGGGCTATGAAGATGATCAAAGGAATGGAGCAACTCTCTTACAAGGAAAGGCTGAGAGACCTGGGTCTGTTTAGCCTGGAGAAGAGAAGACTGAGAGGGGATCTCATCAATGCTTATAAATATCTAAAGGCTGGGTGTCAAGAAGGGGTCAGGCTCTTCTCAGTGGTGCCTGGTGACAGGACAAGGGGCAACGGACACAAGCTGGAACACAGGAAGTTCTGTCTTGACATGAGGAAAAACTTCTTTACTTTGAGGGTGGCAGAGCACTGGAACAGGCTGCCCAGAGAGGTTGTGGAGTCTCCTTCTCTGGAGATATTCAAATCCCATCTGGATGCATTACTGTCCAGCCTGCCCTAGGTGAACCTGCTTTGGCAGGGGGGTTGGACTAGATGATCTCCAAAGATACCTTCCAACTCCTATAGTTCTGTGATTCTGTGATTTAGCACTTGGTGTAAACAGTGTGGAAAATGGTGCACCAGCCACCCCATGCACGTATTCTCCACGAATAGTATTTTCTATTGGCACTATTAGAGATCGTCTGCAAGATGGGTCATTGGTATCACCCAGAAAGGAATTCCTTATGTTTTTAACATAACAAAAAAAACATAACAAAAAAAAAAAAAAAAGCCATAAAACAGAGTTCCCCCCTTGGAATAGCTTAAATTTTCAGGACCCAGTTATTTCTAGAGGAGAACAAAAGGTAAACTCAAAAACATTTGTTTTCAGTAATGGGCATTAAAATCCAGTTGTACATCATCTCCTGAGATTTCAGGAATCCATTTGAATAGTTGGTTTCAATGTATAACTCCTTTTGATACAATATCCCTGTAGCCTTGTCTGTCCTTTCTGTGCTCTAGTCCTGCAGGGGTGAATTTTATATTTTCCCATACTTTTGAGTACAGGACAAGTCAGCCTGGCCTATTCATGTTTAGAATAAATAATAGACAGCCATGTTTTATAGAGCAGCTCTTCCAATGAGAGATTCTCTTTCAGTTGTAAATTATGAGGTGACTTGGTGGTGAAGTGCTCACCTTAGCACACAGGCTAAGACTAAGAGCAAATGGGATCCATACAATGGAATCACCTTGCATGGTAGGAGACTGGGCTGTGATCTTTTGGGCTGGAAAAGGGTGTATGAATTAGAGAAACAGCTCATGAGCTCTGCTATCAAACCCCCATTTCCTTCCATGTAGGGAAGCCTAAGAGTCCTAAACGAAAAAGACTTCATGGTGGGTTAGTTTGCTGCTTCCTGTCTCTGCAGGGACTGAAACTACCCACTGCTGTCTCTTGCCCTATTGTGCACTACAGGGTTTAGATTTCAGAGCCCTGTGTTTGGAGGCTGAATTATTAACCCTTGACTTAAAATGGATTTGTTTCATGGATATATGGACTGTCCTTCTTCCAGTGGCCTCATAAGTTAACCTTCTCTCCTTGCTTTTCCCCTGAATTCTTCATACTTCTCTTGAAGCAGGTGTTTCAACTGGGACTGAAGCAGTACTCCTTTGACCTCTCCTAGCAAGGGTAGTTTTATTTCCACCACCACTTTTCCCACTTCACTCTGAAGAGTGATTAGTTATTCCTGTGGGTGGCAGTCTAGGTGCCTAAATATATTTTTTTCTTCATTTTCTCTGCTTTTTGCAGTAACTGGTAAAGCATTAGTTGTTGAAGACTGCACAGAATATCTGAGCTCTGAGCAGAGCAAATCAAGTCCCTTAGTGCCATAAATTTGCTTATATGCCAAGTAAAAAGTCTCTCAGCTACAGAATTTTCTGATCAAGTTGGTGTCTGCATATCCCCTGCAGCTGTACAGCTTAACACAAAGTCTCCATAATGAGCAGGGAAAATAAAATAAATAAATAAGTAACTGTGAGTAGACCTTGGTAAAGAGAGTTGATTCAAGGCCATGGAATGCCATCTTTGTTTACCTCTGTCTTTCCCTCTAAGCTGGCATGGGATCAGGAGCACAGCTTCTTACATACAAATGATTTCTGAACATGCAGTTCAGCCTTAGCTTCTATATTAACTAAAATCAGAGCTGGCATTGCTAATTTGTCTGAACAGCTGGACAAAATAAGGTTAGATTTTTTTCCATGTTTCAAAAATCACTGGGGGAGCTTATTATAAGAACCACTGTAGCAGAAAGAAAACTGAAGTAATAAACAAAGTGGCTATTATGAGAAAGGAATCTATAGATCAATGTTTTATGCAGAGCCTGAGACAATAATCTGCAGTGGTTCTTTCACATGCACATTTTAAATAGAGCTTATTATCTTACAGAATTTTAAAAATTTATATTATGTTATTATTTCATTAAGAATAATGATCTTAGAAGTCACCAGGCACCAACTAGCCAATTCCATCTCACATTTTGGAGACAGACTGGCCTATATTTTCCCAATTTCCTAGAAGACAGGATAATGATGGTAGAAACAGATTTTTTACCTGAATTACATGTCATGAACTTGTGGTTGAAGTACAGGGTAAGAATCTAGATAATCTACATTCAGTTTCTGGTTTTGCTGCAATGTTTCTAGACCATTACGGGTGGGTACTTTGTGTGAGATTCAGGTCGCTTCCTTTTCCCACCTGTAAGATAGGTATTAAGACTGTAGGTGTTAGCACTGGAAATAAAAGTGGTAAGATAACTATCAAGACTCTAGGTGTTAGCACTGGAAATAAAAGTGCTTTCAGAGGGCAGCTCCTCCTTTCCTAACATGCCTAGTTTCTGGGTGACTAAAACTAATAAGAAGCTCTTCAGATCTCTATTCCTAAGGGGAAGAGAAATGTGGAAGAACGCTGAAAGATGGGCAGCCTGCTGTATTTTGCATACAGTTGAACACTCCGTACTTGCTACTGGACTTGCTAAAGAGACTCTGCAGGTTGGCGCCAAGATGGCAGCATGGAAAGCTTGCATAGTTTAAAAATACTCTCACACTTGCATGTCAAGTGCAATTAGTGCAATGTAGATCCCTCCACTCCAGGAGGAATGTAGCACAAATGTTCCTTCTGCAGCTGGCAACGTACCCTTCGAGAGGCATGCAGCTGTGGGTTGACCATGGGATGCCAGTTGGCTTGGACTCTCAGGTGGACTCCTCTCGCTGGGATGGTAGTCAGCATTTCTGAAAGCAATCTCTGAGTGAAACTAAATAATTTTGGATGGAACTCAATTCAGAGAGGAAGTAAGAGATCCCAAGAGCATCTTTTTTCATCCTGCCACACCTTCACCTTTCTCCAGTATTACATGCCTGAGACCACAAAAAGGTGACTCCATGAGTAAAAGAGAAATGAAACCCAGCTTCAAGGTATTCTCTGCTGTGGGTGTCTTAGGGTTTATTTAAATTATCAACCTCTTCTCTGGTGCTTTATGCTAGTTAGGATGGTAATGATTTTCTTTCAAAATACTAACTTCCTTCCAAAATTAAAGGACAGTCACATTTAGCTGCCCATTTCCCAGCTAGACTTTTCCCACCCAAATGGATGGAGTTTTCTGCTTTTTTTGATATAAGGCATGTAATTACTTGGTAGAATCGAAATATGATTTGTTTAATTTAATTTATGATTATATGCTTTTCATAACTACAGAAATTTAACATCTTACATGTAAAAAAGACTATATCCTTGCAATACCCTTATGAAATACCCGCTATTATCGGTACAGAATGGAAGTATAAGGGATTTGTGTAGAGGTGATATTCTAAGAAGCATAAGCCTGACTTTCTTATGCAGAAAACTGACCAAACCCAAGCTTATTGCATTGGGATGGCAACACATCCAACTTCATAAATCTTTTTGAGAGAAGGGATGTAGTACATTTAGCTCAGCACTGCACTAATGTAGTCATAAGCCTTTTTGTCAGCTCAAAATGCTCAGAGGTAAAATTACACCTCTATTTTAGGTAGAATCATAGGATTAGGGCATAATTCAGGTTGCAAGGGACTTTGGGAGGTCTTTGGTTGAATTACCCAATGAAAGTGCTGGATGTGAGCTATGAGATCTGAGTAGATTGCTCAGGACTTTATCCTCCTGGGTCTTGAAAACCTCAAAGGCTGGACACTGGCAGCTTCTCTGGGCAACGTGTTCCAGTGTCCGACATTCCTCATGATGAATAAGATTTTCTTCATATCAAGTCAAAACCTCTCTTTTTCCAGTTTGCGTCCATTGTCTCTTGTCCTCCAGCCATTTGCTACTGTGAAGAGCCTGGCTTAGACTTCTAGATAACTTCCTTGTAGAAACTTGTATTTCTGCTTAATATTAATTTGGAAAATTAGTAATATATATTGCAAATTATGCAAAAGTACTGGTGCTAATTGAAATATTACTGATGCACTTATACAAATCTCTTAGTCAAAATCATCCATCGAGTGTCTGAAAAACAGAAATGGAAACAGTGTGTCTTGATTCCCAGTTGTTTGCCTTAGCTACCAATCAATTTTACCATGTTGGCAATGGCTGTATTGCAGTGTCATATATGGTTAGCTGTTGCTTTTCATAAACTATCCCAAGATGGAACCTCTATTAAGAAAGATTTTCTTTTCCCTTCTATACACTTTTCTTTCTATCTTTTTGTTGTTGTTGTTCTTTTTTTGTTGTTTTTGTTCTTCTTTTACATTTTTATTCCATCTTGAAACCTCCCCATTTCTGTCTCGTTCTTAAAAAGTTTTTCAGGAACAGTTAATATCACTCTCTCTCTTTTTATATTATTTAGTTTCTCTGTTCTCTGCCTTAGGATGTAATTTTAAAATTTTACCCAGTATGCCTGTTCCTTCATTCTGACCACTTCTTTTTTTTAATGTTGCCTTGACCTGTGTTATAGTATGTTATAATATACACCTCTATTCTCCTCTTCTCTCAGTATTTTAGTAATGATTGGTTATAAGCATTATTCTTAATTTATTTATTTTTTGTTTTCCACTTGAAGGTGAGAGACGTATTTTTGGTTTACTACCTTTAGAATTTAGAAATTCTACTGCTTTCAAGATCTCCATGTAAATACTTCTGGCATAAATACATATTTGCACAAGGATTTGGAACACTATCTCTTTCATCAAACATTATTCTTCTGAATATTCACAGAAAGCAAGCAAAAGGGATTGTGAATACTTGCCAAAGCAGATTTACTACATGTAGCTGAACAGGTATTAGTGAATATGGGATTTTCTGCAGTAATCATGCAGATGTTGAGCTCTTTGGAGTAACTACGTGACTCTGCTCTCACCCTTCTTGCTCCCTAAAAAACTCCAACACAGCTGCTGCTTTACCTCTCCATCCAAGTTAAGTTATCCTTCAAAGGCAAACAATATATGCACAGACTAATAGCAGAACATTTGCTGTTTGTGAAGGATGTGATCAGGATACATGTCCTCATCTCAGGAGTGGGGTATGTGCCCCAGGAATGGGACACGCTGTCTAATACATGAACTCCACAAATTAGAGACTCCAATGAAACTCAGATACTTAATTTCTTAGTGAACCTAAACAATACAGACAGCCCGCTCCAAGATCTTCCACAGATCTCCTTAGCTTCTGCATTCATGCTTGCAGCTTGCATCTCTTGTCAGGTCGTGAACCTGTCACCCTGTCACACTTGCCCTAACTGGCATCTGCATCTGTTTGATCTGTTTGGTATGTTGTGGGTTTTTTTGTTGTTTTTTGTTTTTTTGGTTGATTTTTTCTCCTGTGTTTTGTCTTCATCAGAAAAGCTTTGATTTCCTTCAGCTTTGTTTCAAATTTGTTTCTCTTCTAGTATATACATATTTCTACAAGATCAGATTTCCCTTCTGGGGTAAACCTGATGTGTTCATGGACATCTCAAAACTAAATCCTTAGCAAGCAGGGAGAAGCCTGTAACCTTTTTAATACAAGCACTCCAGGAGATTTGCAAAAAGTGCTCTTACAGAAATGAACTTCACCTGTAGGCCACTGCGATAATGTTCTCTGTGTTGTGTTGTATCAGTTTGGGTGTGGTAACATTGATTCAGAATCTAAAACTGTTTCTTTTCTAATCTTTGCAGGGAAGTCCTGGGAAACATTAAATACTACATGTCACTCAAGTGCTTCTTGAAGCAGCGTTTCATCAGTACTGTGTTTTTTAAGTCCCGTAGCACTGATATTTGAGATGTCCTGAGTAAGAATTCCCAAATACATTTCAGACTTGCATGAATAATCACAAACCTTTAAAGACATTTTCATTTGACTTCTGATCTATATTTGGCAGGTTTAAAAATAACACTAATAGCTATGAGAGTGTGCTTTCTCTAATTATGCTTTCAGAACAATCCAACCTATTCCACTGTCAATCAGTTACTCATTTAAACCTGGTGGTAAACCTAATATTGCCCATAATAATTAGTGTACTTCCATGGAGAGACATTTTTACTGTTTTTAGCAGAGCTTTGCAATACATACTTATAAAATCTAGGAAAATGCTGTAGACGTTTTATTGGGGTTTTACAATCCAAAGTAAAAGAGCCTTCATGCAGATGCTTGACAAAGGACCCATTAAACAAGTCAATCACATATCTGTGTCAGAGCTGCTGAATGTCCTAAGTGAATATATGTATTCATATATATTCCTGCTAGGGATGTATCAGAAAAAAATGATCCACAGTAGTTACTTATCCACCTCAAAAGTGGCTGGAAATAAAAGTGGTTCCTTTGGAATCAGGTCTTTTAGATTGGCTTTTTATGCATGATATTGCCACTCAGGTCAGAAACCTAAACCTTGGTGGACTGTCTAGTTAAGCCAGCCATTTTCATGGCTAATGGCTAATAGCTAATAGCTAGGACTGTAGCAGGCTGGTCTACCCCAGTAAATACCACCCAAATGAGAAACATATCAGGCCTGTCTCAAGGGGAGGTGGACGTAAAAATAAGACTGAGCATTCTCCAGGACCAGCTTGGTACATTGAAGTGTTGCATTTGATGTTTGAGTCAGCAGAGGCAGAGAAGCAAGCATCAAGCAGCATGAAAGAAGATTCTGAGGGTCAGGGAGCTTTGGCAATCAGGGAAATTTGATTGCTTAGCCCACCAAGATGGGAGATATTTACTTTTTCTTGTAATTCCTATTGAGAGAAGAATCTTGTTATCAGGACTAAGGACTGACCTATTGCCATGTGATAATTTTATAGGCTATCAAATAAGCATCTTAATCTAAAAAGAATAGTGTGTTGGAGGACAAGAGGTGTAGAGGCAGTGAGATTTCAGGGTAGTTAAAAAGGGGCCCAAGGGAGACACTGACAAAAGGTGGATATGTAATTGGAAGGAAAATACACATGGAAAGTAATTTTGGATTAAGGGGGTATTTGACTATTGCAAAGGAAGGGCATGGACAGGCTAGATAGATCACTGAAGGCAAAGGGGGTAAACTGGTGTTGGGAGGCGAATGAAAGAATCTGAAGTATTGCTTGTGTTCCTCTTGATAAAACAATAGTACCATGTAAGGTGAGATGCAGAGATGAGAAAGGTTTTGACACTTTTTTTGTTGAGGTTTTTTTGGTTTTTTTAAAAATTATTTATTGTTCACAAAGACAACTGCAAAATGTCTCTTTTAGAAGTTATGCTCGATGCTAACAAGGTTCTCCAAGCAGACCCTGTGAAGGTCCTAACAAAGTCAGCTAATGCAATGACAAAAAGATGCCAATGTGACAGGATAATTTTAACACTGTACTTACAGAGTAATTATCTTTGAATCCTCTGCTTTTTTTTTTTCCTCTTTGCATATTGAAAAGGTATACTATAATTACTAATGTTGTTTTACTTTCTTTTTTTGAAGAAAAACACCTTAAATAATCAAGTGACTGTGAGTCACCACAGGTGATTTTCTGTTCCTTTCATGACAATGCTCTATAGTGTGGTCCCAAAACATTTTAAGTCCAAGCAGTCTTTGTTTTGGAAACATGCCAGCCAAGCCTAGTGTTATGAGTATTTTTTTAGAGTAATTATTGATGTGGGTTTAAGAAATAAAGAAATTAATAGCCCAGAGGAACTCAAAAGTTTATATACGCTAAGAACACATTCCTCATGTAGAGGAATGTGCCTTTTTTCCTAATCACCACAAAGCATTCAAACACTTTTTCTTATTTGTACTGTTTTAGCATTGCAGCTTTGGTTATTTAACATATCTATCCTGTTTTGTGTTCTTCAAAGCAGAAAGAAGAAAAATAGCATAACACTATTCCAAATGACAAATTTCATATTTTGACATCAGTGGAATTTGTTAAAGTATTAAGTCCACAAGGGTCTGCACAGTTGGAGTCAAAGAAAACCAGCTATTGAGTTTTTAATTAAGAAAGTAAGAGAGAAATCTGAGAGGAAGAAGTTATACCATCAATAAATCCATGGTGGTGAAATTATTCTGTCATGTTTGTCCTTGACAATGGGCTTGATAGAAAGGGACAGATGCTTCCAGATGTAGGGTGGGATTCACTTTCTCTAACACAGATGCCATAGAACTTTAAATAACAACCAGTCTTTCCTGGCTCCCTTTGATATTTGAAAAGAAAGAGAGATCTCCACATGATGCTTTATTATAAAAAACTACTCTGTGATGAGATAACCTGTCCTTCACATCCACATACCTAAACCTAAACCTAATCTCAACCTTAGATGTCTAATATGAGGAGAGATAAACTTCTCCAAGACATTACTGGGCAGGAAAGTGTAACTTCTGTAGCACAGGTAAGGAAAACAATCATGAATGGCAAAAATATGTATTTTCTTTAAGAAAAAAATGTTTAAAACTCTCATTCAGGCTACTTTGAAATTAATCTCCAAGGTCCTTGAAACATATATCGGTTGAATTTCCACTATTTAAGTTGCAAACCAAGTATTTTAAGCTTTTAGTGGCCTTCTTTCTTTTCAGAAAAGTAGAAGGCTATTTGGGTGGAAACTTCCCATCAAGCTTTTTTTTTTTTTTTTTTTTTTTTTTTTAATAAATGCAAAAATTTAGATAAACACTTTTTGGGAAATAATAACTATATTCAGGTTTTAAAAGCTGTTGAGAGAAGAATAATTCCAAGAAGTAATTTTTCTCTGGGAGATGAGAATGGACTTGTCAGTCATGGTAGCTCTTGATTCTGAAGTGGGCAAGGATTTAATGAGGGGAAGAAAGGAAAAGAGTTTTCCTGCATCAGAATCTTGCCATTTCATAGTCTGTTAGTGCCTATATGCTGGCACATGCAATGAGTATGGCTGCATCAACATCTGAGAATGAGTGCACTCTTGCAAACATGTTAAAGGGAGGCATGCAAAATGCACACAGATGTTTCTCCTCATTCTGAGGCAAAATAAACCTCACAAGAGAAGCAAAGCTAACAATGACAATCATCAGCCTCTTTCCTGTATTTAATTTACTTTTGCTTTAAACCTTTTTCTAAGTAACAGTGTTTTGTTTGATTGTTCAAAAACACGGTTTAGCCTAATCGCATTTTTATTTCTAAGTGGCAAGTAGCCATTTAAACCTTTTCAAGAGCATAGTCTTTGACCTACTTAGAGGTGCTTAGCAACTATCAAAGCACAAAACACTGACTTTTAAAGGACACATGCAAGCATCCTTTTCTCTCTTTTAAATGAATGTTATAGGACAGCAGACTTCCAAGAGACATATCTAAGAGGTATAACCAATATTTGAATATCTACTGTTTATCCTCTGCAAATATGCAATTTAAGAGTTGTATTGAACCACAAAGACTCAGCCATTTACAAGTACTAATTTACAAATCAGTAGCATGCCAGTATTCTAAATTTCTCTGAGTATCGTGTGCCTAGAATCCCAGCTTTTAAGTATAAATTTTGTACTGCAAATGCATCTTTAGAAGTCACATTTGCTAATAAAACCACAGTCTTAACTCTGTTTTGGACAGGCTGGAAAAAATGAAGACAGAAAGACTAACAACTGCTATTTGGCTGGTCTGGACAAAAACAAAATGATAATTCAATGAGAAGATTGATTAAAAAGGACAGGAATTAACAGCTTCTAGTTCCTGTTCTTCAGTCCAATTCTGATATTACTGAGATTATTGAGTCATGCAATCATCGCTTTTAGTAAACATGTAAATTAAATATTTTTTCCCAGAAAAGGACTGACTTTGTTGTAAAAAGTCTGGGAAGCTTCAGAAATAGGCTACATTGAAAATTGTTCTGGAAACTCCAGTCTGAAAATTTAAGCGCTTTAACAATATTTTAGTCAAGCTTACTACAAATCAGCGAGGTTTCCAAAAACTCTGCTCTGTCTACACTTAGCATAAATTTCTGAAACATATCTAAAAAATGACATGGATTTCCTCAAATTATCACTTTCTGACTGAAATAAATTCAATTTTTAAATTCTCAGTTAGTTGTAGTTAAGCCAGACCTCATGTTTTCCTTTGCTGTTTCCCCAGTCTTAGACAGGTCGATCCACAGTATGCAAGTTTTTCAAAATTTTATCTTGTAACTACACAGTTAAAAAAAGAGGGGGTGGGGGGTGGGAGGGTGGAGAAATGTGATTCCCAGTTACTGTGATAATGCTTACAGAAACTGGTTTCTTCACATTTTTTGTTAATAGACCATATGTTGTCTGCATCTGTCTGATAAGGTTCAAACAGATGTAGATACAACTATGGTGAAAAGAGTGTGGAAGAACAGAACAATATTTAATTTATTCTGAGAGCAAATCACTCTTCTATCTTTCACTAGAAGTCAGCCTATTGAGATTCACATCTCATCACAAATATGTCCCTCAGACTTGTGGATTGTTATTTTAAATGCTATTAATTTTTATTAGAGAATAATGGCCAGTGGTTAGTCTCAGTCAATGGCTCAGTTCACTAAATGAGGTTCACACTGCACTGAGTGAACAAAGGTGGCAAAATCAGGCTCAGATAACCACAGGGGCAGAGGGGAAACTATGTCTCAGAATTTCCCTGATCTGTGTGTGGTTTAAATCAGACTTTGAAATGACTTTTTTGTTTTAAACATGTTATTAGAAAGGACCCTAGACTTCTGTGGCAGACTATCATAGGTTTTTTTCCTGAAGCATGGATAAAAGCTATTCTTACTAAAATTAGAAGCATTTTTGCACATATTGAAACCACTATGATTACAGAATTTCCAAATATACAAGTTTTGTACTATTAACCAGCTTTATGACCCAGGATTTTTACCATGGAAACCCACAAATTTCTGTGCTTCTGCCCTGTGTTAAATTAGCCAGACTTCCTCCTGTTGCTTCCTTAGTTGAAAATTCAGGTCAAAACAGTAGCTACTTTAGATTTACGATGCACATAATACTTCAGGTAATGTTTCAAATAGGCAAGTTTTTATATATTCAGTTATGAGATGAGAAAGAAAAAAAATCCACAGTAACTGAATTTTCTAAGCTAGGCACCAATACCTATTTTTAATACTTTGAAGGGAGATTGGGAACCATTGGTGGAGGTCAAAGTGATCATGGTAAATAATGATTCTGAAGTCCCTAAATTCTAGGCTGTCCAACCTGAGATATTTCTGAAGTTATAAACTCTTAAACAGAGTCTTATCAGCATTTTCTGAAACCGGACCATTTAATGTGCTTGGAGTTAGGAACTATAAAACATAGCTCCTTGTGAAAATCTCGGCCAGAGGTTTTTGCACATCAAAGGATGGATTTCTAGAAATTAGAGCTCATACAACTCTGACCTCTGAAAGGGACAAAACTACACATATTTAAAAGACAGTTTGGCACAGAATTAATCTAATACTGACTTTTTCCCCTTGGAAAAGGAGATAAATTAAGCAGAGATGGGGATAAAACCCACAGCCTATTGTATCTCTTATTTTTGTTCTGTACAATGATCTGGGTTGTGAATTAGGAGGAGAATATGCTTTCAGGGGCTGGAAGATAGGTTAACTAGGGAAGTGCACATACTATACTCTGTGGATAGCAAGCTAGAGAGATTCAGCAGAGATCTTCCCAAGGTGGCAACTAGTAAGAGCTGTACTACAGTAGGAGTCATACTATCCTACCCCACAGGTTCTTCTTGTTGTTTTTTTTTTCCCTTCAACAATAAATTCTGTTTTCCCATTCATCAACAACTTAACTTTAGACTAATATGATAGCACAGGATAAGCTGAAATACTCCTTTCTTCAGTATCTCAGACCAGTTTGGGGTCAGGGAGTACACATTTTATTATAATGACCAATATAATTTCAAGAACAAGATTGCATGGGAAATAGGAGACTCATGAAACATTGTGTAATTTTATTTGTCATTATTTTTGCTAGTGTCAGTTAATAACTTAGGCATAAAGCCAGTCAAAACCCACAAGTATAATTCAGTCTTGTGCGACAGATGAAGTTGTGGTTTTATTCTCCTTTCCTGTGTTTATCCCTGAAAACCATGGATCCAGTTAAAGAGAACCAAGAACAGAGGAAAAGAGAAGCTTAAATGTGAAGTTAAATGGTATATGGAGTGACTGCTTTATATTCCTGTGATTGCCCGCTTTCAACACCATTTGTTCTGATGTTTCTTTTTGCATACACAATTCAAATGCTTGAAAAAAATTGACTTTGTATATCCTTGATTGCACCCTCTAGGATTTGGGTTTCGTTCCTTGTGCATACTCTTTGCTCAGGAAACCACTCTGATGTGCAGTGCAGCCAGGGACTTCTCTGGGGGAGCTCAATCTCCTTATTGTGAGAGAATACAGGAAGCATCTGACCAGAAATCTGGGGCTGTCAGATCACTGTGGCACAATATTGATGAATTTTGAATCTTAGTTTAACGTCCCTGGGCCAAGCTGAATATTTAGCTTGCCTTTGTATGCCTACATATCTTCCAAGAGAAGAAGTTACTTGTTTTCTTTGAATGCCTAGATTTCTATGGTGATTTATTTATGTGTGCCAAAATTGTACGTTGTAAGTTTTATATCATATGTGAATATACGGACAACCTATTATAACTGCTGGGAAGAAAGCAGTCAACTTTTGGGAGTTTAAAAGGGTCTGATTCTTTAAGTAAGCAGCATTTTGTGGTTGAGGTGAATTGATTCCTCATAACGATGTCACGTATTACATGCAGCTTTGAATTCACTGCATTTCATTTATGCAGTCATGTGTTATGTGTATATCTTACTCCACAAACCCTCTTTCTCATTTTTTCCCCCTCAAACATAACAACATCAGTTGCAAGAACATTCTATGCACATTGCCTTGTGGAAGACTGACAGCAGAGTTTTCTGTTCAAGAGAAACATCAATTTGATTGTTAAAACCTTGACAGGAGGTATTTAAAGTATGAGTGATATTACATGACCCTCTAATTTTTGAAAGGGTGCATGTGATGATGAGGAACACTCACAGCTATTGCAAGAGCTTTGCTAAGCATAAAAACATCTGGTACTGCATCTGCTTGAAAAAAAGGGATACTTAGGATGAATTGAGTGTCGCAACCCCCCTGTTTTTTTCCAAGGGCTATACTTGAACAATTGCGTAGTACTGAGACACTAAGAAAACTAAAGGCATAATTTTCAATAAGTAGTCTGAAACGCTCTGAATGACAATTCTAAATGATTAAGAAAAATGATCATAAACTCATAGGTGTTACACAGCAATCTGTGCAGGAAAAGTTTCCAAAGGGCTCTGTGAAGTTTGGGACAGATTTTTCTTAAATTTTTTTTAATGAACAAATCAAAAGATTTGAAAACCACTGAGCTAACATAGATAAAAGGTTGAAACACAAGTAACTGATTGAGTAGAGGAAGCTTAATAATAACTTGTGAAAGTACAGAAATAATTGTGATCTTAGAAAATAAAACACAGAGTCTAGGATTTGCTCATTTAGATAATAATAATAATGTGACTATATACCAGTCAAAAATCTATGAGGTCTCTAATATGCTTCTTGCCATGATGAACTGCAAGTTACTCACTCACAGTTTAGGTTAGGGCAACCAGTTAAAAATAAACTCTCAGAAAACAACTTATACCCCTGGCTGAATAAATGGGACATGGTATCATTCACAGATGGTATTATTGTCTATTACATGTCACTTTATTCATACTACCTTATAAAGAGGTAGTTCTTGACATAAGAGCACAGGATGTGTTTTCATTTGAACTTCAAGGATGCATTTCAGTGCCAGGAATAACTGCAGAGAAACTGTCAGAAGGCTAAGTTTTCAGTGTAGCTTAAATCAGTGTAGTTCATGAAACCAGCGGAGCTGCACAGATTTATCCCACCAAAGGAACCTGTCCCTCACTTAGAAACAGCTTAGAGTACTGGCATATATTTCACTGCTTTAGAGGGCTCTGTGTGTGCATGTATTTGTATTTTTTACTGTTACTTCTGACTATTTATTAAATGAGTCTTTGTCTCTATGGCAAATATTTAATTTTTTCACTTGTCTCTTCAGAAAATTCTCATTGAGTACTTTTATTATGACATCAAACCCACGATTTCTTATTTCATCAAATGATTCTACAGTTGTACTTTACAATGTCTGACATCTTTATAGAAAAAGCAAGACATGGCTTAGTCATATGGAAGATTTTCACAGATTACTTATTTGTTGAATGAAGACTGAATGATGATTCAACAGATTGTAATCTTCTTTGAGTCAGCTGTGAACAAATGCCCCTTAAGGGTGCTACAAGACACCATATGGTGGCAAGTATTTGTCTTTGACAAATGAAACCAAGGTTCAGCTGCACTTGGATGAAGGTGGATGAGGGTGGTCTGTACAGTAATACAGTAATTTCATGTCATGGTCTCGGCAGGTTCTCCATTAGGTAGTCTATAACATGAGGCTACAAATTTCTTGCTACTTACCCCTACACATACGTACACACAAAACTGAGGCAAAATTTTGTCAACTTACTCTTGAAAATCCCAGGTCAGTGGTATCAATCCTGATTTTCTCAAGAAATTCCAACTGGGATAATCAAGAATTTCATTGCAGTTTCAGCTGGATGAGACTTATTTTCATATCTAAAAAGTGTGGTGGCAGCTTCTTCTCTGAGGGGGCTTCTCTAAGGCATAAGCAGATCCCAGGCTAGAATTTCATAAGCTGTTCTTTTGGTAACAGTGTCATCTTAAGCAATCTTAACCTTTGCTCCTTCCCACTTGTTCATATTGTCATGCTACCTACTCAGTTGTGTTCGTAGATGTTCTGGACTAGGAACCACTTCTAGTTTAAAAATAAGCCAGTGTTTTTCTATTATGGTTATTTTTCATCTGTGTTGTTTACTAAGTCAGGTTCACCATGTGATTCATGCAAATTTATAGCTCTGCACATGAAGGTATAATGTGGAAACAGGGCAGAGAAGTGAATTCCAAAGCTGTTTAAACAATTAATGCTTTTGAAAAAAAACAGGATTCGTGACACTACATTTGTGTTGGTGGTGCAGAGACTTTCAGGCATCATTTTTCTATTAAGGTTCAGGCTTTCAGTTACTTGTGCAAATATGTTTAAAGGAGTAGCATGGTTGCAGCTGTAACACAGCTATGAGACATGATCTCCCCTAAAAAACTAAAAAGATGTCCTAAGTAACCAAAGAGCTTGTTAGAATTTTCTAGCAACATCAAGTGGTCTAATAAAAGATATTCCTGTGACTTTGCCTCAGATACCATCAAACACTGATAGTGCCACATATTTCAGTAAGACTGCTGATAGTAGTATAGATCTGCATCTATGTAAATGAATACAGAATTGATACTTTAGTTCACAAAGGATTTCTTTCTGAAATATAAATATAGGAGATTTTAGACATCTTTTTTATTATTCAGAACAGGCATAGGCAAATTTCAAGTAGACAAAGATTTTTTCCTTGTCAATACCTCAGGTAATGATGAAAAATTTAAGGAAAAATTAAAAACCACAAACTAGCCTGGATTATGGTTTTTATTTTTATCTTCTTTCCAGAGGACATCTCCAATGACTGCTTAATATTTCTAATACAGTAAACTCATTTTCTCCCCTTGCAGTCTGTGACATCCTGTTATAAAGTATTTTGTTTTCGGACCACCCTGGTTTCTTTTCCAGCTGAATACTATCACAGGCAAATATTTACATAATATATTTACATGTAAATGCAGCAGCAGAAAACATCCATCTACATTTTTTTCATGCAAACCTTAGCTTGTATTCTTACAGTCCATGGCTAAAATAAGTTCTTTAAGTTAAAATCAAGCCATAAAGTTTTCTCACTTGGCCTTTGATAATTAGAATGCCAATGCCAAATGAAGAATGACACCTTCCATTACTTGCTGCTAATCATACTTTACAATATAAGTAGGGAGAAGTTGTATTTCTCCACTTTTTATTACATGGCATTGTCATATGTTCAAGTTTATAACACTCCTCTCTGTTACAAAAAGCATTAATAAAACTGAAACTCGGCAGTTGTTGGACATAGAAGTTCCACAAGGAATACTTTCTTTCCTCTCTCTTTCAGTCATCAAAAGTGATTGAGTGACGAATGGCACAGATGTTTTTAATGTCTAGACATGGGTTCATTACAGTTATTGTAAAATTAACATATCATCAACTGCACCCCTCTTCTCGGCAGAGATATAGAATATGGATATGTACTAAGTAGGGCTCCTTAAACCCTTAGCAGCATTGTGGTCTCATTCCCAGAAGAACTATCTCCAGGAGACTCTAAAAGGCAAAGCAAATCCATCATCAAGGGATATAATATGTCTTGTATAGTGTATCTGCTGTGGTTACCATTTTGCTAACTGAACCCCTGCTCCTATTTTTCAAAGCTGTATATTGACACTACAAATATTTTCAATATAAATCCAGATTTGAGAAGGATCAAGAATTACTTTCTGTGGTGGCTGGCCTGTTTCCCTGTTCTTATTTCATTAGGGCTGTTCCCTCCTAACAGTTAAATCTGGCCACAGCACATGGATCATCATTGCCTTCAGAAACATCAGAAGTACCTGTTCTGCTAATTTGGTCTGATCAGCCTGGCTCTGCAGCTGATGAGCTGATGAGGAACCATTTCATATACTGCCTGGAGCAAGCAGGTGTGGCATAGTTTGCTGACTGCTACTTGTTTGTTCTCAAGAACCAAGTACTGCACCAGGACACAGGTTTGAAGTTCTTCTGTTAGGAAGTCGTAAAGAAGAATAATTAACATTTACCACATTCTATAAACTCTTCATTCTACAAGATGTCCAATATTTATTCAGTTGTCACACAAAAGGTACATTAGTGAATATGGTAGCTTTTGTCAGGCTCTGACAACTCAAAGTTATTCCAATGAACAGTTACATTAGTTTCATCTATAATGCCTAAAAAATCAAGAGCTTCTTTTTTTTCATTTATTTATTTTTGGAAAGAGATAACTTGTTTTGGAAACGGATCCTGCTGATTCAATCTTATTTGGCAGATAAGAACCTTTCCCCCATTCTCCCTCACCCCCAGGTTGGTTACAAAGTGTCAGAATAATACACATATCCATTTTTCCCATTGTATTTGACAGGATGATATGCTTTTACACAAATCTTATTTGGACACTGATTCTTACAGCAAACCAAAACCTCACGTAGGCACCAGCAGTAAAGGTAGTGACCAGCCCGTGCTATCGTCACTTATACATTGTCTTAACTTGTGATAACCACAAGTCCATATACTGACGGTCTTGAATGAGGCCAATGTTTCAAATTACACACAGTAGAGCAAGGTCATGAGACATGCCACCCTTACCAGAGAAATAATAGGTATGTCTTAAGACATCTTTGGCCTCAGGTCTTCCGACTCCTGGACTTTGATCCAGTTTTACTACTTCATGCTGAAGTGGTATACGTGGACTTTTCAGCAACTGAGCTGTTTTATATGGGAGCCTTACAGAGAGAATGCATATTCTAGGAAACACTTTGTTTCCCAGATGATTGCCATTTTGGATGATAAACCCTGTTGGCAAAGGTGAACAGAAACGGAGCTACTGCAGTGGCATCTCTTAAACTATCAGAAGGCATGAGGTCAGAAGCATGCCCTTTTCAGGATGGTAGGTAGGTATCAACTCACCTTCCAGCTGCAAGGAAAACTTAATATCTGCTGTTTTGTTTTTTACCGACCTACACAAGGTTATCTCGGGTTAATTCAGGCTTGGTATATTCAGTAACTGACAAAGGTGAAAGTGCAGTTCTGAAGAAACTGTTTAATTTTCACCAGATCAGTGCAGTAATCTCTGACTGCTGTATGTTATTTCCAGCATTCCTGAGATGGACAAAATGTGATTCAAACTTTTCTGCTTATAGTTCTAAATTAATCATGTAACTGAATACTTTTCCTTCTTTTCTCTTTAACCATCTCTCCTTTTGCTTTATTTCTTTAACGTTATTTCCAGTCTTCATAACTAGTTGAAAAACCCCAAGTTTTGAAGATTTTTCTAAATCTGCATAATGGTTTGCAGTGTTAGGTGGGGGGTTTTGCTTTGCTTTTTGAATGCCTGTTGCTATTTCACTACTACCAAGTTCTACATTAGTCAGACTTTACCATCTGCACTGTACAAAGACGCATGTTCTGAGTGAAAAATTATCAAATTTCAGTGTACAGGAGTCAGATCTTTGTCTTGATGACATACAGTCACACGCCCAGCAGTAGAGCTTTATCATTAAATTGTGAAGCTGATTCTTCATTAAAGATCACTGGCCTAGTTACAATGACAAGTATCATTAACATTTTGGTAATGCCCAATTTTTGGTATCATCATTTCATCACTATCATGGAACTAGCCCACTGTAATGACCACAACTTTCTGTATTATTGCCATATCTTCATCATATCCTTTTACCTGGAAGACCTTACTGTACTGAATATCTTTTTCCATCCTGAAAGGAGGGCTTTCACTTGTATAAATAATCCCAGTCCTTATGGGACAGAGTTATTAATGAATTGCTATATTAGAAAGTGATTAACTGTGCTAACTTACTTCGAAATGAGTAGTTGTATGACCATTAGTCATTAATGAGGTGAAGATTTGCTAAAGAAAAAATAAAAAAACTTAACAGTACCTACTCAAAACAGCCTAGATTTTAAGGTAAGGACAGAGATGGTAGGTCTCCTGAGAAAGTCACAGCAGGAGCTGATAACCAGGAAAGATATTCTGTGTACTGCTTAGTTGACTTTTAAAAAGATTTATTTCTGCATTTTCACTCCTTATGAAAGATGGAAGAAAATGTCTCATGAGAATGAAATCAGTAGGTTGTTTCTGGTTGGAAGTAAAGTGGAAAGAGTTCAAGGTCCAAAGCTCGGTTCCTTAATTTGTATAAGTACGTTTGTAACACTAAGCATATTGAGGGAACGGCTTCAAGCTCCAACAGGGTAGGTTTAGACTGAACATTAGGAAAGAATTTTTCACTGAAAGAGTGATAGGGCATTGGAACAGGCTGCCCAGGGAGGTGGTGGAGTCACCATCCCTGGCTGTGTTTAAGGGCCG
>JAOXNO010000013.1:88125796-88138919 GCA_028565335.1 Limnodromus scolopaceus
GGACATGGTGTAGGGGATGACTTTGTAGAGTAGGGTAGATGGTTGGACTCGATGATCCCAAGGGTATCTTCCAACCTAGACAATTCTATGATTCTATGATTCTATATTAGTTCTTCCGTGACTCCTAGTTGCACTTGTGGCCTTTAAGCTGGTTGTCTTCTTTTGTTCAACAGTCCAGGCACAACAGATGATTTCCACGCTAGGAAGAGATCACAGCTATGGCATTGGGCTACAGAGTTACTCTACTCTTTTGCATTTGTGTTAGCTTCAAACTGTATTGACAGAGCACCAGAGATTGATGAGTAACTAAAAGTTGGAGACGCTACAGGATTTCCAGTTCACACTGTTTTTCTTACAGCTTTTAGCTAAACAATGCCATCCACATTCAACAAGAACAAGAGGCTCTGAGATCCAACACATTGATTTTCCATCTGCGTTCCCAGCCTGACCAAAGTTTCAGTAGGGGTCTTTATTCTCTTTTTCTATGTATGACCATTAGCTGAAATAATTATCTGTACTTGTGTCATTTAATGAAAAGGAATGACTATTAAGAAAGCTCTGAGAGACTATTAACACATAAGAATTCAACAAAAGATTGCTTCCTGCCTTCCCTCCTTCCTTCCTTTTCTTTTTTTTTTTAATTAATTCTTTTTAAGGTTACTGAGGAGCTATAATCAATATCTCCTGGAGAGCAGAATCATAGAATCGTTAGAGTTGGAAGGGACCTTAAAGATCATCGAGTTCCAACCCCCCTGCCATGGGCAGGGACACCTCCCACTAGAACAGGTTGCCCTAAGCCCCATCCAGCCTGGCCTTGAACACTTCCAGGGATGGCCCATGGTGAAGCCATGTTGGCTGTCTCCAATCACCTCCTTATTTTCCGCGTGCCTTAGCAAAGATTTCAGTAGTAGGGAAAGAAAATAAAATGAACCTTCAGAATGACATTTCTCACCTTTCCCCTCAAAAAATACATATTATTCTCCAACCATGGGTGAATGTACTGGGTTTTGAAGGATCACAGCAACGTATTATGAAAACAAAAATGTAAGGGGGGACGCTTTAAGAACTTTTTTTTGCTTTCTGTTCATCTTCATTAAGCAAGTCTACTGGATGGAAGAAAATAGAATTGACTATCTACCTGAGGATACTAAACAGCTAAAAATCTATTTGAAAATTGTAAATGCTAATTTTATGTTTATTTCTGGTGTTTTTTTTTAATTTGAACTTCATTTATATGGAATTTTCAGAAGAACTGAAATTTTCCTTTCTAATACTGTCATCCATATGAACTTTTCACAGTAAGTAGTAGAAGAGCCTCAAAACAAAATGAATGAATGGATATTTTAGAGGTTTTAAAATTACTAGGAAGAGTGAACATAGTTGCTGTTCTTTTTATCATTGGCTTTTATCTTGTCTATTCACTTCTGTGATGGATAGCTTTATAAATGTCATGCTGAAACAGCTTTACTCTAGATGCCAAATATACATCCTGAACTATTTATGCCTCAAGTTTTCTTTGAGGCAAAGGAAGTTTGGCATTTTAGGCACGATAACAAGGGTCCAGAATAGCGAAACATTTTTGTGCACAGCAATTCAACATTTCTTACTGGTGTCTGTGATGGGTAATTTTCCTGGGAGGGGTGTTTATCCTGTGTTACCAAATAAAAGAGGACGTGGGGTGAGCACTGGGAACCAAGACAGTCTTGCGTTTTGATGTGGTTAGGGCAGCAGGTCAGAGAAACGCTGGAAAAGACTAAGAGGATAATTGTCCCTTGTGAGCGCCTGTGCATGTGCATGCAGGGAAAATGCCTGAAGCATATGAAGTACCAGAAGGAGGGAAGGAAGGAAGGAAGGAAGGAAGGAAGGAAGGAAGGAAGGAAGGAAGGAAGGAAGGAAGGAAGGAAGGAAACAGTAGTATGCTCCCTTTAAGAACAAAGTCCAAACACATCAGACTCCAAACCCTCACTAACTCCAATACAGACTTTTTCTTCCAAGGTGTTTCTTCCTTAGGACCTGTCTCATTGGCCAGCTTGGTAGAGAAGAGTCTCCAAAAGAAAAAAAAAGGCCCCCAGACACTGAACCTTTCTCATTTTGGGACTCCAGCACACTGGCATGGGTGCAAAAATAATTAGACAAACCAAGTTGAAGATGGTCTTAATGCACAGTTCATAGGAAGCCCCAATATAAAGATCTGAAAAAAAGCCCCATAGTTTCCAGATTTCTTTTCCTTGCAGTGTATTGTGTTCTTCCTCCATAAAACCCTTGAACTAAAGCAACCATTTTCTTGCACAAACAAATATACTTAAATGCCTGGGACATCCTTGTTATTTGGATCTGTTTCCAGGATACTTGAAGAGATTATGTGGGCTCTCTCCAGAGAGTCTGTCCTGAAGACGTTCAAACAGAGCCAATATTGTCATGCTGCCACTTTTCATGGTGTTATTGTGAGTCTCAAAACATATGGTGTTTTTCTTAAAGCTTCAGCTACTGGAGTAATGACTGTTAGCTGTTTACTTAGGTTATTTAATGTCAGCCATGGAGATTTCAATATCAAAGCATTTCACAGGTCTTAATGTGTGTAAGGCAGAAATCTATCAACTCCTGATTTTGCATGTGAGGAACTAAGACCACAGAAGATTAGGAAGTGTAAGGTCACGCAGGAAATCTGCTGTATGTACCCAGGTTTTTCCAAGCCCTTTAGGCTAACGTCCAAATCACTGATTCATATTTTATTTAGCTTTCGTGTAAGATTAACAAGCAAATGGAAGACTGGGATATTTTGATAGTGTAATCATGACTAAAAAGATTACATCTAAAATCTTAAGCTTCTAAAGAGAATAAAAACAAAGAATATTATTGCTTTATAGCATTTAAACAAATCTCGGGCCTTTTAGGACTTAAATTTAGTAAATCTGTTATTTCCTCCAGCATAAGAAAAAGAGGAGCTTGTAAAAGAACACCTTTCACTGCATTCCTTCTGGCATCTCCTTATGATAGAAGACCTCTAGTACTTTATGACCAGAGCATGATATGATACAATCAACTACAGCTATATGTCTTACTAAAAGCATAGTAACCGGCTCGCAGCATGTTCAATGCTCAGTAGGCCAGCAGAAAGACCTGACAGACTTTGAAGTGACTGACAAGAACATGACAAGACCATTTCTGTTCTGATTCAGGAGAAGGTGACCTTTCAAAAGTCTTCCTGCATGTGGACACTGACCTACTATTACTACCAATACAGTCAATCCCCCTGATATATAAGAATGCTTGATCTCAGCAAAGAAAACAACCTCCTGAGGATAGAAAGAAATAGTTTCTTTAAGAAAGGCAAAAAAGACAGCATTTAGCTTTGCCACCACCTTTTGGCTCTCTTTTTTCAGAAGAAAGGTGTCTTGCCCAGACTAGATCTTCTGTACCCCTTCCCACATAAAGGACATAATTATCAGGAACTCCCCTTTGCCATTTTGTCTTGCTTTGAAGTATAAAAGGGGAAGAGAGCTGCATAAGACCTTGAAAAATTTTCAGAGGCAGAACTGAGACAATGATACAGGATCCACCGGTCCAAGATGCAATAAACTCAACTCCATTTGCTTCCTTTTCCCATTATCTTTGCAGACCCAGAAGCCAGAAGAATCACTACTTCCAGTCTTTGGTGGGTTGACCTTGGCTAGATGCCAGGTGCCAACAAGCTGCTCTATCACTCCCCTTCCTCAACTGGACAGGAGAGAGAAAAACATGACAAAAAGCTCTTGGGTCAACATAAGGACAGGGAGATCATTCACGAATTACTATCACAGGCAAAACAGACTCAACTCAGGGAACCTAATTTAATTTACTGCCAGTCAAAGTCAGAGTAGGGTAATGAGAAAATAAAACTAAATCTCAAAACACCTTTCCCCCACCCCTCCCTTCTTCCTGGGTTCAACTTTACTCCCTATTTCTCTACTTCCTTCTCCTTGAGCAGTGCAGGAGGGCTGGGAACAGGGGGATGCGGTCAGTTCACCACCCGTTGTCTCCGCTGCTCCTTCTTTCTCAAACTCTTGCCATGCTCCATTGTGGGGTCCCTCCCACAGGAGACAGTACTCCATGAATTTCTCCACCATGAGTCCTTCTCACAGGCTACAGTTCTTCATGGGCTGATCCAGTGTGGGCTCTTTTCACAGAGTGCAGTCCTTCAGGAAAAAACTTGCCTCACAAATCCAATACATAATCCAAGGTCAAACTGAGTAAGAAACATCCCGATTCCAGACTGAGGAACTGAGACCATTTGGAAACCCAGCTGTTTGCTGGCTTCCCTAAGATTTACAACTGTTCATTATTTGTTCTTTTCTGTTCTTATACTGAAGATTACCTTTGGCATTACTGCATTATCTTTGGCAACCTTGGCCCAAACTCACTTGACTGAGCAATGAGAAGGCACTTTCTTTTGGCAGATAAAATATTTTTCACTTGTTTTTTCCTTCCCTATGTTGAGAGCTATGTGATGCTGCTGTCCATCCAGAACTTAATAGTTGTCCCTTAACAGGCTATTTTAGCTGTCCTGGTCAGTAACCTCATTTAAGAAGTAATTTTTAGGCTTCTCTTCCATTCAAACCATTCTGACAAAGAGCAGCTGCTGAGCAATTTAGATCTCCTACAGCATACTCTAATCACCTAATCCCTGTATCATGGACATCGCTGGGAAATGTTGGAGGGGGTTTCATTTTCATGCGGATGAAATTGCAGCAGCTTATGTCTTCTTTTTTCACCTTTTTTCCCCCCCTTTATTTAAAGAAAAGATCCTGACTACTTACAACTAATAGCCAATATACTAATGAAAGTAGAATACTAATTACAGTGGCGATGGAAAAAATAGGAATCTAGTGCTAGTCGTCTTTGAGATGGGATAGACCTTACTTGCTGCTGTAATGTGGATATGTACCAAACTACATGAATTTAATTTCCAGTTCTACACAAAATGAGTTAGCAAAAGTGAAGGGCAGGGCATCCATATAATTTGCATTGGGAAAAAAGCAAAAAACAACCTCTATAGAAACCTGTAAGCTTCTGATGAGGAAGCTAACTATGAAGCTTCTGACAAGACAATTTCCTTCCTGATTATGCTTGAGAGATGATATATGCTAGAGGAATATTCTAGAAATGCTGAATTGAAGAAGCATACTTGTTAACCACTCTGACAGCCTGCTCTCTGATCTTAGAAAACGTAAACACACTGAGCATGGCAATGACATGATCTGTGCCTTGAGTACTTTATATTGCTTGAAAAAATACACTTATGCAAAATAAATTTGTACATAGTAACTGTGGAATAGAAATAAGAGTCTGTAAGGCCTGGCTTTTAAAAGGGTGTTTAATTTTGACTGAAATGAATTACTCATAAAATGAAAATAAATAGAAGATCACAGTAAATTATGTGAGTACTTCTCAAGTCCACGCTCCTTTTCTAATAGAGGAGTAAAAATACTGAGAAACTCTCTAGCAATGGTAGTAAAACCTCCCAACATAACAACAGCCTTACCTGAATTGACATTAAAGGAAGAAATACACCATAGCTCTTCCATATCAAATGATGAAACTTTGGAACACAAAGAGCCGTTCAAAGCTTTTCAGTTATGTTAGTGTCACTGTACATTCACAGCAGATTCAACGCTCCTCAGAAGTACTGTGCTTCTTGCAAATGTATAGTGTAGTTACCTCTGATAAGCATAGAACCTAATCACTGGAGGAGATTACCCTTTTGAGGGACATGGTTTAGTGGTGGACTTGGCAGTGGTAGGTTAATGTTTAGACTCAACAAACTCAAAGGTCTTTTCCAACATAAATGATTCTATGATTCTACAATTTTTTTTACACACATAAGTAAATAGTACAAAGACTTACATAAAGTAGACATTAGAAAGTATCCCTCATACAACAAGCTCACAGAATCAGGAAAGTACTGTATCGATCTCAAAAATCCAAAGCAGCAATAATGCTTTGACTTTGCAAGTTTGTTCACAGTGCTGCCTCTGGAATTTGTATTTCTTCCTTCTTCCTATGTACAAAACTAAGGCTAACCCCAGACCTCAACGCCTGGACTATTTCCTGTGTTACCTCTTGTGATGGGGAAAAAGGCTAGTGGACACTCTAGTTTCACCCCAGTATGGTCTGGAAAGCAATCAGAGTCTGTCCGGGTCCTGCAGTACGGTGGGACTCCCACGCTTAATGCATTAATACTACCAAGGGCAGAAATCTCGTGTGATGTGTGCATAACTAATTCTTACCTCATACAAAATAATTTTACCAGACGTTGTTCATCCTTTCCAATCCGTTCATTCTCACTTTAGTTCTCACACAGCTGCATTTAAATTGTAAAGGATTCTGTATAACACATTTCACTGGGAGAAAAAGAACAAGTTTTTAATGTGCATGTCCTTAAAATTCCTGTTAGCAGCAGTTTCCTGTGTTAAAACTAGGAAAAGAATGACTAACAAAGGTGTCTAATCTGTCTCTTTTCACTTATTTTAGTCAAAACAACCATTCTTAAGAGCAAGAGAATTTATTGTTAAGACTGATTCTTTGATTTGATATAAATTTGCATAATGCTATTAATTATCATTTTAATTTTGACTTTCTAACCTATATGGCCAGGTTCATCAACTGTTACGTTACTGTGAGAGTAGATCAATCATTTAAGCCAATTTTGTCTGTCACACTAGTTGTTGACAAAGATGAGTTGCCTTAAATTGGAATAATCTTAGCAAGTTATGCCAGAAGTCACATCTCCCCTTTCCCTCCCAGATCCACCTTCAGTGCAGCTTGTGGTGTGAGGTAATGAATGCCGTGTCCATTGTTACCCTAAAAGTTTGAAAATGGAGAAACACTTTCCTTATGCTTCTTGCATAGACAATCGCAATCCCCCACAATACATCAAAACCCTATAGCCAGGATGATGTTCTTTCTCCTGTTAAAAATCCGTGAACAATCACATAATATATTTCAGAAAAATGTAATGTACACTAACATCCCAGGACTAATGAGTTTTCTGTTCCCTCTGTTGGTGAATTGGGAAAGCCGAGCTTGAAACAGCTTTATGTCTACATAACATCTATTTATCATTCCCTTTACGACACAGAAAATCTCTCATAAATAATTCTGCTTGGATTTTGTGGGTAGAAAAAGGTTTATTTCTAAGCAGCTAAATTTTTGCTTAAAGTTCATGTGTTCCTTGTTTCCCTGGCTCACTGGAGAGACACTGAGAAAGTCTAGGACCAGGTGCCTGTGAAGGAGATCTGTCAAGTAGTCCGGCATCAAAGCGAAACACTCATTGGTGAGTACCTACTTATCCATCTCCTTAAAGATCTGAATCCTCAAGCTGGGTTATTTAGCAGAACCTTCAGACATAAATGAGAAAAATTTCCCTGGACTGTCTATATTTTTGCAAGATCTAGCTGGATGATGGTACTTCACTGACCCATGCCATAAGTAACTTAGTAGATTGGAGAACTGGGGTTATAGAGGGAAAGTTACCCAAGGGAAGAGTGTCACTGCTTGCAAGTTGACTAAGAGAGAGAAGACTGAATGGAAGATCTTGAACCCTCTGCATGGCTTTCAGACTTTTTAGAGATCTCATTTTTCCAATCTAAGGAATTCCTCTGACTCCTTCAGCTGATATCACAGGACACTTCAAGCTGAGTCTGATTCCCTGTACAAATGACCCGCAGCTCAGAGTTGAGGTCAAATTGAATCAACTGTAGTTAAAGTGGTGAAAGTCACCTGAAACTTTCGTTTCTCTGAGAAATCTCTACTTTGCATTCAGAATTAACATCTTTTTTTTCTTTTTTTTCTTTTTTTTTGAAGGGGTGGGGTTGAAAAGTAACTCTGCCTTTTGAACAACTTCTGAACAGCCTCTTTGTAGAAAATTTATGGTTTGGTTTTACTAAAGATGTAAAAAGGAACAAGAGCAGTAGAAATTAAAACTTAGTGTCACAGAGAACTCGGGAGCCAGACCAGAAGACAGCAATTCCGGTAAAATAATGGATGATATCCACAGTACCCGAATACATTGGAAATCATTAGAACAGTGTCTTTATGAATTATATGTACTGAGATGGACATTGCCCCAAAGTAAGGGAGTTTAACTTGCAGAGTCTTCCTTTTATGCCTTGCTTTCAGTTCAGATTATAGTTTTTTCACTGTGTTTAGAGGATTCAGAATCTATCAAACCTGATGGATGTCTCCTTGTCTCCAGCAGAGACAGGTGGTATTTGTTTAAAAGGTGGCATAGTTCCAAAATATGCCTAGTACGAGAGATGCTGAACTCTGGCAAGAGAGAGTGAGAAACTTAATTACCCATAGATGCCTTTTCCCAATATTCATTCCTACAATTGAGTTCCATGATGAGTTCAGTATTATTCATAAAGCTGAGTGAAAATGGGAACTCTTACATATGGTAAATTTTTATGTCTAAAAGTGATAGGTGAAAGCATTTTTCAAGTTTGTCATAAAAAAAAAATCTGAAGAATTTTCAGAATGACGTCAGAATTTTGCATTGCAACTTTACTCCTACATATATTATACAGTCAGAAATACAGAAATACAGTCAAATGAATGGAAAAAAAGGTCTAATTTTCTTAAGATAATTTGAAATGACATCAATAAAATCCCATTATATATATTATTTCAGCAGTATCTGCTAATAAATTCTGACTGCATTTAATTCTTTATGAAAATTCAGTCTGGCTGTGATGTCACAGTGCAAAAACTCCTCGAGTATTAAATGAATAAGCTTGTCCAACTCTTCAGTATGAATACAGTATGAAACATTCATATTGCAACATAATATATACATTCTTTTTCAGATATTTTAATAAAATTTATAATGATCTTCTGAAAAGGAAACTGTGAGTACTTTCAAGTGTTAGGGAGCCAAGATCATGAATGACTGTGTGATAATGGGACAAATATGGTTCACACTGTTTTTCACTACACCTTTATATTAACTTCTGTTTTAGCAGAAAGTAATTTTTAAACTGCTGGGATAGTTGTAGAGTCCAAAAGACAATGTCTTTTTTAGGATTTTAAATAGTGTGTGTGAAAAAATTTTGCTGGAGTAGTGATAGGAAACTAAGAGTAAATGTAAAATGACTGAGATAAATGTCTAAGCCTCAGCTAGTCATGGAAATGAGTAGCATCACCCACAGGAAAAAAAATGCAGAGGTTGATTTATATGACCTACCTAGAGAATACTAATCTAATCTAATTCTTATTCTGCAATAAGATGGATCACTACATTGTGTCTGTTTCTCTCCTCTGATTTTAAAACAGGTCTAAAAAGATTAGTTCAGGTTTAAACAGCTAACTCTTAAATTCCTAGTGAGAACAGATGTATCTTACGCATCAGAATATATTCAAAATATTTCTATTCAAATAGGATAGATTTTAAATTATCGAATTTTTTAACTTTGATTTTTTTTCTCTAAACAAGAAAGTAAAGTTTACTGGGAATTTTTACCTTTAGTTACTGTTGAGATATACATACAACTCTTTTATCTATTTAGAGAAAACCTGAATCGGAAAAACTTTTTCCTCCCTCCTATACAGTTTTTCAAAGAAGCCATTGAAAATAAATTAGGCTTAAATACAGTAAAATTAAAAACAACATACAAGTTTAATAACAAAATAGACTATTTAATTTCATATTAGATATTGTGCATAAAAAAGTAATTCCTGAACAAATAAGAGTGAGAAAGATTTAAAATTATTAGGCAATTATATCTATATCAACAAACTAGATTTTAACTCAGCTACAATTACATATATGACATCATTATTTTTTTTTCTGAATTTATCAATTTTTAAAAAATATAGGGATTGGAAGGCAAGCATATGAACATTGACAATAAAGGTATGTATTGAAATGTATGTGAAATTATTTTTTAATCCTCTGATTAGCTGGTTAACTGAAAGCTATTTCTATATATTTTTTTAAGATAACTTTTGGAGAAGTAAATAGTTTTTAATCAATATTTCTCTTGGTAAGCTTTCATTTTGTCTTGGAAAGGAGTGAAGAATAAACCTCTGATAAACACGAAGATGAAAATAAGTTTCAGATATTCTTCACCATCTTGACAACTGTTCATGAGCCACACTTTTCACAGTTCTTATTGCACGTGCATTTACAGAACAGAAGTTGAGCCTTTCCAATGGCATAAGTTGCTAAAAGTAGTTCATTGAAAAGAGAGCATAAAAGCCTAGGAAAAACACCTTGGCAATATAAATTATTACTCACTTATACAAATCTCCTTAAGAAACATAGCAAGAAAGGGTTGCACAAATAGACATATAAAAAAATTGTTACCTGTGCTTCACAGAATATTTAATTTTAACTTGTATTATTAATTATAATGTTTTGCAGTTCTCTATATTTCCATCTGAGGGCTCGAAAGCACTTTGCAATTAAGAATGAATTACTGAAGATAAGAAAATTATGTTGCTCTAGAAATGCCAGATCAGTAACAACATATCAGCTCATTTTCTGAGAGTGTTTTCTGAAGGCAGCACTAGGCCAAGTGCCATGAGCAAATAGGAGATTAAAAGTGTTTTAGTTCTGGATTTTTTTTTTTAATGTGTGTGTGTTTGTTTGGGTTTGTTTTGTTTTGTTTTGGGTTTGGGGTTTTTTTGTTTGTTTGTTTTTAATCTGCCTGACCTTAGTTGTGATGTTCTGTTTTAAAGACTGATATAAATGTTTCCTTTCAGACTATGGGGTAGGGAAACTACAATTTTTAGAAAAACCTTTTGTGACATCGAGCTGTGAAAAAAACAGCTCATGCAAGTGAAAAATTGACTCCACAACTGACCATGACAATTTGTGAAAAAAAATCAGCAAGTTAAAAAATGCTAAATAATTTATCTGACACCTGAGCTATTAGAACTTAGTTACTAGACTCTAAAAAGGATTTCAGCTCCCACACAGCAGAGGATATAACCCCAGGGTTGGTTTTATGAAGGCAGCTGCAAACAGCAGTCACCTAGTAATACCAGGCATAGGGGTGGGTTGGCATGGGCTTTACTGTTAGGGATGACCGATGACTAGAGACAACACAACTGGATCTTGATATCTAAAGTTCCCACCATGGTTTTGTACATACGCACATATACTTGTATACATGTGTACATTTACATATATATGCCCAGACACACCTTATAGTGTTCAACCAATGAAGTCAAATGGCAGATACTGGAATATATCACTGGTTCCTGTGCTGCACAATGCCATGGCACAATATTCTGCAGCAAAAACTATATTTAATCAGTGGGTGCCCTGCCATATATACATAATTCGTAAGTTTAGCCAACTATATAAAATGGGTAGAGGTTGTATTACCACAGACTGGTATAAAGCATACTACTACTATTCAAAGTACCCGTTTTGCAAATTACCTTTAAAAATAATATTTACTTCAATTTGTTATAATGAATTACATTTTCTAATAGTAGTGATAAATAGACTTACAAATAATGAAGTTGAATATTATTGACTATTGAAGATACTTCTCTGCACTTCATAATTCCAAAGAAATCACTGAATTTCTCAGACCAGCCTTCTATAGAGCAGCACATGGAGTTTTAAATTTTAAAACTGCATTTCAGGACTGCCAACTGATCTGGCTTTCTATACATAGCTTATGATGGTAATTTATCATGCAGTGGTGTTTTAAGAAATCTGCTGGGATTTACAGGAAAGCACATCTTTTTTACTCTAATATAAAAGTTCTGTGTTATGTAGACTTCCATTTGCATTCTCATCTTCTCTGTTGTTTTGTTTGGTGGTTTGCTTTTTCTCTCTTTTTTTTTTTAAATTTCTACCACCAGTTCATATTTTGTAAGAAAGCTATGTAGTGGTCTTTCAGACATAATTGTTCACTTAGGGTTGGAGAATATTATATTTTTCTTCTTCTTCTAGGTATGTTTGTGTGTGTGTGTCTATGTGTATGCATGTATAAACATGCCAAGATTGTCTAGCTGCAAATCACTTTTTACACATCTCAAGGCTTGTTTAATGACTCTAAATATCTTTCCTAGTTAGTCTCTTTATAATCAAGTGATCTGGTAGTGGCTTTCTGATAAGTTTGCTTGATGTCTTTCATTATAAATGATTTTGAGGAATCTTTTGAGAAGTTCTGACATCACTGATGTTTGTCATTGGTATCTGAAATTGGATGTGGAAAAAGCCCAGGGGTTTGAGAAGTGTCCTTCCTTTCTCTCTGCTGTTCTGCTCAGGTGCGATTGCAATATAATCAGCTGAAAGCCAAGATTTCTTTTTTGTAGCTTGTTTCCTCAGGAAAGATGTAGAAAACTGACCAAGAAAATAATTGAACATGAACATCCTAATCTAAGGTTTGGGCTGATGCCAATGCCTTGGAAGCAACAACAATGGCAAATGATAAACTAGAAATACATCAGTGGCTGAGGAAGAGGGAAGGCTGAGAGTCTCCCATCAGCCTTTCAGTTCTAATTCACAACCTTAAACATGGCATGGAGGGAAGTACTGGGACAAATACAAGGAGGGTAATGTACATGGGAAAAAGTGGTCTAATCCTAGTAATTTATTTGAGCCTTAAGTTCAGTTTTGCCTCTTCTCAATTCCACCCTTCACCCCCACCACAAGCTCTACCATGCACACTACCAATGACAAAATGCAGATGAT
The DNA here is from genome assembly GCA_028565335.1 of Limnodromus scolopaceus. NCBI lineage: Eukaryota > Metazoa > Chordata > Aves > Charadriiformes > Scolopacidae > Limnodromus > Limnodromus scolopaceus. The sequence goes on from JAOXNO010000013.1 coordinate 88,138,488, forward strand.
AATCGACATAATCAGTTATGTAAATTAAGACCTAAAAAAGATAATCTTTACTTCTTTGTTGTTGATATTATCACACAACACAGCACAATTGAGGCTGGAAGGGACCTTGGGAGGTCCTCTGGTTCAAACCTCTGATCAGGGTAAGTATAACTTCAAAGTTAAATCAGTTTTCTCACATCATCCAAGTCAAGATCTGTATATCTCCAAAGCTGAAGATCCAATTTATGTAATTTATTTTTAACCCTTCCCATTAATGAAAACCCTTAATTAAACTCATTGAAAGCTCTACAATAAAAGGCTAATTGGGAAAGATAATAATTAGATAGTAAAATCAAGCACACCAAAATAGGGAACTGCCAGCAGTGTGCCCAGGTGGCCAAGAAGGCCAACAGCATCCTGGCCTGTATCAGGAACAGTGTGGTGAGTAGGACC
>JAOXNO010000013.1:88139019-88149982 GCA_028565335.1 Limnodromus scolopaceus
GGGCTGCCCAGGGAGGTGGTTGAGGCACCATCCCTGGAGGTATTGAAGAGACGAGTCGACATGGTGCTCGGGGATATCGATTAGTGTTGGGTGGTGTTTTGTGTGGTGTGTGTGTTGTGGTGGTGTGTGTTGTTTGTTTTTTTTTTATTTTATTCTTTTTATTTTTTATTTCTGTTGGTTGGAGTAGATGATCTTAAAAGGTCCCTTCCAACCTAGGTGATTCTGTGATTCTGTGATTCTGTGACATATTTAGAGTTTTCAACAAAACTGGAATTCCCTCATTCTGGGTACTGGGAAAGCAGCTTTCGGTTACCTGATCACATGCTCTTCTTTCAGTTCCCACTTTCACTCTGTCTCCTAAACTCATTCAATGCATAAGACAGCAAAGAGGCAAAAATAATTCTACATAGATACATTTTGTCTAATATTTTCTCACTATCAATGAAAATTTAATAGCTTTTACAGTCCAAGCTAGTTTATTTTGTGATAATAGTTGTACTTAATAGGCAATAATCAAATATAGAAACATATATTCATTGTTCATTTTACAAAAAGTATGTGTGTGAAGCCTTTTTGATGAATTTTAATTTAAATATATTAGCAGAAGTAAACATCAGATGAATCACTGAACACTTAGTATCATATGACTCTGGTGTTATGAACGCCACTTTACTTACACTATGCAGAAAAACTCCTCTCCTGTTTGAAGGAATAGCTAGCAATTAGTCAAATGTCAGGGGATCGATCCTAAATACAACTAGGAACAGTTGTTTTATTCTTTGTGCTTCTCCATTTTGACTCAGGTACACACGCAAGGTATTTTAAGCCAGGGCTTTTCTAATATGCCTGGGTTTGCCATCAATAAAGCATTTTTAGAGCATCCTTTTTTCTACTAGCCTCTTGTCATTGATGACCAATAAGGTTTGCTATAATTTTTCTTCTTCTAGCCTATGGACCTCTTAGAAGCTTGTTCTTTACTCTTGAGTGTGCTTTTTTGTAGCTGCCCCATTTCTGAGTCCCTGCATTGTTTTTCCTCAGTGCTAAGGACTGTCTTTATTATTAATGGCTATGTGAACCTATATCATAAGTGTCAGCAGCTGAAAAGCATTATTTCCTTCTTTCTTGAAAATATGAAATTAATTTCAAAGCATCTCCTACCCAGCTGGCAATTACAGTAACAACACCCTCCAACTGTCTAAATTGTGTAATCTGTGATATGTTTAATAGTTACAGAATTAAAACAAACAAACAAAACCTACCAACCATGTGTTCAGAAAATAACTCTGGATTTGAGAACATGAGCAAATTAAATTGGTGATAGATCTACTTGGATGTCAAACACGTCCATTAAAGGCATTAAAGCTGTAAAATCAGCTGTCAAAATCTGATAGAAAATATTGTCATATTTTCAAGTACCAGAAAGATACATAGCATAGGACTTGTACTAGTGCTAATTAATTGTTACTGTGCTCCAAATTGTTATCTTCATAATAGCTTGAGTTATTAGAAAGTTTCCTAAATTATGATCAAACAACTGAAATTAAATAGCTAACTTAGTCACTTTTCTCCTCATAAATTATACATAATTATACCTCATAAGGGGTAGCTTGCTTTTTTTTTATTTCTTCCAACTGACCACTTGCCATTGTTGCCCATCCAATTCAGTACACATTTTTCTTTCCCAGTGGTGCCCTTTACTTCTGTTCAGCAGGAGCACATGAATTATTTGTGACTCAGTCTTTAGGCTGTGGAATGTACATATGGATGTTAATAGTCTCCGAAGGAAGATGTGCCCATTTTTGCAGAGGAGAAAGGTCCGGAAGAACTTCTGGGACTTGTTTCAAATGGAGCATGGGGTTGATTTACCAGATGGGTCACCTGGTACCTATGCTGCTCCTTCCCCTATATGTTCACTGCAGGCTGTTTTTCATGTCCCATGGTGCAAGAGATGTCATGCTGCTGGGCTACTCCTGCATCCCCACTGCATTCAGATCTGTCACATATGGGGAATTTTAAGACATTGGCTGTTCTTTTTTGCTCTAGCAGGGCATGTTGTTTTCCTTTGGATCCTCAGATCACAGCAGCTATATTTCCGTATGACAGTCAGAGATCAAAAAGTGCTTGGGGCTTTTCTGGCAGAGAAGGAGAAGAATGCTGTACCATACCTTCAGCGAATACTACTTCTATAGTTATCTAGCTTCACAAGCAACAAAGTACTTTTGCATACCTGATAGCTCTAGGGAATATCATTCACCCTATGTACCACACACCATTAAACATATATACAAAGTGAGTATGCATTCTGATATGTCCATATCCCACAGATATGACATTGTCCATGACATATGTTGCATTACCTTTACCATTCACCAGAGCCATCAACTGGATGTAGTTCTGGAGTGCTGTTTATGCAAAAGAAAGTCATCAAACCTGGTTTTGGCAATAATCCTTAGGTAATAGGTGGTGCATAGTCTGACAAACGGCTGTATTGTCATGCTTGGAGGTTTGTTTCATGGGCTGAGCAATTAAGTAACAGATTTATTAGTAAAAGGCAGGAATGAAAATCAGGTACTCCTACACAACAGATATGTCAGCTGCTTCAGTTCTCCATTTTGGAGAAAAATCAGTTTGATTCTCAACAGTAGACCTCTGATAAAATGGATTAGAAGCTTTGTTAAAGCTCTGTATTAGTCCTCATTTATAATTTGTTTTCTTCTTAGTAGTTTTGGGGTGTTTTAAGTAGTTAAAATATGTTTAAAGATAATTAAAAATATGAATAGGTTAAGAGGGAAAATCTTCACATGGATAAGTATTTATGGGTAAATAAAAGACTAGAAAGAAAGGGCAGGAGTAAATTGTCAGTTCTTGCAGTGAAAAGAAGTCACAAATGAAGTTCTTAAGGGACCTAGATGCAACTCACATTCTTCAACATATCGATAAAGGAAACAAACATTGTGGTGACAAAAGCTGCAGCCTGATTGTTAAGGAATTGCAGAAGGATCCCATAAGAACAGAACAAAATAGATGGCAAAATTCAATGCAAATAAATGTAAAGTGATAAACATAGGAAAAAATAATTCTAATTAACATGTAAAATTATGGTTTCTTGAGTTTACCATTACACTGCAGGAGTGAGTTTATCTCTCATAATCCTGTTAACTGCAGGGATTATGATCAATTAGATAGAAAGTGCCATGAAAATGTCAGTTCAGTGCTTGGTAGTTGTTAGAAAAGTGAACAAAATGTCAGGAAATATTAGAAAAAAATAATAGAGAGCAAACCAGGAAGCATTACTATGCCACTGGTATAAATCCATGATTATTTTGCATCTTGAAATGTTGCATTAAGTACCCGTGCTCCCATTTCAAATAGGGTATAGAGAAATGGAATGGCTCAGAAGAGGACAGCCAGGATGATCAAAGATACGCTCTGACTTCTGTGTGAAGAATGAGTATGTTTGGAAACAGCAGTTTGAGGCAGTGACAACTAAGAAGAGTTATGACAGTCAGCCATAGGATTAAGTGTGACATGGTGAAGTTGGAGAGAAATCAATGGTTCAAAACCTTGAGAGCACTGCATGAAGGTAGGAGAAACCACGTTCAAAGCAAACAGAACAAGGTTCTTCATGCAAAGGTTACTGGCTGAAGTATGATAGAGATGTTTAAGATTTATACAGATAGAGGCATAAATGGGAAGAGTTCATGGTAGAAAAAACTTTGCTCATGCCAGCAAAGTCCCTAAGCTGAAAGCAGGTAAACCCAGGGAGGGTATTACTTTGCCAGTGGCTACACTTGCACCGAATTTTACCCTTGTTCAAAATAGGATACCTATACCTATACTAGGTAAAATAGGATACCTATACTTGGGACCCTGGCCTTAGGTCTGACCTGATACAGAACATTGTTTTAAGACATGGAAAAAGAGTGTGTCATGTCTCTGAATTATCTGTAAGTGTTACTTTTTCACTTTAAATAATGAAGCCCAAGCTCGTAATTTTTAAGATAAATTTGTTTAGCCTCAGCAATTCAAAATATCTCATTCATTTTACAAAAGCAATATCTTATTGTAGCACCTCATGTTCTGTCCAGGCCTATTGAATGCCTCTGAGCAATCTGCTCTGTTCAGAAAGGGTGTTGGTTTCTGCCTGCTATCGAGAATTGCTTTGTCAGACTTGGCACCTGCCCACCTGGCCCTTTTCTGCATCATAAGAGACATCCCCCAGCTCAAGTATGTCCTTGGTAAGCCGTTTCTGATTTGTTTGGCTTTGATCCTTCCAAGGGAATAGTGAACTTATTCTTTTCACCCACATATATTTTGTTCCTAGTACTTTAGTTTCAATAGAAAAAGAGAACAAAGTAACGTGGCTAGACTTATAATTTGTTATTTGAGGCACCATCTAGAGAGAAAGGTTAACAATATCACATATACTTTTAGTTTAATCTTAGCAATTTATTACCTCTTTTACTCCTTAGCACTTCTCACCTGCAGTCACAATAACAGCTACCAATTAAGGATGCAGTGTTTGCAATAACCCTTTTTCTCACAGGATTATGCTCAGCGCTGGATGCTATTGATGACTCTCTTTGCACAGGTTAAATTTTCTTGCAGTTAGGTTTTGGGGTTAAAATTGTAAATGCTTCTGAAAGCTCTCTCTGGAGCTACCTGTCATAGGTGCTTAACAGTGATCCCCTCTCTGCCAGGGATGTGAGCTACAGAAACAATGCTGGAAATTACCTCTGAGGCTTGGGTACCTTGTGTGGGGAGGCAATTTGCTGATCCCTTCCCTGTTAAAGGGCTGCTGATACTGTGACACTCAGGTTTTATATATGCATTGCTTATACATACACTCTTTTCAGCTCACGATTCTGATGTGTTGCTAGCTTTGTACAGATATCACCTAGTAGTAATGGATCATCAGTACTAATGCTGAATTTGATCAATCTGGACACATTTATGGAAAGAAATATAACCCCAAACCATTATTAGGAGGAAATGTAACAATGTATCACACAAAGTCAGGGAATCCTTCATAATTCAAAACCTGATTGCTCTACTGTTTTGAAAACATACATCCCTACTGCCAGGAGGGAAGACAATGCATACCACAAATTTGCAAATTCTTTTTCCCAAGCAAAACAGGACCTCAATTTGGCCAAACCTGTAAGAGGGACCTCTTATTCTGTCTCCCTGAAATTAGCGTATCAATGGTTTTCTGGTGTTTTAAAACCAGAACACAAATGAATAAACTAGACTGAAGAAACTCATTAAATGGCAAAAACACTGGTCTACTGCTTGAGACAAATTAAAAGGAATGGTTGTTGTATCCTTGCTTTTTGAGTTCTTTCTAGTTGAGCAGCTTTAAGAGATTTCGGAGGCTGAATCTGTAGCTCACAAGCAGCTCCAAGGGGGTCTCCTTCCCTGTGTCCCAAGCGCTGGCCACAGGCTGCCAGCCTCTCTGAGTTTCTGCATTTTCCCTCTAAGCTCCTTTCTGGCCCTGCTTCGACATAAAGGCCTCTACATCTGACACATCTGCAGCTGTCAGAGACAGAGTGACCTCCTCTTTACAGAGGTTTCAAACGTGAAACAGACAGGAGGCCATACACAGACAACCTTCCTTTCTGCTGCTCTGACACAGCCTTTATAAAAAAAATAAATATCTATAGTGTGTTTATGATGAAACATAAACCTTTAGACAGTTTTAGTATTTGCCACACTCAAAATGACCCATAAACCAGAAAAGACAGGAAGAAAAATTTTATATATATTTTGAAACCGATAGTAGGAGGACATTTTATTTTCAAGGGCTGGCAAAGACTTTATTTTAATAGCAGCTGTCAAGATTTTAATCTGGTTTTTTTCTGTACATAGTTAAAAAGCGTATTTAGGTAAAATGAGAGGAACTGAAACTATGGATCATAGGCTAGCATAGCTACATCTATGGACAAAAAAAGTAGAAAAATAAATGAGAAATAACATGATTGTACCACCAACAGACAAAATGAACTATTTGTAATAATGTGATTCCACGTAGCTCCCTCCCCTAGTGAGAAACTCATGTTTCAACAATAATGTTTATATATGAATTTTGCCTACTTAGTGTTGAGCTTATTGGCACAGTACTATAAAGGTTTTTCAAGGCTATTAATCTGTGTTACATATAATATTCACAGACTTATCAAAATTGGAAGAAGAACAATTACATATACCGACTTTTGTCAGAAAAAGATCTTAAGGCTTTATTGGAACTATTATAATCTATGGATTTACAATTTACTAGGGGTTTCTTTAACCAACAGATCTTTGAGTCCCACTTCATGTATTAGTGACAGATTAGAGAGATGTTACAATGTCACAGATGTGTAGGAAATTTAAATGTGTTTATTTCTTGATTGTGACTCTTTTATAGGTTTTTTCTTGACCTGTTTAGATAGGTTCAATAATACAGAAGCCATCACAATGTATATACCAGAAGCTTATGGGGTGCTCCTTCATAGAATAAAAGGCTCTTTAATTTAATGTCTTTATGGTCCATCATATTAACCTCTTCTTCTGTACTTGATTGAGTCAGATTCCTATCTCAGTTACACAGGTGAACCTTAGGAGTAATCCCACTAAACATAGTGGAATTACTAGGCATTTCTGTCAATGGAAGAAAACAGAATTTTGTTCCTGCCTTGCAGAAACCTGACACTAAGGAACATAATGACTCCATTCTGTTATGAGAGTGAAATTACTATTTGTCATGCATTAAGAATAGTTTCATTCCAGAATAAGCAGATGATAAAAGTAGTGGGCATACACAGTGAAGACTTTTCTATATTAATTGACTGAGCTATTTTTCTTCATGGGACACACAAAAAAAGTAGTAATGTATATTTCAGTACATCAAAATACTAGTATTTGCCACTTCTCTAACATTCCAAAACCAAGCTGTTTCAACACAGATTTTTAATCTTGTATTTCTGAGGAGTAATTATTTACCTGAAGAGTTTAATTCAAACTAATCTTATATTTTTACATTTATGTTCTTAAATACTCTTCTTGTTCCTGAGGTGTGAAAACAGCTTAGCTGTTGCAACACTGACCAGTAATCACTACTATTTCACTGTTCTTATCCATTTTCATTAACGTTTTAGTCTGAATCATAGAAGCCTTAGCTTCCCAGTCCCTATTTTAGAGCTTCCTTCCAGACTTTGAAAATATCCCAGCAGGTTCAACAAGGCTCTCAGAATACCTGAAAACCATTTCTAAAAGGTCTGAAATTGAGATTTTGTAAATCATAGCTGTTTTTGAAAAGTTTATTAAAAAAAATATGGATATCACACATTAGGTTATATTTTTCCTGAGTAGTAGCCGAGAGAGGGAATTCTAGTGAATTTATTGTGTGTTACTCACATATCACCTCAAAACTCACCTCAATTTTATGTAATGAAAGCTGTAACCATTTTATTCTTTTACTTGAGATTGTGCTCAAGAAAAAATACAGCATCAACCATTATAGTCCAACTGTACAGCATTGTAAGAAGGAGTTAGCAGGAAGTTGTGTGACCATGACACCAAACTATAACAAAATGAGCTCCTCAGATTGTGTAAATCAACTTGATTTCTGTTGTTCAAGTGAAGATAGACAAATTAACGTGAGTTGAGAATCTGGCCTATATCTTTTTATTTCTTTTTTTCCCACTGTTACTATTTCTGCTCCCACACATGCACTTTTTACCTTTATGACAATAGTGTGAACTGAATTGTGATGAGCAATGCAGAGTTCTTGTCCAAGCAGTCTTTCCTTTTGATTTGTGATTACATTTTGTTCTGAACATTCATCCAAGATTTTTGACAGTAAGATCAGGTCAAAAGTTGAGGAATGAGTATTTTGACTTATACAGCTTAATGAGTTGAGGTAAATTTTCTATTTGGAATAACCTGTAGAATAATAATTTTCTCTTTCAAGCTTGGGTTTTCTCCTTTCTATCACAAAACCACCTAACTACTCTGTTTTAATCAATATAATATGCTTTTCCTCGTTGATAAATGAGCTCAATAATGTTGTAATTCTTTCAACACTGAACTAATGTGCAACTCCTTCATTATGCTGGGCATACAGAGAACATACCAAATGCATTACTAATCATAGCCAGGAAAAAGAAATCTCATATCAGCTTTTGGGCTACATGATCTATGAAAGCATAGAGAAGTTGTCAAGGAAAAAAATTATTTTTATAGATTGATTTTGATTGATACATCCTATGGTATCTCTTCCCTAGAAGATCTGTATAAATAATTTCAGAAAGTTCATTTTAGCGTCAGGGTTTAGTAAAGAAAGAAAAGTTAACAGTGACTGGCAAATAATTGGTTACAACTATGATGATGGATCTTACCAATCTGGTGAATGAGGTTTCATCTTCAGTAGCTTCTTTGGTCAGAAATTATCTTATTCTCAGAAATTTCACCCAATTTAGGTAACCTAAAGCCCATAAACAATTCTGTTTTAAATATTAGAGTGTGTACTTTAATAATTTTCACCAGGTGAACAATTTCTGCTTTATGTGAGTACTGGTAAGAGAGGATATTGCTTCATGACAGAGGAAAAGATCCTTTCTGAGCTGAAGGAAGAGGAAAGAAAAAGCTTGACTCTAAGTTCATGAGAGCAGGAAAAATGCTATCAGTAGCGGGAAAAAATAAAGAGCTCTGCTCAGAGACTGCAGAAAGAAATCTGCTTGGTTAACTTCCCCTAATATTAGCAGGTAACATCAGACATAACTGATGAAACAGTCTTGCAAAAATGTAGTGGCCCAATTTTTATAAAAATGAAAAGCTGCACAAGTTACAGGTGTGGTTCCCTATGTATACAGCTTTTCTCTGGCACTTATTACACCATGTGGTATCAAAATTTTGCTATAAGCTTTTAGCTATGCTAGGCAGTCCTTAGCTGTGGTCTCCACAGCATGGAAGTAATAGTTCAAAATGGAAGATTGGCCACGAATTTGTGCTTGTAATGTCTCATTGGCTGTTTCACTGTAAGGTTTCAATTGATTGTAATCATATTTTATCCACAAATGAAGATCCTGTATGACAAGCCAGGAAAGAAAATGTTTTCAACCTGATTTCTTTCATCATAGTAATGTAAAGAACTGCCCAAAAGCAGCTCTGGAATATTAAGAGCCACCTTCCACAAGAGCATCTGGGAGCCTCCAATGTAAATTCATAGCAGGTGTTTATTTGAAATGTATGCAGATAGCAGATTCAAACATGCTCACCGCCTAAATCCTTCAATTTAAAGGTAAAACTACTGAGGGAAAGCAAACTGTCTCTGTACATTTCTTACCCATTCCTGCTTTTAGCAGAACTCTCAGACAAATATTCACATATATTTGGTATCAATTCACATTTCTGTATCCACTAATGACATCTGTTGGTAGCAATTGTCAACCTTATGAATGAAGGCAAGCAAAAGGAACCCACCAGGATGAACAGATTTGTAGGATGTGGAAAATGGGATACACTGTATAAGGTGGAATCTTAAAATACCCCTTGAAAATATAATTGCGTTGGAGAGCATATCTCCTCAAACAGGATATATATAAATAGTCGAACTTGAGGATCAAATGCAAATCCTTTTGAAGTCAATTTGAATCTTCTGACCGAGTTGAGTTTTGGTCACCTTACAGACGGATGAAATAAGGGAAACATAAGATACAAAAATATGTAAAAACCATCAGTTAGATGCAAGGGGTGAAATTCTGGCTTTAACTACCGCCAGTGGGTATTCTGCTGTGTCCTTCAATGTGGTAGAAAACAAATAGCAAGTATTTAGCCAGGTTTAGCAGCAATTATTAAGTTTTGGCAAAAATGTGAAAATTATGTGGAACGTTACTTGAAAGCTGATTTGATCAAAACTATTTCTTTTAGCATAAAGCACACTGTCTGACATCAAGTGGAACTGATCAGATGGTTGCATGCTTTGCATATAAATATTATTTTAATAAAGTAACAGAACAGTAATATACAGCCTAATTATGATTAACCTGGAAGTGAATTAAAACCATCAATTTTGAATTGCAAACAAAACCTAGAAGTCATACTTCCTTCTTCAGTCCCAGCTTTGCCCACAGGAGTAAATGACATGAAATTGTCAAAATGAATTGGGCTTTAGGGAGCAGAACAGAGGACGATATCTACCATATTTCATAAGACCATGGGAGGGGAATTTTTAAAAATGTAGGACCTTCTGCAGAAATTAGTCTATTGGAAACAAGGGAGTCCCAGGTAAAAGCAGAATGCAAAGGAATGAGCTAGAGTCTAATATACAAGCTGTACTCTTGCCTTGACACTGAACCAAGACAGTATTGTTCTGACTGCACTGAGTATGTCAAAATTTCAAATAAAGAAGAAAAATGGACAGAAGACTTGGCTCAGAACATTGTGGAAGGAAAACACTTACTAGAAAGGGTCAGGGTGCCTACAGAAATAAACAGTCAAAACAAATGGGGATGATCCTTGTTAGAAGCCTAGACACATTTGTTAAAAGTACATCAGCATAATAGGGAATACAATCACTGTTTTACTTTGGAGATCTGTTTAATCTGTAAGTCCTAGAAATGACTTCTACATAAAGGTCTCCTTCCAGCCCAAACCACCAAGTTTGGGTCAGCATCCTCTGACAAAGGGGTGTGAAACGTAAGTATGCAACTATTAGCAGTTATGGCTACTAAAGAAAATCAATGTCAACATGCACCATTTTTACATACAAATATAAAAATGTTACTGTGCTCCCTCCTTTTTCACCCTCCTAAGACCCAAGATATGGGAATATTATGATATATTTTATGGACAATTTTTCTTATAGAATCATAGAATCATAGAATGGTTTGGGTTGGAAGGGACCTTTAAAGATCATCAAGTTCCAACCCCCCTGCCATGGGCAGGGACACCTCCCACTAGAGCAGGTTGCTCAAAGCCCCAT
>JAOXNO010000013.1:88150082-88163640 GCA_028565335.1 Limnodromus scolopaceus
TTATAAGGTCTCCCCGGAGCCTTCTCTTCTCAAGGCTGAACAACCCCAGCTCTCTCAGCCTGTCTTCATAGGAGAGGCGCTCCATCCCTCTGATCATCCTCGTGGCCCTCCGCTGGACCCATTCCAACAGGTCCATGTCCTTCCTGTGCTGGGTACTCCGAAGCTGAACACAGTACTCCAGGTGGGGTCTCTCGAGCACAGAGCAGAGGGGCAGAATCACCTCCCACCCTCACCTTCTTGATATGTTATCTTACTTTGCAATAATTCACAACTCTTCCACCACAAAGTAAATTATTCTGCTCTGAGATGCCACAGCTTGGGAATCAAAGCCGAAAAATATATCTGTTTATAAATAGGTACAAAAGTTAGTATTCAGCTTTGTTAAGAAGAAGAGGGTGATCTGCACAGACCTGCATGTCTCTGTTTGTAAATGTCTAATTCATTTGCATAACTATTTCAAAAATGTTCAATTCACAGCTGCTAATAGAACTTCAGCTATCAAGGGCAAACATCTGAAAATGCATTTTTCTTCCAAGATGCACAAAGATAATCTATGCATTTGACAACTAATTTGGCCTTGTATCAGACATTTCACAGACTGGAAAGGCAAGACTCAGAATGGAAGAAAGCACACCAAATGAACTAAAAAAATCCAACTGAATTCAAGCCTAAGGCTTCTTCTTAACAATTTCAAATGAACTTAAAGTATGAAAACTAAAACAAAAATAAGAGTTAAAGCCTCAATCTGCTCATCCCTACAATAAGTAGTATCTCAAAAGAGGGTGTTTTTTCTCCTCTCTATGGAAGAAAAATAACTTTCCTTGCTCTTAATTCAGAATATGGATAGGCAGCACGCAGAAGACATTACATATTATCTTTAGAGCTATGTTAACTAAGAAATTAGTTCACTCTTTTCTGGTTGTGTGAAAGTTCGGAAAGGGAAGATTTATGGTAACACCTGCCTTGGTGGTTCTGTTCTGTTTGCCTGTACAATGCTAACATGCACTATCCTCTTGTATTATATTAAGAAAATAATTGTAAAAATTATTCCAGCTGTTCCTCTTACAGGGTTCTAAATAATTCTTTACAGAAAAATAATTCTTTATAGAGATTTCCAAGCACAAGTGCAGGCAAGAATATCCTATTTCTCCTGGTTATCTTAACCAGGCTCCTGGTTCTTTTGAGTGAATATCACTGTGGCAGGTGACCAGGGATGAAGGAGGACAAAGTCAGTTTCTTGATAACTTATTTACCTTACAGTTGAAGTTTGCCTTTAATAGTAACTGTATGAAGTAACTTGTCTCATAGAGTCAAGATTTTGAATCTCAAGATTCAAACTTTTGCTGGCAGTCCTTCCTTAAGTCTAGTTGAAATATTTTCTTATTTTTTCTACCTTATAGCAGTCAAGATCTTACACTCTAATATCAATCATGACAAAATGACACAAAATTAGGTGTTTTCTGTATGTCATGTCAATCTTTCTAGTGTGTCATTCAAATTTATGTTGCAAACCTACCATATTCTGAATGGGATTTTTCTTTGAAATGGCAGTATTTGAGGCTCTTTAATTTTATGGAGTCTGTCCTGGTGCTTGTCTTCTATGACTGCAACTTTCAATCAATTTTGCCTGCCAGAATATAAAAACCTGCCACTTCTGACTATTTCAATTAGATAATTGTGCTATCTGTAGGATTTCATAGCCTTTGCTATGGTTGAAAGATGTGGGAATATGGTAGGGAGTCATCTTTCACAGAGAAAATAACAAAAGGTGAGAAAGGATGCCCATAGGCAGCTAATACTCTGCAGATGCATGTGTTTTGTTGCCTTTTCTCAGCAATCAACATTTTCTCCCAAGAAACTTGGACAAAGCCCAGCTGAAGTTTTCTGAAAGTGCATGAATCACATCAACTTGCAAAAAACCTAATGGCATGATGCAGTGTGGCTGCCTCTCATCTTCCACACCTGCTTTTCTTCCCAGTTGGCACCGCAGGCAGATTCTCTTGCTGCACCTGGAATGGGACAATACACTCAGTGGCTCCTCAGTTGGCTCTTACACAGTAAGTGAAGATGAGGATCCTCCTGGGATTGACAGAAACTTATAAGCTCATTGTCTGAGTAGCAGAACAAACAGTGGGGAAGTTGGCTATAGTGCCATTCCTCTGTGCACGCGTGGATTCTGCAGTACCAGCAATAGCAACATAAAAATGCAGGATTGAATCATCTCATTTCTCACACACCAAACAAAAGTGCACTTAACACTAAATCTGGGCTTCCTTCCCAGGTCCTCGGTTCAAACACACCTGAGAACGGGATTTTCTTTCCCTTGAAACATTTTAAAAACATTGAGCCGGAATGCTGCTTGGCCCTGAATACAAATCAAGTCTGAATATGAAGGGAAATGGCAGTTTATGCTTTACAAAAGCAGTTTGCTCTCACGGAAAATAAAATAAAAAAAAAAAAAAGGTGTGTTACACAAATCTAAAGTATAACACTTCAAAAGCTTCAAAAGACAGCCAGCAGAACAAGATGGGGTCAGGGACCCTTGTTGTAGAGAAATATAATGTGTCAAAATGGCTGTTAAATATTACCAGTGAGTTAAAAACACACAAAGATACAGACTCTGCTACAAAACCACAGCTTAACAGGACTTTGTTGTTATTTGTGGGGTTTTTTTCTTAAATGTTAGGTGATGATACATAAGGAGAAGTGTTTTGGTTTGGTGTGGCTTAAATATTATTTCATTTTATTTTACCTAAAGGAATTTTTGTCATTTCTGAACAGGAAAAAAAATGGTAACATTTTATGCAGAAATTCTCATAAAACAAAATTCTAAAGAAAGAAAAAAGACTAATGTTTTTTTCTTTACTGAATAATTTCACTGTCACCAAACTGAAAAAAGAAATGCAACAAGTTAGAGAACTTACAGATGGGCTATCACAGAACTTGCTTTACTGCAACAATACATAAAGCCGTTTTAAAATGAAGCCTAAGAATTTCTTTCAGTCCAAAAAAGCACAAATGGGATGGTTTCATTATTACTAAAGTACTTTGTGACACACCTCTGTCACATTCGAACTTCAGCTTCAGGGGAGTGTACTCATTTGTTTTGTTAAAACGTGAAGGGTCTTGCACTTTGCCAAATGCATGGAGTGATGTGTGTTCTGAACAGCAATCCAGCCCCAGAAACATGACCTAAGAGACTTGGCCCCTATAGTTATTTGGTTATTAATTTTATTGGAATTGGCCTTTAATCACTGGTGATCACAAACTGTGGAGTTACTGCCACCTTGGGCACTAGCAGAGATGTGGACTAGAACAATAATGAACAACTATTCGTGTGATAAAGTTGAGCCACAGTGTCTCAATATTGAACCTTTGTAGTTGCATGCACAGTAAAAGCTTTGGAGTGTGTTTACCATGCTCTTCCACTTCTACGAAATGGTAACAAGTATTCATACTTTCAATCTTAACCTTACATTATTTCTACATAAACGTCAGAAAAAAACCCCATTCAAATCATGTTTCTCCTAATAAGACCTGTGTTACATAAGTTTTCTTCCATTAAGGTTATATAATGAATTATATTATAAGGATGTAATAGCAAGACAAGAACTTTTTCAGTTTGTTTAGGCACAACCTGCATACAATTTTTTTGTTTCTAGATTACCTTTACCTGATTAAGCCTCTTTTCTGGACTGTTAAAGGTAAATGTTTTGAAAGTAATACCTAAATTGAAAAAATAAAATAGTCTTCAGAGTTTATAAAGGAAAATTCTACTTCTATCAGGGAGTTTTCTAGAATCTCAAATTTAATTTACCTAGTACAAAAGTGGATTGACTATAATTATATGAATTCTTAGATCCATCTTGTTTATAAACTGCATTTCAGCAGGCAATAAACTGCTGATGGTAAGATGCAACGTTAAGATTTTCAGAACACATTTTTATCTTTTATTAAAGTTAAGAAATTAGCACATACACATAGAAGCACTTTTTTATCAGCTCTAGATGCATGAACCTATGCAACCTTTCAAATGTATCTTTAGGCTAAACACTGCACTCATAGAATATATTGTAAGAAACCTTATGTGACTGTTACATTATGGCTTCCCATGAGGCAATGTTCTTCTTTTTCAAAAAAAAAAACCAACTTGTGTGTTTCATTTGAAGTTCCTTGAGGAAAGTAACGCAGTAATCAGAGTGTGGTAACAGCAACTTTCCTCTCAGGGTTTGGCAAAGAAAACAAAGTAAGATTTTGTAGTAGCTGAATTAGTGCTGGTTTTATATACTGGAAAAATAATAATGGTCTAACCTGTGTCAGGTGAGAAGCAGTCTGAATAACAGATTGAATAACAGAATAAGGCAGACAAATATCTTCCAGGTTGCACTTATTGTGGTGATAACAGGTTGGACTCAAACCTTCTGATGTACGTGGAATTCTGATAGCTTAAGATCAAGTTAGTCTGTACATGCAGAAAAGAATATTCCTGAGAGAGATCAGTGAACAAACCATGTAGCACAATATATCATACTGGACTCTCTTGTCTTGGATGTCTGTTTGCTTGTGGATGCAGCATTTTTCGAGTCATAGAGCTTTCTACATCTTTACGAAAAATCAACTGGACTGCACTGGCAACAAGCCCGGAGAATCGGAGGCTAATTGCCCTGATTATAAGTGGAAAGCCAGGTGGGGACTTCTACAGCTTGAGGCCAATCAGAACTGATAGATAAAAATATGTGTCTCTTCTCCTGGGAGAAGAAAATGAATGGGGATGGGGTTTGTTTGTTGGGTTGCTTTTTTTTTTTTGATCTTGTGGTGTTTTAAAGTGCTAGACATCGATAAGGTTGTAGGCAAAGCAAGGAGAATAGACTACTGTGTAAGTGTTATTTTCAGTTACTTGGAATTGGATTTTGGTTTTTTGCCCCATAATCTTACTGGGGTTTTGTTTGTTTTTAATATTTTGAGCATGCTTCTTAAGCAAATACTGGTTTTTTTCATATACTGAATGTCCTGGTTATGCCTGATCTTTGACTTTCCGTTCTGGGCTTAGAGCTCTGCAGTTGAATCCAGCAGCTTTGGAGATGAACTCCTTCAAACTCTGGTGTATTGGTCAAAATAACAAGTGTTTCTTTCCAGAGAGCTTGGATATATAGTGTCATTTAGGCACCGAAACTGCCCTGGTTTTACTAACACACTTTTCCTTCTCATTAGTTAGCTTCTTTCAGGGTATCTGTAGCAGTGAGAAGTACGTGACTAATAAAACATCAGCCAGCCAGTTGGTACAGCTTTTTTAAGTATGAGGTGTTCTGACTATGAGACTAACAGCTGTAGGTAGGAATATGTACTATAACAAACTTCTTCGTGATTTGTAGAATTAGACTAAAACTTCAAGATTTCTGTATTTATTTTTTTTTTAAATGGGGGGAGGGGGCTAAGATAATGTATGTCATAGTTAAATTGAAGTGAGAGTCTTCTTTTTCAACATGGACCCAAGTTAATTAATTCTAATATCTTAATTGCAATGGAGTCTAAATATATAATAGTGAATTTTTGTTCATACTGTGTCAAAGGATCTGTCATAATTCCTTACTCTCATTTTCTGTGTTGTACTTCTTTAAAAAAGTTAGTGAAATGGTCTGATTTTGGGAAAAACAGCTGAGAACACTTGGGAAGGATGATGTGGTAAGGTAGACAGGAGAAGAAGCAGAGAGACTTGCAGAAAACATCTGGGAGACTGCATTTTGATCAGAAAATCTGAAAGACTATTGAAAGAAGCAGAGAACAGAGGTACAGGTGTCTCGGAGGAAACAGAAAACCTGGAGGGGTTTATCCAGAATTTGCTGCAAATCAGTTAGCCATTGAGCTGAATAAAAACAAGCCTAAAAACGAAAATTTGTCTTGTAGGAGCACAATAGGAGACAGGTACAGCAACACAAACTTTAGGCCTTTCTTTAGCTGTCATTTTGAGTATGTCTGTTTAGACACAGTCTGTCTAAATTGTGAAAAGTTTCACATCTCATTCTAATAATATCTGGCTTCTTGAATGTAAAAGACTTTTTTTTTTTTTTTTTACTTTCATAGGGATAAGTATTTAATCCTTAAGGTCCATCTTAAAGCACTTTAAGTTCCACTTAAAGCATGGTGCTTTAAGTATTCTCCAAGGACTACTTGGAGTTTCTTCATAGGAAGTAAGTATGAAGCATAATTTATGATATGCCATGAAAAAAGATGAGCTTTCTTTCACTCTGTCTTTAGATTCAAAGTGTGTGGATTTCAGAGTGGATTTTGCTATTTTTTCATGATAATGTCAAACTACCTTTCCCTAATTTTGTTCAGTTAAGTGTTTATTTTGCATGTCTTTTTCAATATTTCTGCTGTTAAACCTGTAACTCCCTTCACCAGTCTAAGCCAGGATGTCTAGCCTTTCAAAACAAGGTTAATGTCTCAGAATATTTTCATGGCCCCTT
Source organism: Limnodromus scolopaceus (assembly GCA_028565335.1). NCBI lineage: Eukaryota > Metazoa > Chordata > Aves > Charadriiformes > Scolopacidae > Limnodromus > Limnodromus scolopaceus. The sequence goes on from JAOXNO010000013.1 coordinate 88,156,550, forward strand.
GTGTTTAGAATTTAGACACGTGACCCAAAACATTCTGATGATCTCAGCATAGGCATCCAACTTCTAGAAACCTTGTCTTACTCTGGTTTTTCTCTTCAGGATATCACCAGCATAATGGGTTTGATTGATTAGCTCTTCAAATGTCCAGAGAACAGCCTAATTTACACAAGAAGTCACCAGATTGTGAAGGGGTCTTATATTACCTTTAAATCAACAACGCCTCCACTACCCTTGTTCCCTGCCCAATTAAATCACATAATAATAATTTTTTGTTACTGACAGGCTATGCACTTCTAACCTAGCTATCACTTTAAAACAGTAGATATGTAAAATAGGAGACCTCTTGAAAACTAGATCTGCATATTCTACAGGTATTTGTTCTCACAGGTTGGATTATTTTCCCTTACCTAGGAAAAATTCAAAGACACTATTGTTGCCTTTGAAGTGTAGACCTAATTTACTTGTTTACTTTTGCTCTGGTGGCATTCTGCAATTCAAGAAGCAGCAGCACTGACCTCTGGTAGTCTTGGAGTACTCTTTGTGTAGCTGGAAGCTGGCCTGATCATGACAGAACTGCCCTGGGCACCCAGTGGGATGCTTTGGTTTCATTGTAATAAGAAATTGCCTTATTTGGTGTAATGCAATTGAAACAAAGTTTGTCCATCTCTGCATTAAATGCTGAGGAAGCAATGGTTGTTAGTGAAAAGTGCTTGTCCTTTGAGCGGAATGCGCTATCTGTAATTCTGAAGCTTGGTAGTTCTATGCTCTGGATTTGGCAAAGCATACACTGAACGAACAAGGCTGTTAGCTAAAATGTGCCTCAGTAAGCAATATTCTCTATTGCTTTTTTAAATAAATTGTGGTTTGTGTATGATCTACTTTTTCCCTGACCTTCATGTATTGTTTGTCTTCTTAAAACATAAGCTGTTTTAGCCAGGCCTCTATGCATTTCTCTATGCATGGCCATCAATGAATACATTATAGATGCAAGGACTTTACAAATACCAGATGATATATTTAGCTTTCGTTTCTGCTAATACTTTTTTCTTGCTGATGATAGCAATGTCAAAACCCTAATGTAAAATCACTGTAACAAAAATAAAAAAAAAATTCACTGATCTCCACAGAAGTTTACTTTTTCCTCTCATAACAGTCAATTCCAGTATGTTCTGAGATGGAGTTGATACTTCTGCAGACTTTTACTGAAAGTCCATTGAAAAGCTGCAGAAAGGCTTTTGGTTTTGACTACTGGCAGATCAGATGTGCAGGGTTTCTCTTTTAGCTAATCTGATATCCATCTTTCACGTGTTCTGTCAAAAGAACCCTTGAAAAGAAATGCTTCTGTCACTTCCTATTGTTCATTTCAGCATTCAAAAGGCTGGATAAATGTTACAGGGTATAATGGACATGTCATTTATTAGCATTTAATGTGAAAGATGTGTATATCCTATACAGTTTGCAGTCAAATACCTTGGGAGAAAAGTAAAGTATTGCTTGGGCGTAATTTGTATCAAATTCATAACCTAGTACATCAGATATATTTCTGCAAAAATGATACCTTGTGTCACCTACTGAATTGGATTTGTCAAGTGCTGAACTAAGTCAGGTATATCAACCACAACATCACATACATCATTCTTAGTAGCAAATAAATCACCTACTGAATTGAATGTATCTCTAGTTTAAGAAGACCCATAATAAGCTGATTGTATTTCCATTCACATGTTTGGCTGGATATGGATTTGGTTGTTTGTTACATCCTTGATAAATTAAATGCTTGACAAGCATCTGAGATAACATCTGCTGACATATCCATGCTAAGAACAGGACCAATTGTATGAGCAGCTGAATTGCATGCATCAACTTACAATTGCAATTGCAACTGACACATTCACTGTCTAGGAGACACCAATTGTGTGAATGGGGTGAAACCATTGTCAGAAAAAGTTTAGGTGAGCAACAGCACTTGAGCAAGAAGCTATTAGTTATAGCTGACAAGATAGCTTCAGACATATAGCTGTTTGGCATGAGGTTCAGACATGCACAGAAGATCCATCACAATGAGAAGAAAAGATGGTGGAGAAGGTAGAGAAGACAGTCAAATGTTTTTCATATGTGAAGATCTTCCTTGCTTTTGTCTTAATCTTTGATAAAGGACTCCTCTAGTTCTGTTCTGCCTGTCTCTACCTTAAATTTTGCTGCTTCCTGTATGATTGTGTCTCTTCCCATCAGTTCATGTAATGCTTAAGGTATGGGAATAGATATAAATATAGCATTCAATCTCTGTAGATGTAAGCTGGGCCAGGGAATGTTTCCAACATTGTTATTTAGGTTGACCATCTGCATTTTAAGTAATCTGGGAAGGTGACGTGCATTGGAAATGAGTGTGTTTTATTTAAAGGAAAGCTTGCAGTACATGAGGGAAAAAAAATTCTGCTATCAGAAAGAAGTGCTTCCCTAGGAAAAAAAAGCTAACTAAGAGATTAATTATGTTTTTCCCTGAGGAGCTAGAATGGCATTTCCTCTGCTGCAGAACTGTGGGTGAGCTCTGCCCAAAGTAGAAATATTATTGAAAAACAAGTTCAGGTGGAGGTATACAGGCAGAGAGGGATAGTAGCTTTCTAGATGAATGTGATTAGAATGCCAGGAGGCTTATGAATAAAAACTGTGGTAAGTGAAGAAGAAAAGCTGAGGTGATTGTTGGTATGGTCTGATATACATGGGGTACCCTTTATCAGATGTTGGCTCAGGGTGAATATCTATAGAAAACATTTAATGTTTTCTTAAAGAAACAACAAACCTACTCATTATCGCTGCCTAGCACAGGACATAAAGCACAAGAGCTGTATGTAATATGTATATCGGATAAAGATATTCTTACTTCCCACCCTGGACATACAGCAGTTCAGCTATTACTGCAAATCTTGAAGATTATTGTCCTCTTTAATTCACCTCTAAGAACAGCAGGCTGGAAGACCAATAACTCAGCTGTGCATGAACCATATCAAATTACCCAGTCCTGTTTTTCTCCTTTTTATCTTCCACAGTTCTACAGCAGTCTAAGAAATTCCAATTAGCATGCAGCAGCATTACATGCACCTGGAAGCACAGGCCTGGAAGTTCTGACTCCTGAGTATTTCTTGGAGGTACTTCAATATATTTACAGTTTAGGTCCTTTTGGAATGGTGGCACAACTCAGATTAAGGTGATATTGTTATGTTTTTCACAGGCTTTATAGATCTTTATTTTCCCACCTCTGTTTCATCTTATTTATTTCTACTGTATAAAAGACAAAGAAAAAAACCCTATATTGTGTTAAAATGTCTTCCTCATTCACTCTGATGTCCCAACATTTTATCATCTACCTTTTGATCTGCAGACCTTCAGCCACATTTTATTACCTATACCAATGTAATTGGATGTGGTAAATTATTAGAGACTTCTTGAAGTGGTGTCAAAATTCTATTGAAGTAAAAAAGAATTTCTTCTGAATTCACTTCAAACTTTTTCTTATGGAAAATAAATTAATATTTTCTAGGAGGTATTCAGTATAAACTTTGCTTTATACTCCTTGTGAAAAACACAATTGGCATTGCTATTTCATTATTATTTTTCTCAAACAAAAAGCTACTTATAGAAGGGTAGAAAGAGTCCTGAATCTTCAACAGAGATATTTGAAGATTATCCTAACATTTTCCATAATTGTCCATAGTTCCACTGCTGAAAATTGAACTCCATATCTCAAAAGGAAATGAAGATTATTTACATTCTGATTTGTAGCATTCTTCTGCATTTTTAATTTTTTTTAAGAAGTAGCTGTTTTTGCCTTAAATCACCTTCTGTTGGAGTCATTGATGCTTTAAAAAGGTGCTAATGCCATCTTATATTTCTTTTTAACAGTGGCACTGTAAGCTGTATCTGCTGTCCCAGGTTCAGCAGGGATTTTCTTCTGTTCTTGTAAAATCTCACATAATATACATTGTCAAACTCAAATTGTGCTGAATTTGTAAATAGCTTGTCACCAAAGGGGATTATATACGCACAAACAGCTATAATTTAGTTATCTGATGCCTGTGATACATGTGTCAGGCTACAAGCTCCTGCTATCCTTATTCTGCATTTTTCTACATTAACACCAATTAAAAAGAAGTCAGAGTTTTCATTATAAGCATTTGCCAGCTCTGAGTCTGGAACTGACATTGCGCCTTTTGGGTCAGTAAATAGGAATGTCTTTTACAGGCATTCATTCAGGGCCAAAAGCCATTTCTAACCTCAAGAACAGAAGAGTGCACTTGATAGTATATCTGATTCAGCACCAGATGATACTTTGCATTGTCCCACCAGAACTATGGTATCTTTGCAGATAGAATAGGATGTTCTACCCTGATCCGATTTTTTTTCCAAATCCTACAAATGGAGGTCTGGCTAAGCATCAGACAGAGGTGGGAGAAGACTGAGAGTAAAATTTCAAAGTCAGTATTTATATTATTTCTGCACTGTCTATGAATATCATGTGTATATATGCCAGTTACTGTACAAATGTCCACAGAGGTTTGTCTGTGCAAATAAACTTTCTCATATGTGCACAGTATTAAGTATATAGGCTTACAGAAAAATGGATACCTACAAAGCCTTGGAAGTTTGATGTGCTTTTTAAAATTGAGATGTTGTGAGTATAAGTCAACAAACATTTCCTTTCATTTTTGCCTAAACATGCAAATTTAGATATTTTCCTGACAAAATAATATTTTTAGTAGATACTTATAAGCTATTTATGTTCTTGATTAGTTCTATGTTACAATTTTTAATCTCTGGTGGATTTCGTCTTTCAAAGTAACTATTTTTTTATTAATTCATTAGTCAATATGTATTCAGGTAATCACACACTGGAAAGAGTAAAAGTAAGACATTCTCTTTACAGACCTGTGTTGTGCTGCTGACATTGGTGGCACACCAAATTAAAAAGAGGACAGGGATATTTTGGCCTGCATTCTCTAAGAAAGGAGATGTAAACTAAAAATCAATAGTTGTCTACAAGAAAAAGTTAAAAATAATAGGTAAAAAAAGCTAAAGGCCTGGCCATATTCTCAGCTACACTCCATAACTAAACAATTTCCAATTTAAAAACATCTGGAGGGACGCTTTAAGAGGTGATTAAAACTTCAGGGAAAGGTTTATTTCTTTTTTCTTCCCATTCAATCCAAAGTTGGCGTATTCGCTCTAGCTTTAGGCTGACCTTTACAAATGCTACAAGTAAATATAGAGTTCCTGTGGAAATGGTTGGCCTCTTGAGGAAATTCCTAAGACATATCTCCCTTTTGTAACACATTTTTGGGGTAGCTGCCAATCCTAGAACCAACTTATGTATATAATTATTGAACATCTGCCAAAATGGAATGATGAATGTAAATGTCCATTATAGAAAGCTCAGAGTTTGAAGATGTCCTCCCCAGCTGTTTTTTATAACAAATGGGGACAAACAAGCTCTGGGCAAGTTCACTGATGTGAAATTACAATATTTTATGACTGTATCTCCATTTACTGATATTTATTGCTTTGTTTGCAATGTATAAATAATAAAATTATGATGATGGTAATAATGTGAGGGAAAAGGAACAGTGCAGAATGTGCCTGGTCTTACAGTTAGTGCAATTCTGCTGTTAGTGTTCCCAAAATTCAGAGGGATAGCGCTTGGTCATAAACATCCAGACTGAAGATCTGAAGGCCATCTTTCACTTAATTCTGTTGCTGCAGCATTTCTTCTCTTTGTGGTGTGTGTAGTAGATCAGACTTGGGCTAGGTTTGCGCAGAGATGGATATGTAGGAAGAAACAACAAGATTGTCACAAGGAATAATGCATATCAAATTTTCACAGCATAACCTAAGCAGCTCAGCAGTAATGTGGAATTGAGTTTTCAGTGTCTTAGGGTGCTAGGCAAGAAGATGCAGAAATGCACTGGCTTTAACTACACCAGATATGTGCCTTTGGACCAAAACCTGGCAGAATGATTGAAAGCTTAACAGTGTATTGCTGAAATTGTCCAGATAATTCAGGTGTTGAAGAACTACCTCAACTCTTCTGGGCACCGAGTTCAGAATACATAATAAAGGTATAGCTATATCGTCTCTATTTGAATTTTATACCTAAAACTAGAAGTGAGAGCTGAACTCTCTCTGCTACTCTCATTACAGCTGACAGGATAGCCTGTGATTTGTTTGCCTGACAAATATTGAATGTTTAAGGTATTTCTATACACAGGTGGATATCGTCTCGAATATGATGATTATTCACAGTTTTATCCTCTCTGTTCAGAAGTTTGATATGTAAACCCCAACATTTGCATGTTGGTTGGCCACAAAGAAGGTGGAGATTTTATGTGTATCTTCTCTCTACCCTTGTTCCCTTCCTTTCCAAGCAACATTTGTGTCATTTCAGTTACATGTGACAATTCCCTCTGTAAAGAAAATTCCCACTTTGACCAGGAAAAGGAAAAAATGTTTCCTGAGCTGATATCACTAGTGTGTGCACAAGTATTATTTCACTGTCTTCTCGGTCTTCTTTAGGATCCCACGTTACAGTTAACCTAGAGATGGATTTGGTATATAGCTAGGATGCCTGTTCAAGAAGGATTCTGGATTTTGCTCAGGCGAAGTCCAAGACTAAGGTGAATAATCACAAATACTGAGCTATTGGCTGATATTTAAATACATTTTTTTTAATAAACTAAGTAAATTACTTCATGGAATTTTCAAAGTAATATGAATTCAATGCCAACAGGCTTATTATTTGATTCTGAATTTAATTAAGGCTTAATCAAAGCAAGCGATATAAAAAATTCAATTTGTCAGATTACAGGTTTTCTCAGTGTTGGTTGGGTGCATGTTTTCCTTTTTCTAGGAGTCAGTGATGCAAAAAGACTTATTAGTTTATTAGTTGTGGTATTACAGAAGCACCTAGGTTGGAAGGGACCTTTTAAGATCATCTAGTCCAACCAAAAAAAAAAAACAAACCACCACAAAAAAACCACCAACCCAACACTAATCCATATCCCCGAGCACCATGTCAACTCGTCTCTTGAATACCTCCAGGG
>JAOXNO010000013.1:88167729-88211855 GCA_028565335.1 Limnodromus scolopaceus
GGGCTGCCCAGGGAGGTGGTTGAGGCACCATCCCTGGAGGTATTCAAGAGACGAGTTGACATGGTGCTCGGGGATATCGATTAGTGTTGGGTGGTGTTTTGTGTGGTGTGGTGTTTTGGGGTTTTTTTTGTTTGTTTGTTTTGTGGGGTTTTTTTCCATTGGTTGGACTAGATGATCTTAAAAGGTCCCTTCCAACCTAGGTAATTCTGTGATTCTGTAATAATGTTTTCTTTAAAAGAAAAAAAAATAAAAAAGAAACCCAAGCCTATATCCTACTGGCTTTATGAAGATAGTCTTGCTTCTTGTTAACACTATGAATGCACTAAAGTAACCGAAGAATTTGAGACATCACCTTGTGGCAAATTATAATTAGCTCTGCATTATTTACAACATGTGATTAGATACCAAGAGATTTTTCAAAGGTAGCATAAAAAGTTACAATGAAGGTGATAATGATTCTTTTGGAGAGATGTTCCTTTGTTCATTTCAGCATCCTCATAAATGTTTAAAGAATATAAATTAGGCTTCCAAGCCAATTAATTTGTCTGTTTCTCATCTCTAGTGATATATTTTAATTATACTTTCATGCCTCTAAGCTTCAGAGTGGAAGACAGCACGCACTGATTACAGGAAATAAAACCTGTAAAATTCCAAAAGGATAATGGAATAAATTCCACAGTTTTGTGCCTTAGACTCATTCCATATCATTTTGTAAATATGGAAACAGCGGTTTAAGTCTTAAATAGTTATAATTTGGTGAGGCATGTAAAGCTCATAATTTGGGTGAACAGTGTACTTTGGTTCATCTTGAATGTTACATGCTAAATTTACTCCATGAAATAAAACCAATATATGATTCATTTTGTACTACAATATACAGGCTTAATTAATTTGTAGTCTAGAATATATGCTGAATAATAAAAATCAATTTCCTGTTTTTCAAATATATTTACTCTTCACTATTCAATCCTTTGTCTAGTTTTGATCTTAAAGTATCCCTAATATTTAATGCATACAACTGCAGAGTGTTTTTGAGTCAATGAACCTCAAAATGGAGCTTGGGTGCATGAAGAAGTTGATTTTTTATTACAAGTAAACTCCCAGGCTAACTATTAATAAGACTTTTTCTGATCATGTAAAACTGGCAGGCAGCAGTAATACCTATTTCTAGCAGATTTGTGCTAAGTTGTTGTGTTGCTTGCTATCTAGTCTTTCTCAAAAGAATTTTCTACAGGAGAGCACGCTCCTTTAAGCTATACTTTGATATTTACTTATCAGTTTAAAAAACAAACAAACAAACAAAAAAAAAAAACCAAAAACAAATGAAGAAATAAAGACAGGAAAGGAAAAACAAGCCAGCTATCCTCCTTCCCACAATGAGATCCTCCCCTCAACACTTGCTTTGGTGAGTTTATTTCAAGGAAAATCCATCTATTTTAGCATTAATTTGATGGCAGTACAGGTAAGTGATTATGAAAACATCTATTAACGGGTAGTATTGTAGATCCACCCTGTAAATCTCTACCTGACACTCAAATGTTTTCTGTCTCATCTATCTGTTTCAACTTTTTTTCTGGGCATTATTTGTTTTCATTTAATGTTCTGTGAACTGTTTCCTTCTGCAGCGGAAATCTGCACACACAGTTCCAAATTGAAGAACTTGAAGAACATTAGGTGAGGTTGTGGCAAACACCTGTAACTTGAACAAATGGGAAATGCTTAATTTGGTTTAGATTTTTTATACGTGAGAGAAATCTTTTTTTTTCCTCTCCTGCCAGGCTGTGTTTAGAGGAATTTTGGAAGTGGAATATTTATCCCAATTCCAACCCTTTTAATGCCTCTTCAAGGTGTTAAAGATGTTATAAATAAATATAAATTGTTCTCTACCCCCTGCCCTGAACTTACATGGGGAAAAAATAAAACAAATAGTTACCACAGAGTATTTAGACTCCTTCACCTAATACAACATAAATAGAGAAAGAAAGGTGGGTAAGAAGAATGAAAGGTTGGTGTAGTCATGGACAGTACCAAGGTTAAACAATGGCTTATTTTGCTAAGCCAGCAGTCTTCATCAGCATAGAAGTCACATTAAGTCATAAATTGAATAGAAGAAGAAACTTTTGTATTTAGGTTTTACTTTTCAGCACTTTAAGTGCATAAAAGTGCTGTTAAAAAGTATATATGTAGTCCACCTTCTTCCTACTTTGTAGCCTTTTAACATCAGGGTAGGAAAGAATTGTCAGTATAGCTAAACCTGAACAGACCCTGTGTAGCCCTCTTGGGTTTTGATATAGCTATCAATTGACTTGTTGCCCTGATTATGAATCCTGTTGGTGTAGTCTCTTTGCTGTGCATATTTGCCCTTCTTATATTTTAATTCAAGGGAGCCCAAGTCAATAAGTATTTGCTGCTAATTAATCAACCTACTTTCCAGTCTACGAACAACTTGTTCATAAACAAACAAGGGAAGACCCTGAATTCCAAGTTCATTGAGAGGATGAAACCTAAACTGAATTCTATGTACACATTTTGTCTGCTGGAACTTCTTTCTAGTTCTTTGCAAAACCAACCTTTCCATTGAAAGACTAGGCAGAAAATTAGCTGCTGTGGATAGCCTAATTGCTGCATGTGTTGCTAGAGGACATTCCTGCTATAAGAAACAGCTATCATATGGCTATGCATCATGATCCAGGCTTTTTAGCCCTCTTATCTCTTCTCATTGCCAAGCTGCAATTTGTGTTTCTTCTTCTCTGTTTGTATCCTGGAAGGCTGGGGAAGTAGGTGAAGAGAATTGAACCACTGTTGTGTAATTTCCAATGTTGGAGCTGGGTACCCTGATGAAAGCATATCTTATTTATAGATTTATTAACTCATAGCTTCCTCCCTGCATCTTTTAGAGATTCATTGCTTTGAATCCTTGCCAAAAGAACAAACTCCATACTTCTACTTTGGTCTAAAGGCCATGAGATTGTGCTGCAGAAAGCTCATGGGAGTGAATCCTATTCAGGAGTGAGATTCATTGGGACTACATTTGAAAGGAAAAGGGCATAGTAAATAAGAGAAAAGCAAATAGGAAAAAAAAAAAACCAAGCAACAGACCTGCATTCATAATTTTCACATGGAATGAAATATTTAATCAACATATGTTGACAGGCGCTCTATAAATGCAATTACTCTTTCTATAAATAGGAAAGTGATGTGTAGAAGGTCATTATTAAGAAATGGTGCAATAAGCAGTTCTCTTGTTTTGGATCCTCATAGAAAAACAGCTTCAGTCATTGGGGACCCTAGAAAAATTCTTAGCTAAACTTAGACACCATAACCTATATTTATGTTCCAAATACAGTGGCTTTTTCCCCCCTCTTAAAATCATAACATTTGTGCAGTTCTGCTTGGACATTGACATTATGCCCCTCAAGGCATGATTTAAACATCAGTAGATAAACAGCCTGAGACCTGTGTGCTATTTTTCAAGATAAATTTTCATATAGCTTTTTTTAGGAACTTTCCAATAATGTTTTAAGAGTGAAACTAAACCTGATTTTTAAAAAATGCATCCTGTGCAAATGCAGATAGAATATTTTTTTTTTTAATTTAAATAAATTCAGAATACCTCTGTGATTTCTTCAACGACTTTTTATGTTGAAGAAAAAAAACAATAATAATCCTCTGCTACATGCCCCTCAGGTTAAACTACACTAAATGTTTTAAAGTCCAAGTTTAATTTATGCTGTGAAACATTCTACTACATATAAATCAGAGGTGAATATATTCTTCTAAGTAGAGCAAATAATTAATCATCTATGGGCTCAAAATTTAGGCTGTGTCACAGAATCACGGAATCACAGAATCACCTAGGTTGGAAGGGACCTTTTAAGATCATCTAGTCCAACCAACAGAAATTAAAACAAACAAACAAACAAACAAACAAAAAAACCCAAAAACCAACACACACCACCACAACACACACACCACACCCACCACACAAAACACCACCCAACACTAATCCATATTCCCGAGCACCATGTCGACTCATCTCTTGAATACCTCCAGGGATGGTGCCTCAACCACCTCCCTGGGCAGCCCTTTCCAATGCCTGACAACCCTTTCAGTAAAGAAATATTTCCTAATATCTAACCTGAACCTCCCCTGAGGTGTCATTAACTTCTGGTTGATTTTTGATTGAGCACAAGTCCTGTGGTATCTAGCTCACATTAAATGATGGTTAGAGAAAGTCCTCACAAAAATGCTGTCTTTATGATTTCAAAATTATTTTTTTCAAATAATAATTGCTGCATTATTAATATCTGCTTTAATAAACATTTAATGTACTAGTCTCTTAGATATTTTTCTGTTATTTCTTGGAAATATATATTCAATAAACATTCAGCTTTGAGCACATATTTAACTCTTGATGAAGTTAATGGGATTACCTATATGTTTAAAATTGAAGTACTTCAAGTACTTTGCTAAATCTGAGGTTTAAAGGGATGGCAAATTCATAAGAGTTACAATTCATAAGATGCACTTGTGGGTTTAGAACATTTTAAAAGTATGTTATTTTTGTCTTTTCTAATTACAGCTTAAACACCAGCAGAAGATTAATCTTTATATATGATTCAAAACCTTGAATTGGCAACAAGAACTCGCAAGAAAGTTGGTTGTCTGTGAACTTTTCAGCAAATCTTAAATATAATCTCCACCAGAATTGGATAACCTTGTTCCAGCTGGTGAGGATTTCGGTCAGTTTTTACTTTCCCTCACATGTGTAACTTTTTCCATAGACTGAATTATAACATTCAGTACTTTGTCATGTCTCATAGAAGACAATGACTTCGTATTTATTGCTAATAGAGAGTTGTAATGTATAAAATAGAATTTAACAATGAAATGGCTTTCTACAAATATGTTTGGTTTGAATAGTGTAGAATAATATAAGAGTCTAGAAATACATTGAATTGGTCTATGATTCAAAAGATACTTAGAAGGTAACCCACACATTTTCCAGGAGGATGGAACATCTTTACAATTAAAAAAAAAGAAGCATTATGTTACTTTCTAATTTGCTGGAATTTAAGATGTTTTCCTAAATGACAATGAAAAAGTATTCAGAACAAAATCACTTTTGATTTTAAATATAATAAATGTATTCCCATTGAAATTTCAACGCCATTACAGATCTCTACGTAGGTTGTATTCTACATAGGTATAGGTTGACCTATACGTAGGTCATAAACAAACAAGGAAACAAAACTAATTCTAGATCAGGTGGTGCATATAAATGTATAATGTTGGTGTTCTTCTCCCCTACTGACGCAGGTAATTTAGACTAATGGACTGGGATCACGGAGAATATGTCTGCAACAACCACAAATCTAAAAGAAACTTGGAACATAACTGATATCTTTTTGGTGATAGGCAGAGGTGCTCTCTATGATGAAAGGAAACATCGGCTATCAGAAAGAAGTGCACCTGATAGCTTTAGATCTGTTCCTTAGACTCTATTTTTTATGCTTGATTGCTTCTAAAATTGTTCTGGCAAACTAAAATTTGTGTCAAACAAATTTCTCTACAGAAGTTGCCAAAGAGGGTAAAAAAGAATTACCATCAAGCCAAGGGTGTCTCCATCAAGCTACGGGAGGTTATGGCTTCATGTTTTACCTTTCCACTGCAACAGGTATCATTTAACACGTGTATGCTTCTTCCACTACAAAATTCAATGGTTCTTTTCTGTCCCTCTGCGAAGAGAAAGTTTTCATCCAATTGCTTTAAGCACCTTTGGTGATACTTGAAACTCATCTTATGAAATGACCTATTTTTTACAAGGGCTTTATTAGTTCTTTTTGGTTTTATTTCAAACTGGTAAGCTTTGCTGCAGTTTTTAGTATATCCATGTGTTATTGAAGTGGCTGAAGCAAGGCAGCAATGCTGTACTGAGGAGAGTAGGAGGAAGCCAAAAAAGCTGGAATGAATGAAGAACACACATGCACATAAAACGGACAGCCCCTCACCGAAGAAGGAGCTAGAAATAGAGTTTAATGAGAAGATGTGGCAGACTGCGCTGATCTTGTACAGCATGGCTGGACAAGCCTGGGAGGAGCCAGGGCAGGGTTTTATTTGCGTTTCCTCCCCTGCCACTGTCTCTCTGTGCTCCTCTGTGGGTGTGCAGATTAGCTTTTATCATATAACTCAACAGAAATGATAGAATTTGAGTTTTGGTTTCTCCTCATTCCCACCAGTTTTCATCCAATGTGACAGCTAAGGCAGTACTACTGGAAATGATTCTCTATTTGAGACAGACCAAAGAACTCAATCGTTTTCCTTTAAGTTGCACTATTGTGGAAATAGCTGGTGTGGGTTTGCAGAGGTGTATATCTTTATATATATAAATAACATCTTTATTTAAAATTATATTTCATTTAGGTTCTTCTCAGATGTTCTGATTTATAACTAATATTTGCTTTGAAAACATAGTGAAGGGGGTTTCACTTAGAACCCAGGAAAATGGAGTAAGCTTGAAATATGAAATGTCTGCTCCTTTTTCCTCCATAAAACTAAAATTTTATGTTTGAGTATTTTGATAGTCACTCTGTCGGGAGGCTTGTTTATTATTCATATATATATATATAGAGAGAGAAAATGCTAAGAATTGCAGAGATTGAGAAACTCATTGTTTTTCATGGGGAGAGTTCCCACGGACACACATGAACGATGAATCAGGAGTTTTCTTAGCTGAAAGGAAAAAAAAATTAAGGGATCCAGTGTTTATAGACAACTGGAGAGAGAAAAAAAATAAGCACAAAATATGTTACCATTAAGAAAAATTACTTATTAGGGCAAGTATATTCTCTATTCCTGGAAATGTTTGTGTTGAGAATGGATCACTTTCTAGAGTTATGCCCCAGTTTGGCCACAAGCAATTGATTGTATGCCAGCATCAAGAGTTAAAAAAGTACTTGCATGGCTTGCAACTTACAAAAGTCAAAGAAGAGTATAATGATATGCTATAAAAAGGGCTATTCCATTTAGCAGAAATTATTATATGATCTGTTGTGCAATATTCATAATGGCTTTTTATTGTTTTTAATAAATATAAAAATGAAATCAGTGTTAAATATGATGAGCCCTGCTTTTATCAGTTAAATGCGGTAGCTCACCTTTTATAGGCTATGCAGGACTGATCATTATAGATGCATTCAAAATCCGTTTCTTCCTAAGCATGTCTGTATAGGTCAAGCATCTATCAACTTCAGGTAACAAATTTATAATTCCCATTGCTTTTTGGTTTGGCTTAATGTCATTTCATGTGATTTTCCATCCATTCTCTTTTTTTTTTTTTTCTTTTTAAAGTTGTGGCAGCCATGGAATAATAAAAGTGTCAGAACAGGCACTGTGGAAGATCAGGAAGAGCAACAGCATTTGTACCGGCTCAAGGCAGTAGGCTCTTGGAGTCGGATACCTTCTGTTCCTGCTGCCAAGGCTGACATGCTGATGTGTTTTGGGGAACCCACAACAATATATTGTCATTTAGACATTTATTCTATCACCTGATGACGTCTCCCCACCTGGGAAGGGAAATCGGGAAAAAACAAGGAAACCTGAGGGTTGAAATATAAACACATTTAACAGAATAAGAATAAATAATTAACATTAATAATACTAAAGAACCAATATTGATGCCAATATAAAATATACAAGGATTACACTCAGCCAATTATATCAGTAGGAAGCTGTGCACTCCCAGCAGTGAACAGCAAATGTCAGACACTGTGAGTGTTACAGCTTCGGGAGGAACAGAAGGCCTCAGGGGTCCAGCACCGGGGCAAGAAGTTCTCAGGATCTCAGCCAACAAGGAAGAGAAAAAAAATCCCTAGGAAACTTTTTCATTTATACTGAATGTGACATTCATGGAATAAAGTAATCCTGTTCGCCACCTTGGGTCAAGTGCCCAAGTCTCGCTCCTCCTCCTCCCTGCACGTGACTAGCTTGAAAAACACTGAAACTTTGAAACCCACATACCATAGCTGGCTATAAAGTAAATATTTCCAAAAATTCAGGTGCTAAAGTATTTTAAAAATGTAATTTTCCCTAGCATTACAAGAGACTTTACTGCAAAGTAAAATTACTGAAAGAGAAACTAATCCTGTGTCACTCAAACCAGGAAAAATGAGAAGAATGGACTCATGCTGCCACTCAGGGACGTGGCACAACAGCTTGGGTACCAAGCTGACAGTGAAACTGTGGCTTCTCTACAGCACTGAGGATTGTTTATTTATATTCGGTGACAGCTTTAGTATCAAAAGTTGCTTTACTGGATTTTGGATTTGACCTCAAGTATGAGGCATCTGCAAGTTTTTTAGAGACTCATCTGAAGGCCCTAAGTTCCCTGGTTGCCTCTCTTCAGAAAATAATAAATAAAAAGTGTTGGCAAAAAGACAGAAGAGATTATCTTTATTCTCATTATCTTGAACCCTACAGCATACTATTGATGCTCTTTATTTACATGCAAGTTTTGTATGGTACAAGGCTCCATGTGGAAACAGCACTGATCACAATATTGTACCGCTAATTACTGCAGTGCAATTACAGGAAGTGAAATTCTGTCTACCTTGAAATGAATTAGTAGGGACATCATCTTTGTCATGCTTTGTCATGCCTATGGTCATTTGCCATAAAAGCTGTTGACTTTGCATACTGAAAATGTCAGGGTTTCTTGGAAAGTAAAGTTATTAGACGGTGAAGGTCAAATTTTTATAGGAACATTAGCAATAAGATTAAGCTACTTCTTGACACTGAGATATCAAAGGAATTATTTTGGTAATCAGGTTTGGTGAGGCTGATGCAGCTGAAACTTTGGTAGCCAAAATGATGTTTGGAAATCAATGTCTGGATTTAAGCTGAGAGTCTATGACATCTCTCTGCAGTTTGTCTGCATTTATATAGTAAGAAATATATTGCTTTCTGGAGAAAACTAGGAAAAATAAACTAAACAAAAATCCCTGAAAAAACCCACTATTTTTCCTTTTAACATAGCTGTGGGCCACTCTTTCTTTTTATTCTACTAATTTCACTATTAGTCTCTTGCACCTATTTACTCTGGTGTGAGAGAGCAAGAAAGAAAGATGTTACAGCACAACAAACTAGTGCTCTGTCTGCTCAGCCTCCCTATTTTGACCTGTGCTCTTGCACGTTGGTGAGAGAAACACAAATAAAAATAAACAACCTCTATGATACTTTATTAAGCTGAAAGAGAATGTGAATAAAAGCCTGGTGGGTGCAGTATGTCATGCACCTGTATCTTGTCTAATGTAGCTGTGCATATTTACACTACAAACTATTGTGAATCTCATTAACTTTTTAACCTTTCTGCTGTCTTATGCCAGTGAGTTACTGTTAGCAGTATGCTGAGTGGAATATATTGAAATTGTAAAATTAACATTTTAAATGATGTAATTTCTTTCAAGCTGATTGTAGTCTTTATTTTAAGCTCTCAAAGAGATATTGTTCTTTTATTATTTCACTAGTATTTATTTAAATATTCCAAGTGGAGGTTGGAAAAATTAAGCTTGGTGGTATACAGACAGAAAATTAGATTTTTCTGCCTCAAGCTGCATACAGTTTAAGTGCTCACACAAATAAAACTACCAAATTGTAAGGGCAAAACTCCATCTTTATTTCAGTTGATGGCAAAAAATGTTGTTGTCTTTAGTCAAGCTGGAATTTCTTTGTACGTATCTTTGAATAAAAAAAGTTTACAAAGGAATTCAAGAGAACAAAGTGGGATAAAGGCAAGCAAGCTAAGTGAGAGAGAAAGGTGTTATAAACTTGGTCTTGAAAAAGTCTTGAATGGGAAGCATGAACTTCAGCATATTTTGTACGGCAAATGATAAAAGTCTTTCAAATCTTTTCCTGGAAGCTGTACTATAATGAAATAAGCCCATGGCTCCCTATACCATGAAGAGGTTCCTTTCTCTGAACCTCTGAGAAAGTAAAAGAACAGAAAACACAAAGGCATCAAGGCTGAGGTACTTCAGGAGCTTATCATCTGAAACCAAAACACTGCTAGGACAGAGTACCTGCTGCTGTAAATTATAAACTTCGGGTAACTGTACAAATACTGTCAGTAATGGGATGAAAGCAGAAATGCAAATGCATGAATAATTGATTGTGACCTGCCCTATGGGCAAATAGTTTACGTTCCTTTAGGAGCTAACTTTTTCATAAAGAATCAGGTACAACAGAGATCTTACACCCTTCTTTCTTGGCGTTTCTGAACAAGCCTCAGGTTTAACAGAAAAAGGCATTCCAGCCATGCTTTCTGTATCTGGGACAGTAGGCATAGCCTGAGGTAGGTTTTTCTCTTTTCCTCCCACTTCTGCCATGATGCTTTTATTGCAATGATGTTTTAGGATATATCAGCGTTCCCCTGTAAAAAAGCTTCTTTTGTTTTGCTTGTTTCCAGTCCCTCTCACCCCACTCCAGGGCCCAGTCATCCTAAGAGATTAATGTGTGCACATCCTGGAAAGATTGGGATAATATGAATCTCTTCCATCTGTATGATAAAGTACTAAGGCCCTCACTGTCATCGGCAGTGAGAATAGGCTGCATGAGTGGAAAGAATTGAAAGCTCCAAGTCTGGAAATGATTGCAGGTTGGTTTTTTTTTCTTTTTTTTACAATCAGGATATCAGTTACTAAAGTTCATTTTGAGTGGGTAGATGGTCTAAGTATTGCCTCTGTCAGTCTCAAGTACTGCCCTGTTTCATTGGAAATGAAGCACTGATCATATGGGGCTTGCTCTAACACCAGGTTCAGTGACAGCTCACGTTATTAAAGAGAATGCTCACCCATAAAGTTGAAAACTGCTGCTTTAATGTGTCAAGCAATCTTTTTTTTGTGTGTGTTATCTGTCAGACCTGCAGCTTCTCCTGGAGCTGGGTCAAAGTTTTGCATCTGAACACATGTACTGATAACCCTGTAAGTTAAACAGGAGTACAGATCCTGACAGATCTCTCTAATTGCAAATCTTATCTGTTTTACATTTCTGTTAATTTCCTTTATTGCTGTCTTCTTTATGTGTGCTCACTATTAGTATCTAAAGATGCTAAGCAACATTTAGTAGAGAGGCTCTTTTATAAATGATCATGTTTGTATGCTGCAGCATTGGGCACCAGCACATTTTAAAGTGAAAAAGTTTATGTAAATTCATTGCATGAACAGCTAACATAGAATTGCTATTTTGAAAGACATAAGATAATAGATTATTTTAAGGAACACATCTGTCAGCTGTGCATCACTAGTCACATTAAATACTAGCCATAGCTTTGAACTTATAATGTAGGAATATCCTTGTGCCATATGTCATTATTCTACAAAATGTGTATGTGAAAAGTTAGAATTTAAATGCAAGATAATGTTTGCCCTCCACTTGGTGCTTGGTTGCCCAGACTACCTAGAATCAAGTGTCATAGTGGGAGGGTTTAGGAATGGCTGGTTGCATTGAACACAAGCAATGCAATGCATTCTAATGTGCATGTCAGGATGTATGTATTACATGCGTAAATGACAAGGTAGCTGAAGGTCACAGAGGTATGACACTCAGTCAAGCAGACAGACTTGCACTCTGGATGATGTCCCCAAACTACTTTTAAAACAACAGCAAAATATTATATTTTTTGCAGTGAAATTTGTTAATGTGGCTACTAGATGTGTCAAGGTCTGAGGCGGTCATTTTTACTGTCTTGCCTTCTAGATGCTTGTGCCAGAGAGCCATCAAGATGTACTGGCTGTAGTGTGCATCATCTTCTCATAGTTGTAGTGCTCTAAATCGCTGTGACCATATATTATCCTTCTGGTCTGACACAGGTAACAGCTGTGAAAACTTAATTTGAATTTCTAACAGATTTTATGTTATGCATGCTGTTAGAAATGAGAGAAATACCTTGAAATCCTCATTGATGATTCTGATGCACTGGTTATCCTCATGCCATTCATTCCACATGAACTCTATTTATCACCTCTTAGTTGAATATGATATTAATCAGTCTTAGAGTTCTCCAGTAATCACCTAAGAAACTGTATTATCCCGTTGTCTCCTCTACTGCTGTGGGACAGGACTTTTGTCTTCAATTAGCTGACAAAAAAGATAGCAGCACAAATTTATTCTTATTGTAACTCCACTGGAATCAATGTTGAAAAATCAGGCATGAATTTTGCTTGCTATTTCTTCAGCCTTGAATGTTCTAGAAGCAAAGAGGACATAAACATTATGTTGAAGATTCATAATAAAATATTTGGTAAACGCTCTTGATGTTTTTAATTGGGTTAGCCACTGATGATTCTCAATCTGCAGGTGAAGGTGACTGAAACAGTTGGAATTTTAAAAGAATGGCGTCTTCTAATTCATAGGACATCTTTCACTCATCCTATCCTTCTTTCATTGTATCTATGACTGTGCTCAGTGTGAGCTCAATATAAGCTAATTTCACCAAATGAGTGCTCTACAAGGAAATTTCTTCTCCAAAACTTCCCACGGGCATGTTTGAGGTTGCAGTCATCTGTAGCAGATGACAGCTTCTGCATTGTGTTCCTTTCTCTTTGACTGAAAACTAGCAGAGCCCTTGGATTGCAACGGACTTGGTAAGTAGAATACTGTCAGAAGGAATATTCTGTCTGGCAGCAGATATTTGAAGTAAGTCCAGTATGAGCTGAGAAAGTTCAATTTTCTTGTATTCTTGAGCACACTGCCAGAAAAAGAAATTCTTTTTCTGCTCTGTAACTCATAAGTCTTGCATACCATACTGCTTTATAAAGGAATACAGTAGTATAAAGTAATTTGATGTTTTTACTGCTCTAGAGCTTTTTTTGTGAAACTTGGTTTCTGCAACATCCTTTCCACTCTAACAATGCTTACATAGCACTATTTTAAAGAAACTAGTAAAATAGCTTGGCACAGCCACAAGAATGAAATTCTTCTCTAACCTGTTCAGCATATTCTCTATAGCTTTTATTTTACCTCTTTTCTTAATCTCTGAGTGGAATAAAATGCTAGATATTTAATGGCAGAAGAATATAAAGCTTGGACACAAGTTTACTGCTGCAGGACTGCACTATAAAGAAGTGTGCCTTGCATTAATGAGTAGTGAATGCAGTCATGTAATTTTGCTTCACAGATCAAAAAGGATGGGGAAAATTAATGTTAAGCCTTTTTAGTTTTTCTTTTCTTTTTTTTTTTTTTCCCCCTCAAATAGTGGAGTTGTTATTCCTTGAGGAGTGGTAATGTTTGGATGCTGTAAGGAATGCACATTAAATTTTATTTAGACCATGGTTCACAAAAGTCATCAATTTCAGGTATAAAATCTGCATTAGATTTCCAAGTATAAACACTCTGAGCCTAGCTGCAATCCTCAAACAGGACACTATTTTTCTGTCCTAGTCTTCTCAGTACTGGCTGAAATTGTAGATGCAAGTCTTGCTTTTGAGCAATCCAATAGCTAAATGAGTAAAACATGCCATTATTCAGCTACACTCTCATTAGTCTGTGGAAACCTCATATGACTATTATTTAGCACTATTTCATGCACCAATAGAAATTCTAATTCTAATTCTAATTCTAATTCTAATTCTAATTCTAATTCTAATTCTAATTCTGATGCTTTTAAATAGAAAAGTTCCTGTTTTCCTTCGCTTGGCAGTGTTTTCTAGTGAGTTCATGTCTGTTGGGGAGATGCTCTCTAAGATTTAGAGATGATGGTTGTTAAAGGTCTAAAACTCATGCGGTTCCCAAGTACAGGTATGTATTTTTGCAGGGTACTCATAAATTAAGATTCATTATTTGTACCCTGGATGAACGACTCTCTCCTGCCTAGTTTTCATGGATGTGGTGTGTCTGAGTTACATTTCAACACTACTCTCTGCAACAGTTTTCCTGAGATCCTTTTCTTGTCTAAGCTGCTAGCCTGGAAACTCACTCTGGGCTCTAACAATTAAACAGGGTTCTTTTCACCTGACAACTTGGCAGCAGTAACAAAGGCTTACTGGGCATGTTATACTCTGACCTACCTCTGTGCAACTTCACTTCCAAGCACACGTCATTACCACTCTGATTTTAAGACAATTAGGTTTCACAGCTATAGCTGAAGGCCAGATCTACCCTCCAGACTTGTCCTTCATGATGATGATGATATGGGAAACTGAAAAAACATGTAGCTGGATTGCCCAGGGTCATGGCATTTTTCAGATGGGCTTTCAGGAAGCTATTTGAAGCACAATAACTATAAAAAAAACCCCAAAAAAACCTTTCAGCAAAGGAGCTTGCTTTAAGCACTCTGCCTGCAAGTGTAGTGGGTGATCCCTGATTTGTGAACAAAACATTGCTGTGGTCTCACCTTGTGCTTCCCATCTCTATGGTAACAGATGGGGAGGGGGGAATTAAGCATCTAGATGACAGCTGACCAGACAAAACTGCATGGAATAATGATCACATTTTGCAGGCAGGGAAAATTCTCTGATAAGTGGACATCAAGGGTAATGCTGACCAGGTTTGTAGGTGAGGAGAGATGCCTCTGCATCTCTGGCTTTGGCCTTTGGCGCATCTGTATAAATTTTGACTCTTTGAAGCTTTCCCAGTTCAGTTGCTGATAAACCTGAGTATATCCCTTGAGTTCCCTATATACTTTTCTTGAAATCTTAAGGTCAAATGTTGACAGGCAGTTCAGGTAACACTTGGGGGATTTTCTCCAAAAAATCTGCCTCCAGTGACAATCCCCTATGACTTTAGGGCTATCTCACAAATCCAAGGATTTCTGCAGTGGTTTTGGTATTCATCTGATGCTACTCTGTTTCCTTAACTCTGGCTGCTCCTCATTACACTGTCTTCCAGGGCACACAAGGGCACTGAGGCTGCCATAGGGATGGAGAGAAGTACATAGAAGGGTAGGCTACTTGACTTTTCCAAGCACTAAATTTGTCAAAAGTGGGATTGACAGACATCACTATAAAAATTTGGTTCAGTCAAATGGTGAGTTTTGGAGTTAACCATTAAATTTGGGAAATACTATTTTTTTTTTTTCAAAACCCACGTTTGTTAGGTAAGAAATAAAGTTTAAAAATATGTCAACCCATTTCTTTCTTGGTTTTGGTTTTATTTTTTCATGAAACAATGTGCGTCTGTACTGTATGTTGGTGATTTTTTTAAAAAAATATTTTTAGTTGCTGAGCAAAATATAAATTTTAATATTTTTGCACCTCTTCTTTAGGGGTATAGAGAAAGGATCCATTGGAGAGGGTTCAATGTGAGGGTGGTCTAAAGAAGGATGTGATGTAAAGATACAACAAAGTGTAAGTGTGAAGAAAGGAGAGAGAAAGACTGTCTGGATAAGTGATTGTCCAGAGCCTTAAATGTGGTCACTATTGGTTACCATTCACGTTCATGACTGACAGCCAAGGTTACCTGAGCAGCTATTAGGACTGCAGGTGAATATAGATGACACTGAAGTAATGTTGTTTACTGAGAGTCTGACAGGTTTCAAGGATAAACTACAAAGCGCCACTGATGAAGTCAAATGACAGGGACACCACAATTTCCTTGTCTTTAATTTTTTTCTAATGCATCGTGATCTGCAAAGTAATATTGATGCTACAGTAGTTCCTAAAATAGATGCCATTATGTTCATTAGATGCTTCACATCTGGATATCACAACCAGCAACTTCTGTAAGAAGGGGAGGGAATGTCATTTTAATCTTTTCTGAGTTTTCTTGATTAGATATCTCAGACTTCATAAGCATTTATTTAATTCATATTAGCATTTAACAGTCAAATGCCCTCAATGGTGAAAAATTACCCTAGAGGCTGCATAGAAATTAATGGTTATTCTGTGACAGATCTTCTCTCTGACAAGGACTTAAATATTGAAATTCTAATTTATTTATTATGCAGGAAGATGACATTTTATCCCTCCAGCCATTTGACAGGAAGACACTATAATTATGCCTTTCCCTAGGTTCCCATTTTCTCTCCTGTACCTTTCTGTGAGATTATGAGAGTTCAGACTCCTGTTCCCAAACAGGTTCACCCTTACAACAGCACATTTGCAGTAATCAATGCAAATGCAGTGACTGATTCTTTCTAGACCATTTCTTCAAACTGAAATTTCTTTGCCTTCACAGGCTGTTATGGGGATGACAGATGGCAGTGTGTTTGTTAGGAAAAGTAGAGGTGACTTTAATGCACTCTCTGTACATCTCTATGCCTGCTCTATTATTAAGCTCTGATTTGTTCTGAGAGAGAGCACAAAAAGCAGCCACTGTATCAGAACACTATCCTGGAAAATAGGGGTTGTGGAAATATTACATGTAGTTGTGGTTTGTTCGAGTAATTGCCTGTAGGAGGACTATTATTAGTATATTGCAGACAGAAACTGAGGACAAGGAAACACAACCAGAGCAAACTTCTGGCAGCTACATTGTTTATGCAGTCATTCATTTATGCTGTAGAAGAATATTGTGAAGAATTTGATAATGCCATTGGTGGCTTATAATGTGAGTGGTGTGTCACATGGGCAGAAAGGGCCGTGCAGCCATATCAGTCCCTAAAGACAGCTAACTGCAAACCACATCTGATATTTTGACATTAACTTGCAATGCCAGTCTTGTACATCAGCTTGGTACACTGGAGCTGTCATGCATGACTTACTAGCATTTCTGAAAACAAAACTAAGAGCCAAATAAGAATTTGGAAGAAAGCTGGAAAGAAATGGGTGGACTTTAAACCTGTGAATTTTGGAGGGGCCTGGGTAAGTACCAGGAAGCTGCAACACAAGTGTGTAGATGCTGGGCTAGCTTCCCTACTTTCTCACGGTATTCCTGCAGCCACAGCATGTGAAAGGGGCCCCTTCACCAGCACACTTAACTGGAAATCAGTCACCCGCTTACTCACCGTCCGGGGCAGCCCCTGCACCCATATGCTAATGTGCTCCCCCCTCATCAGCAAAGAAAGACCAAGGAAGATGAGTGGTGCTTTGGGTGAAGGTTATACAAGCAGAATAGCCCGCAGGGTTACATCCAGGCCCTCTTCCTGGCGTGCCTTGGATTTCTAGTTAAAAGTGTGACTAATCAAGGCACCCTCCTTCTAGCCTGGGATGTGAACTTGGGAGTATCTTACAACTGAGCGTGATGGGGCCCCTCAGATGAACCAGAATGCACTTGTAGTCCTCTCTCTCAGCCTGGTGTGGGAAAAATATATTTTTTGAGCTTCTTGTGTGAGAGAACTGCATTTCAGTCATCTCTCAGGACCCTCCGGTGACCTTCATAGCTTGTGCTTGTCTTCCAGGATCAGTAGTGCACCAGCTTCGATCACCACAGAATCACGGAATCATAGAATAGTTTGGGTTGGAAGGGACCTTAAAGATCATCTAATTCCAACTCCCCTGCCATGAACCAGGACACCTTCCGCTAGATCAGGTTGCTCAAAGCCCCATCCAACCTGGCCTTGAACACTTCCGGGGATGGGGCATCTACAGCTACTCTAGAATGAGTTTTGATTTCTTTTTTCTTTTATGGGGAGATTGGTATTTTTTAAGATGACATGTGGGGAAGATTAAGCAAAAGGTCTGTTTTTTTTTTTTGTGAAAGGAAGACAAAGATGGTAGCAAGGAAAAAAAAATTACATTGTTGTTTAAGAGACTCAATTCTGCTTGCCTTACAAACTCCTGCTTTCTGATAACATTAATAGGAGTTTTGAATATGCAAAGGACAGGGGTTCTGTCTCTACAAGTTTGTATCTACAAGCACCCAAACACTGAGATTGTTGCTGTGTAGCAAATAATAAAAAATTAAACCACACTGCTCTGATATGAAGAATGAACTGTGATTGAAAGAGAATATTTTATCACTTCCTACTCAGAAAACCCAGAAATAGGAAGTTACCTGTTAGTAGGGGGAAAAAAAGGAAAGAAAAAGACAAACTACAGTTGCTATTCTTTGACATTTTGAAATAGGCAACATTATGATTCTCGTTTGTTCAGCATGACATTTTATAGTTTCTCAACATTTTAGGATAGGTACCAAGAAATTGCAGAAGAGAGTATCTCAGAAACATGTTATTGATTCCCGCATGTTCTGCAGCTGCCCAAGTTTTTGTTATGTGTATCCATTCTCTCTCTATTTAATCTTTTTTATCTGTTAAAGTCAAACATACATACTCTGAAAAAACTCAAATTCTTAAAAATGTATTGTCAATCAACACATCTTAATAGCTCTTCAGGAGCCTTTGTGATACGAAAAGCACCAATCACTTAAGGCAAGATGCAAATAATTGTGTTCTGGCTGGAAATTAATAACCAGATCCTGAGTCTTCTGAGTCTTTGGAAATTACTTTGCTGCCCATAATAAAGTGAGGGGTTTTGTTTGTTTGTTTTTTAACAGGTTGCAAATAAGAGAGGTTTGTTGATCAGGCTTTTTTCAATGTTACAATTGTGCATACACTTTTTTCCTGTTTATGAAATAGAGCAGATTCATATGGTTT
The DNA here is from genome assembly GCA_028565335.1 of Limnodromus scolopaceus. Classification (NCBI taxonomy): domain Eukaryota; kingdom Metazoa; phylum Chordata; class Aves; order Charadriiformes; family Scolopacidae; genus Limnodromus; species Limnodromus scolopaceus. Next base: position 88,186,253 of record JAOXNO010000013.1, read on the forward strand.
TAACTTAGTATGCATGTATATGACAGATAGGACCTTTTTATATGGTTCTAGAACTGCAAAAAATGTGTGACTAGATCAAAGGGCAAAATCTACACATAGATGTTATAAATACTTACACATTTGATTTAACATCTGTCCTTTCTAAAGTGTGCACATTCCTTAAGGAAAAAAAAATAATTAAGCTGTATTTAGATACAGGTATGGGTTTTTTACAGCTGTAATGATTTATTAAAATAATATTTTAAGTAAATCTTTTTGTGCAATAAATATGGAATATGAAATACATTAAAGCAACAAAACCAAAGCTGTGCATGAAATTTTATGTGATTTTGAGTTCATATGAGTGGAGATCTAGGACTTCTGAGGACTGTTTTGGGAGAAATAATTTAATATTTCAGAATAAGGAGAAATATTTTGATATTTTATTTTCAGAAGCACCTCTTTAATTTAAGAGCCCAGAAACCATTTCTAAACATAGCTTAACATTTTGTCTTAGGCTAACATTAAAATCAAGTGAGTGCCAAATTTAATCATTTAAAATATTTAAAATATAGTGCTATGGCCTAAAAGAAGATATTTTTTAAAGCCGTTTAAAAAAAATCAGAAACTTCCTCTGCGCTCAAATTATTTTAATTGTCTTTTAAATTCAGGTGAATACTAAGTCTCACAGAAGACACAAATAGAGACAAATCCTACTTCTGTGTTAGCAAACTAATAAACTAACTTAGAAAGGACACGTAGCTACCGGAGAACCCTAGTGGCCGGCAGCCCGGAAAACACTGTGAAATAGTAATTTTTTTTAACTTTGTTATTTTAATTGCAGTTGTCTCCAACTTGGTTGCCCACGTATGGCTAAGAGATTCAACAACGAAGAACAGATCAGGAACAGCATGGTGAGTAGGACCTGAGAGGTGATCGTCCCCCTGTACTAGTCACTGATGAGGCCTTACCTCGAGTACTTTGTCCAGTTTTGGGCCCCTTATCACAAAAAAGACAATGAGGTGCTGGAGCAGGTCCAGAGAAAGGCAACGAAGCTGGTGAGGGGTCTGGAGAATAATTGTTATGAGGAGAGGCTGAGGGAGCTGGGGTTGTTCAGCCTAGAGAAAAGGAGGCTGAGGAGAGACCTTATTACTAACAGGTAGATCCTGAAAACAGCACCTGCCACTTCCTCAGTTATGAAGTTAATCTTCTTTGTAATAAACAAGGTCTATGCTAGGAGTTTTCCTTATTTTTGTATGTATTACCTGATATGAACCCATTAGCACATGATGACGTCTTGCTGTTGACAAGGTAATTCAGTAATACAGAAAGTATTATATGTATATACTGATTAATAAAAAGAATTAAGCTAGAACTTTCTGCACTGGGGCTATACCTAACTCTTCCATATCAGAATGATGGGACCCTGCCACTCACTTTTTTGTGCTGGGTATCAGTTTAGGAAAACCTGTAGGCAGTAAGCTGTCTGGGTCAGGAAATATCGTCTTGTCTGTCGGACTGTGTGACTCAGATTCATTTCTGACTCTAGGCATCTGGGAAACTAATTTGTTTTCTTGAGGACCTTTTCTCTCTGGTGTGAGGATATTACTGTACTCTTATCTGAGACACCTCAGTTTAATTTGCCTAAGGTTAGAGAAACCCATCTGCTTTCATGGCTGTTTAAAAATACAAAGAGTCTTGTTCACTCAAAAGCAAAATTTTGCTCTTCTTTTATTATGTGTACACAGATTTTCCTGTCCCAACAGTTGCAACCTCCTACCTCCACTGCTCAAATGTGCTTTGAATATCTGTCACTCAGATGACTATAATTTCTTCTGCAGTCCCTTCCCCATTCCCTTTAACCCCACACAATATTTTTCACTGGTAGGATTATCTGGATCCCTTTCCCCGCCACATAAGTCTTATATTTATAGTCACTTAGTCTGCAAAGGAAACACAATCATCTCTGCAGTCCAATGCTAAGTTTGCTTAGCAGCTTAGAACAGGAAATACAAATAGTATGTTTTAGCAGAAAGTTTAATGAAAGTATATACATGCACATGCAAAAAAAGGTTGAAATAATTTTATTTTTATTTTCCTAGACAGTTTTTCTTTTTATTTGACAGTATAAGGAGAAATGCAAGGAGTCCAGTTATCACACATGAATGAAAACATACTTCTTCACAGGTTCAAATGTGAAGTCACATGGAAGTTATGCTAATTTTAAACTCTATAACAGAAATATTATTCTCTTTCTTTATATATATATTTTTTTTTACTGCTTTTTACATTCCTCTTTCTCCTGATTATTATTGTTTGGACTGATTACATCATAGATAAGGGTTTCACACCAACCTACACACACATTAAGCTGAAGAATGTAAGATTGCCCTGGGCTGAAAAACACACTTTCCCTCAGGAAATCAGAAATAGGTGTTAAAAACCTTGTAAAAATAATGAAAGAAAGAAGAAAATGCTTTAACTGAAGTAGACAAAAGATGTAGGAAGAGAAAATTGATGTGTTCTGAATTATTGCTAATATTTTTAAATTATTGCTCATACTTGGGGTTCACATGGCAAGGGTTGGGTTTTTTTATTGGTTTCTTGTTTCATTGTAATTTACAGTAGTAAGGATTCTCTGTCACAGTCTTTTTCTCATGTAAAAATAGAATAATTGCTTTCATTTATGCAGTGATTGTTCTTTATAGAAATAGCCAATTGATAAACCCTGTCTGCCTGAAGAGCTTTCCTGAGTGTCATGATGCTGTCAGAGGAATGCTAGTATATAATCTCAGAGAAGTCTAGGAAGATAGATTATCTGGAAATTTGCTCTACTTTGTGCTTTGAATTTTTATTGAAGTGCACTCCAGCTTGAAATTAATAATGTGGTATTTCTGGAATTAGATGGTATCTGAGAACGCAATAGAATCCGGTTGTGTCATGCCTATTTTTTTTTAAACATCTAGAAATAAAACAAGTGAATCGTTGACAGGAAAGTTACATAGACCCACATTAGATTAAGTTCAACCCGCATTTCTCTCTCCTTTCTCCCTTCTGACTCAGATACTCCAGCCAGCACCCAGCATTTGCCCCCCTATTTCTTGTTTTCTGCTGTAAAAAGATGGTGTGAGGAAGTGCATTTGTAGTTTTTATTTTCCATCCAGAGATGAAGAAGTAACATGAAGAGAGGTTGGAGATAAGATGACTTCCACTGACATTTGGACCTCTTGCCCAGACAACAGTACTGCGGCATGACTTAATTGCCAGAAAAGCAAGAAAAATTATTCATGCCATTATAGTCAGCAACAGGAGTTCTCAGGTTTTCATCCTGAATACAGAATAGGTTTCATGTTTATAATTGAAACAGAAACCTAAAACTCTAATTAAACAATACATTATTTCCAAAACCCATTCCCTTCATTTCAGCTCAACACTAGAAGGAAGCATCACTTTGCTGTTGTTGCCTTTAGCTCAAAAGTCCTTTTAAATTAAAAACTTTTATGTGGACTTTCTTCTGTTGTAACAGGAATTTTTCAACTTACTAACACATTTCAAAGAAACCTTAATGATAATGACTACAAAATATCATCCATCAATATATGTTAGATGAGTGATTTTTTTTTCTTCACAGTTTTTTGTGTTTGTTTTTTTTTCATACATACCAGATGGTGGCTTTGTGTATGTAAGCCACACTTAAAATTTCATGTTTGAGAACAAAAGTTTCTATTTGGACATAGGAATATATATATATATATGCACGTCATTGCTTCTGTCTGAGCTTTTCATTGCTTCTGGACACTGATGTTAAGAGGAAGGACTGGACCACAAGTATCTGGACCACAAGACTATATTCAACGAGGCTGGATTTTACTGCTTCCTCTGTATTATACTTGCTGTTTGAACTTAGATGAGTCATCTAATCATACTATGTCTACAAAGTGTAAAAAAATAAATGAACAACCAGTGTTCAGCTGGTAATTTTTTGGAATCTTCAGGTGAAAATTGGTAAGATGTTAACCTTCTCTACTGAGATATTTTTTCTTCTGTCATGAAGATTCCCCTGAAGGATGAGTTACTTAGCCTGGGGTTGAACCATCCTTCTTCAAAGTTGTTGATAAACTTGATACAAACATCTGAATATATATAACCAAATAAAATCGATGTACATATGAAAGAGTATCCCTAAACCTTATTTTTATGGTGCAAAAGGCAACTTAAACTTTGTCTTCTAATACATTGAGTGCTTTAAGTGATTCTTCATATATTTCCAATATAAGAATATACTGTGGAGGGAAAAAGAAGGTTTAGAATAAGAAAATTGTCACAATAAATATGTTACATCCATGATTAAACTGACTTCAGAAATTTGGAAGAGATCACCCAGCAGAAAGGTCTATAGCAGTTGTCAGCAGCGTCTCTTGGGGTGGTTTAGAGGAGCTGTTACTGATCTCCAGGCATGAAACGTTTAATTCTATTAGAATAAAGGAAACAAGAAAGAGTGGCTTTAGAAGGATGTTAATATATCAGGTAAGACTGAAGGAAAATACTGCTATTCTTAACTATGGCCTGTTATTCCTGAATGGGATAGGTAATAGATGTCTGATCAAATAATCACTGAAAGAGCAAGAGATGTAATCTTTGGGCTAAATCTAAAACACATCAGTAAATGTTTAGTAGTAGAAAAGAACAGAAAGTTTGTGTTGAATGGCTAAGAGTCAATTGAGCTTATTCTTCCCTTTATCTTAAAGAAAGTTTAGTACAAAGAGTTCTTGATGAGAGTGGGAATATAGATGGAGTCAAAGAGAATATTTAGTGAAAGCAGTTAAAGTGAGAGCTGTGGTTCTTTGATGTAGCTAGGCAATTCAAATCAGAGGTATCCAAAGCTTTGGTGTAAGTGTGCCCTTCTGTCCAAACTCACTAATCACTAACTCTCCACTATAAATTGCTCCAGACCATGAAGGTTAATAATCAAAGTGCTCTTTTTTGTCAAGACGAGAAAAAAGAAGTTTCAGAGGGCAGCTGATCTCATCCTTCAATATGAGTCTCAGGGAGCTGATCTGAAAGCCTTCTGAGTGCACTGATGATTTCCAGTTGCTTTGCAGTGGTCATGTGTGGTCAAGGTGCATAGCTTCTCTTTAGATGCCTCCTCACTTGCCTGTGAAAATGTGCTCTGGATTATACCTATATTAAGTGTCCTGGTTGGAAGTATGTATATGTAAATAGGACATCTTTGAGACTGGTATACTTTCCAATTAAAAACTACTTCAAACTCACTGTGCATGTCTCTACTTCAGAAACACCTTGTGACAGTATTTTATTGAAGGTCAATTTTTATTTCCTTTTTTCCTCTCCTTCTTTAAAAAAGAAACCAACACAACTGTAAGCTTTAACTTCTGTAGCATTTCAACAGCAGTGCATACTGATTTATTTTTCTTATACTTAATTTATTAATGCTTAATAGCATTGTTTACTAAGTATTCTGCTTTCCATGGTGTTGATGTTCAGCTCTTTTCTCATTTTTTCTTATTTTAGATAAAAACTATTCTGAAGTCTTCAGAGGAAATGGAACATGTGTTTTCTTGTTAACTGTACCTTTAACAACAAATCATGTAGCCTGGAGACAGAACAGTAAGAAACAGGACTTTCACAGACAGCAGCAGCAGTGCTCACTCCTACCAGTATTCCCATTGCTTAGAGATTAATCTCTTTCTCAGGGAGCTATTGCAAGCAGCAAAACCAGCTACCTGCCTTCAATACTCTAAATCAAATCAATGCTTTTAACAAAATTAATTCTGAATATTGCTGATTCATTCAAAGCTCTGAAAGAAAGAATTGTCTCTAATTTGCCTGATTTTAGACTCACAAACCACTGTTATACTATGAGCATTCTCAGACTATCATTGATAGAGAACATATCTTCTGTAACTACAGATATGTAATCCCTGACGCTTTCAGAATTTGTCACTCCTCAGCAAAGGGATAATTTTAACCAAAAAAATAGTGTTCAGTACTGAAGCTGAGCTATCTTAGAGCAACACTAAGAAAGGGAAGTATCCTGTTATTCAGAAATAAGACTGGAGCTCCTCTGCTCCCAAGCGTAGCACATCAGTTGTAGCACTGCCTTGCAACAACACAGCTTTCCAGCTTCTGGTTGGATTTATCACCAGCCTGTTTACAGCACTGATAGACAACCTCTACATGAAATGGGAGAAAATTTTCTATGCTTCTAGCTGGAAACTGACCTTCCAAGAAAGCTAGCTTTAGCTTCAATTTGTATGCACGCACACACCTCTTTCTGGGTGCAGGAAGACTGATGGAAGCATAAGTCCCAAGTAGCAGGAGGCTGTGCCTGTGAAGCACTTTTATATGTAGCCTGAGGAGGATCAAATGAATTTGAATTTAAAAGATCAATTATTACTAATACTTATGTTACTGTAATTAGGTAGTTGTTAATAACAAGGACATAGAGAGATATTCCATAAATGGAATGAATGTGTGTGTGTGCTCTTTTATTATTATTCTATAAGACTTGGCAGAAGTTGAAACGAAGAAAAGGGTTTCTTGTTTTAATCATAGCTACAGAGTTAATCTTGAAGTGATAAAGAAACCACAGCCATGACTGCCTGTCATGCACATGTGGGCCTGGAAAGGATTGTCACAAAGCTTGTTGCAGCGGTCCTTCAAAGTCTCCCAGCACAACCTCTCTTTTTCTTGTCTGGGTTACACAAAGAACTAGAAGTAATTTGTTTCTCCTGAGGTCAGGTTAGTGTGTGACTGCAGATGGGGGAGTAAGTCTATATTTGAGTGGGCCAAACTTACCTAATAAAAAACATTAAGCTTCTGATGAAATCATCCCAATTGCTCTCTTCATCAATAAGCAAAATTAACTAATTGGCTTCAATCTGAGCTTTGAAATGCATTGAGATTGGTAAGAAGAAGAAACGCTGGACCACTGAACCTTTCACACTTTCCAGACCTTACTTTTAGCTAACACAAATCAGATAGTCCTGCTGTCAGAACTGTGCCAATTTACCTGGACTCATGGTATTTCCACTTCGTTGTTTTTCTTTTATATCTGTTTTTGGCAGCTAGATTTGCTCTCCTATTGTTGTAGGCATCTCTGGTGCCCCATCGTGTATTCTTACCCCAACCTTACTGAAATACCCCCCACAGTTACAAACCGTACAAAAGAGTGGTTCACATTTCTATCTTGCTTTGCTTCTAACAATGTGACCAGTTACATTCACGAGGCTGTATGGGCTCCCTCTGGTGGCTAATTGACCTTAATGATCTCAGAGCAGCTTTTCCAGAGAACAGATCATAGTGAATGAAGACGTAACTTTGGTAGAGAAAGATGGGGATACTCTAATTAAAAATGGTCTGCGGTTTTTTTGATGATATGAAACAGCAAGGGAAGAAATGAAAACAAAAAGGAGTCTAGGTATTCCCTGAAGCCTGAAGGCACGGAGATTTTATTCCTTTGTACTTAGATTTAATCTGGTCTCCGCTAATGTGGGAAAAACTTTGCTGAAAAGCTGTCAGGAAAATTTACTAAGGAAAAATCCTAGATGAAGGACTCCAGTCATGTAGTCAGACTTGGCTATCTATCAGGGCTCTCTAAAGAAAGCTCGACTGAAGCAGGATGTTGTATTGAAGTTGAGCGTACAAAGGTATTATCTCATTGAAATTAGCCTTCTCCCTTCATGGTCAAAGGATTAGTTCAAGAAGTGGGATTTATTCCCCAGTCTATCCAGATGCTCCATTCCAGCCTTCCAGTTGCTGTGGAAAGGCGAAATGGATGATGGCAAAACAAACATGGTGTTAGATGAGATGGACAGTGGCATAAAGGTATCAGTGCTTTGCGTCTGGCTATAGCAGCTAATCGTATTTCTTCATCCCAGTCCTTGCAACTGATGTACAGTCAGAACACCGTGACACTAACTCAGTAATCACTTGCTCTACGGTGTTGGTAACTGGGAGCCCTTCTTGCTGGGCAGGAAACCCTCTTGTGGTCCCACATTATATCATATCATAACAAGAAACAGTTTAGAAACTTATAAGGTGATGTTAAAGTCACATTTGTCTCTTTTACTTTCCCTGTAAGCCAGATTCTCTGAGTTACCTTAGAACAGACTATAAAGAAGAATGTCAATGACTATCAAATTACTCTGGGTGTACCTTGATGTGACCAGAAGGAGAATTTGGCCCTAGAGAGAGCAAAAGAGATTAAATATGTGTAGACATAGGCATACAATCACACACACATAAACATATTCTTCTCATGTCTTAAATATTTGCGTAAAAAACTATCACTCTGTAAATATCTTCTTTACATTTAAATACAAAACATGCAAATATAGGGATTGCCTTGTTGTAATACATTAACTGCTGATTTTTAGCCTGGATAATATGATTCCAGAAGAAATATAACATCAGGTCCAACACAGCTATTGGCATGACTAATGTTTTTCTAGTTTCCCACTTATTTACTTATTTTTCCACTGACACCAGATTTTTTATCTAGCTGACTTTTTCTTTCTCTGACTTAGCAGCTTTTGCTTAGCTCTAGGACTCAGTTTATTGTTAGAATGGCTGTTTTCTTATAGAAGAAATAGGCACTTGAAAGGCCTGCTGCTGCATTTCAACATAAAACTTTGGTGGCAGGGTCAGCAGGTGAGATGAAGTCTACAACCTTCAAAGCTGACCTGCAACACAAGGTACACTGTGGAAATGCAAGAGGTGAAAGTTCATACTTGGAAAATTAGAGGCAGGGTAGCCAGGGAGGTAGTGATTTTATCACACTGAGCTTAGATCCCGACACCAGTCAAGATTGAAGAAGCTTGAGGGCTGCTCTGACCTGAGTCAGACATAGTTTTCAGGGATTATTGACAGCTGAAGATCAAGAAATGGCAGAGCAGTGAGGACACCTGTATCTGTTCCTGCTGTCTGCATGGGAGTATAAAGTAATTCAAGTGAGGGCTTGGTGCCTTTTTGATGCTGGCTTAAAGCTTCTCTGTGCTGGCATTTCACAAGGCATGATGTTCTGCTCCCTCCCTTTGTACTGCCTGTTCCTAAAACATGTAAGAGCTGCCATTACCTTGGTTTGGCCAAAGTGTCTATCTTTGGCTACTGCCTAGAGAGGCAGTGTTGTGTATGTGTGGCTCTCTCTGGTGTGCTTTCCCAGATGCCAGTTGCTCAGGGATTTTTGACCTGGGTTGCATCCGGGCTGATCCTGGCAGCCACTAAAGATCTAATCTTCATAAATTTATCAATGTTCTTGTTGTTAATCATCCTGATCTGGTTAACCTTCACGATGTTCCTTTGCAAAGAGTTCCACAGCTTAGTTTGGCTTTTTCCAAATATACTTTCTTTAGTTTCGTTCAAAAATTCAATAATATAAAGTGATGGAACCAGCTATGATACTTGTTTACAGAGTCAAATGCATTCTCCTATGAATAAATCACCATGCAAATCATAGATTTCAATCTACTCTTTCAGGTAAATGATGCATATTATTAAATTTTGGTAAGTTCATAACAGGTTAACAGATAGTCCTCTAGTTCCAGGTTGCAATTTTTTAAATTAAAAAAACCCAGGTGCTTTCAGTCTCTTCAGTAATTCTATTGAAAACAATGCTACAAAATAGCATGTGAGAAAGAAAATATGAGTGTGTATTTATCTTCTATATTTGTACTGCTCCATGTCTCCATTCAGTATTTATAGAAAGGCAGCAGTAGCTTTTACTGCACCTTAAAAATTTAGATCTCCACATCTGTGGGTCCTTTTTCCTCTGTAGATCTCAAATAAATTGTGAGATTATTTTGTTAAATGTGTAATATTTTTCTGCCTTTATGGTCAGGCTTGAATGTATTGGAAGAGTAGAAAGGGTACCAAATTTTCCCACCCAAATCCACTAAGAAATTCTTCTGTTTCTCTGCTGAAATACCAAGAACTACTGAATCTATGCCATTGTGCTGATTTTTCTACAGCTTTAGTAATGCACGTTGGAAGCCAGAGAAAAAATAACACCAGAGATCATACAGTTTTCTCCTGGTTTACCCTTCACTGTGGGACTCTTCACTTGCTACATCATCATGGAGGGAGGAAGGAAGAAAGGCAGATCCTTACTCCCTGCAAATGCTTGCAATGGAGCTACAACCGTGCCAAACTGCAAAAATATTAAGGGATTTGGGCGACTAGTTTTTTTCCTAAAGCCTAAAACTCACACGTTGTGGCACCCCTGGGAATTGAATCTATGTCACAGAATCACAGAATCACAGAATCACCTAGGTTGGAAGGGAACTTTTAAGATCATCTAGTCCAACCAATAAAAAAAAAACCAAAACGTCTTCCAACCACACATCTGCTTTAATCAGAAGAATTTTTTTCGTCTGGACTATCAGTTTACTAGGTTGAAATAATACAAGCAAATTCATGTGAAATCTCAGTTGGACAACTCTTCTAATACTATAAAAAATTGAAGCTGTTTTCCATATGTCTCTCTGGTAGATGTCTTGGAGTCTAGTCTTTCACGGTAAATGCTTGAATTGCAACCGGAAATCATCTACCAGTCAAGTTATTCACCTTTTTTGTTTCCATTCAGACATTTAAGCTCCAAAACACCTGAGTGTGCCACATTTAAGACAAATAGCTGCTGAGTTAGACCTTGGTGGCATTCAAGTATAACCCAAAATGTTTCCAAATAGTCATCCTACGTCTGACAGCCTGTGACTCTACTAGGCGTGACAATGGGAACCTAGTCTCCCACTTCTGATTACTTGGTGGTGAAACTCCTGATTGATTACACCACCATCACCCTGCTGCTTGTCTCTTTTTCCTTGGACAGACACAGGTGATCAGAAATTTTCTGGTGGGAAGAAAATACTGCTCTTAATCTTATTCTAACTAACAGTCTTATTTATAAAGTGAGTTCCTGGCAAGTCATAACTGAAGCTGTGCAGTTAAAATATGATGTAATAGAAAGTAGTTCAAACTGATGAGGAAGCTTGGAATGTAAAAGTACCTTTGAAAGACCATAGTCAAAATCTCACTCAAATTCATCAGGAAAGTCTAAGTGCTGAAAAAGAAGAAAAGGAAGAGCTTGGAAGCACTGGGGACTGGGGCTAACGATTAGCCAGTTTTACTTCAGAAATAGTAAGACCAAGGCCACCTATGCAGCAAGGCTCTAGGTCCTGCACACACAGAGGAGCATTCCAATATGCACCCTGCAGTTTTGCCAATAATGCTAAAAGTAATTAAACATTTAAAAAAACCCTGAAAAACTTCACAGTTTCTGTTTTATTTCCTGCTGAATTGAGTGTAGCAAGGATTTTACCCTTCTTTCTCTGTTAAATTTGTGGTCATACAAATCTAGTTTTTGGCTATGCATGAAGCTTCAAATCAAGAACAATTTGGTAGTTTGTACACACAGACATGCATGTAAATACCCCAGGATTCAGGCTGAATTGTCAGTGTAGTGCTCCTTGTACTGATGCTTGTCAATGTGGATTTTTCATAGCAAATGTGATGGAAATGAACGTAAATGTTAAAGAACAGTCTGAAATTAGAGCAGTTTCAACTAAAAAGCATATTTCAATGAGTATCGCAGTGGTTTATATCAATTCGTGTCTCTTTCACAGAATAAACTGATGAAATACAGGTGTTGTCAAAAATCAGAATTATTTGCTTTTCTTTAAACTGCAGTTTGAATTGATTTTCTATGTTGCTTCTCTTTTAGGCACACCATCTGATATGAAAATAGATACCTACCTGAAACAGGTGAATTCATGTTCATCCATCTTCAAGATATCTGAATAGATATACACAGGTTATTCAGAATTTAAAGGCAGTTCATACTGCATACATACATGAAATTCAAGATCTCCCCATATTCCCTGCAAGTTTGCCATTAATAAGTTGGTCCCATTACAAACCTTTTAACAAGCCAGTTGTGACAAACCTTTTAACAAGCCAGTTGTGAGAAGACTTTGAGATGTCATATTTTAACAGTAGACATTTTCCTTCTGTGCTTTCTCATTCAGATCTTCTGTGGGTGTCAGGTCTGTAAGACTAAGAATTTTAAAGTAAAATCACATTTAAAGAGGGAGCCTTACTTATGCAAAATCTATGTGTGTCTGAGACAGGAAATCTGACTTTATGTTCAAATTCCAAGCAAAAATAGTATAAAGCTGCCTGAGGTTACATTAAGGTGTCTTACTAGAATTGTCAATGGGTAGGTAATTTATTGGGCAAGCTGAGCTATGCTCTGCTTCCTTGCATTCAGCAGTACTTGAGAAAATGGTGCCTTTTGAGATCAGTGGTAGCAAATACACCAATATTTGGCAGAAACCCTGATGTAAAAGCCTGGTCATAATTACCTCTAATTTAATTTTAGTTTTAATTTCTGTTTTCTTGATAGCATGTAAATAAATATGTCCTTCATCCTTCTCTGGAAAAAGGTGTGTTTTCTTTTCAAGTCAACATCTATATGAATTAAGAGAAGCAGTTTTTGCCTTCTTGGTTGTAGGGTTCAACCTGGAAAAATGTCTTTAAAAAAAATCTTGAAAACCAGAAATCCAACAAAACACCCCTCTAAATTTGCATTTTAATGCATCTTATGATACATAATCCAACACCAGAGCCCCAGTGACAGAATCAGACCCCAATGCCACCAACATTTGCAGGGAGAGAGGAAGAGAATAATACTCAGGGAAACTTATTTAGCATAATTTGGAAGGTCGCTGATCAAGAAGGGAACAGGATGTTTATCTGTTCCTTGACCATTTATTTACTGAGTATTAGAAATGGGATGTAATAGCTTTTAATTCTCTGCATGTTATGCACTCCCACACTGATAAATGATGTGACATTTGGAGCTGGTGCCGAGTCCTTCATAATATAACAGACCTTTGAGTTCTTGGGGCAGTGTTCTTCCAAGAGACTCTTTGATTATCTTCCTATCACTGTCTAAGTTGACAGAGCTGCAAATGTTATTGCTAGTCATAAAATTATGCAACCACAATGTCTGTCTACATGACCTGCAGTGGTTGTGAATGCCACAAATTGATTATGCACTGTGTAAAGAAGACTTATCCTTTCATTCCTTCTAACTTTATTGCCCTTAATTTAATTAACTGTTGCCACATGCTACGGGTTAAAAAGAGAGGCTAATATGTTCCTATTGTATAGCTTCAAATTCAGAGCATCTCCAACAAGTCTCCTTTTGCTCCTAACCTTTTCAGGCAAAAAGAGTGCTGGCTATTTAATCGCTTTCTGTATGTATTTAATCTTTTTCCTATTTCTGTCTCAATCTTTCTTTCATCCCCTTCTTCTTCCTGCTTACTCTTCTCAATTTTTGCTTACGCTATTCTTCTATCTATAGCCAATTTTCTCTCTGATATGTAAACATATCAGCTATTCCCAATAAAAATTAGAGACTTGGGTTCAAGTGCATCCTTAATGATACATACTGCCTGATGATTTAATAGTGGTGTTCAGAATTGTTTCCACATGAGGTTCAATAACAATCCTTGAAATATTCTTGTTTATGATAATAGCATTTATGCCATCTGTATTTTTAAGCACAAAAGAGACAGTAAAGAGTAAAGTCTTATGGATGTCTTATGGCCAAATTGAGGAACAATGGCAGTATGGGAGTCACCATTACGTTTGGTCAATAGAAGAAGAAAAACAGTGAAACCCCATGACCATCCTCATTGGTTGATATGTCCCAGTTCAACCAGATTACTGATTATGGTTATTTGTATATGTGTATGTTGAAAAAATGCATAAGTAGCCATTTCTCCAAGGTTAGTACATCAGATACCCTGTGCTGATGAGTTTCATATCACCTTGTGAATGAAAGATGTCACTAAAGATAGTCCCGAAGAGCCCTGCTTAACAGTACAGGTGCAGGAAACTGCTCCTAAGAGGTTTCTTCTGCCTAAGTGTACCTCTCCCCTTCTACATCCACTGTGCCAGACTGCAACAGTCTATGATATACCTCTTGAAACCTGTACCTTCAGTACCATTGTCCTTGAGATATACTTTTACTGGGAGGTGCTCTATAAAAGCTAAAATAGAGATTTTCTGTAAAGAGTTATTATTACCTCAGTATCTGCAGTACTCCCACAGTGTTTTCTATTCTCAGGACCAGTGCGGAGGTAATGTTATCCATTCATCACAGATATGCAAAGTCTTGAAAGGATCTGCTCTACCTCAATATTTCTTAGCATCAGAACATTGCAGCTGCCTAATTACTGCCATTGCATTTTTTTCTATATAAAGTGTGTTTTACTAGTGAGCAGAATAGAGTGCATTAATATATATTTTTCTGATTTTTCTGTGATTCTCAAGAAGCTAGGATTTTATTACTGCATATTGTTTACCAACAAGTTTTTCCTCTGCTGTCAGAAACAAGTCACTCCTGACTCAGGGGAAAGAGCGCCGCCTACCGTATATCCAAAACCATTTCTCCAGCAGCGAGGGGCTTCTTAAAGAACTCACAGAACTGACCTAATCCAAATATGTATTTGCCTCTAAAGAATACAAAATCTTAGCACAGGGTGATATACGTAAAAACTAGGTAAAATATTCAGTTAAGTGCACCAGGATAAATGAGGTGTTGTGACAGAAATTTCTCACGAAGAAGAAATGAAAGATCCTTGCCACGTATGTCAGGAATAACAGAGGACACACAAGATGTCACCAGGCAATTGGAAATGTTTTTTCCTCCCAGTTTTAAAAGTATGTCTTCATTAAAACAGAATTAACAAGACCAGGCATATATATGTATGACCAATTAATTCTGGACGGAATGATATGTGCAGCTGATGTTAAATCAGTACAGAATGCTATTGAAATAAAGAAGTACAATGTAATATGAAACTCACTTTGTCATCGTGGCTGGAATGAAGAAGAGTATGTGTGGCTATGTTTAGATATATTGACATAGCTGGACTGTGCTAATTCCATTGGGTTCACTTGCACAGGCAGATTCCTTATTTTGTTATGTGGAGACATCTGTAATTAGACTCCAGTACAATGGAGTTGCATTAGCTGCCTATTTATTCTGAAGGTGCAAATTTCAGATATGAACCCTGAACATGAATTTGCTGCCCTCTGGGAAAGTCCTCTGAAAAACTTTCAGACAAGGAGCCTCTGAGATCCTTGCTGAATCCAGCCCATCTGAGAATAATCAAAAGAATGAACAATACATCTTCAGACTTCAATTCCCTGGGCTGTCCATTTGGACGCTGGGCATACAAAAATGCCTTCAAGGTAAGGATTGCAATTACAGAGCTAACAAGCCCCAGTGTACAACTTGTTCAGGGAATGTTGCAAATTTTTAAGTAATAGAAGTTCAAAATCAAAGTTATTATCCCATCATTATCCACACTATAATGTTCCCTTGCCAACAATAAGCCAAGATATTTTAAAAGACTATGCCTAGAGTAATATAAACAGGAAACTTTATGGGTATATAAAAGCGAAATCCACAGAAAGGAATTAAATAGCAACAGTAATATACATTTGAATCACACTCTGTCTTTCATAATAATTTAAGAAGTTTATTTCAAAGGTGGTTTGTGGAACAGAAGCTGAGAAGTAACAATAAGATGGCTCAGTGAAATTTAAAATGAACATATTGTAGTTTTCATGTAAACTTTTAGAAATTCAAATCACAAAAGAATCTTCCTAATGACATAGAAAACATGCAACTTAAGGATCTGGTGCTTGTCTGAACTTATTGGATGAGAATTTTTCCCTGTCCATCTTTCGATAGACTGGCTTTACCTACTAGCCCGTCCCCAACTTCTCGGAGTTAATTGTGCTGTTGGAAAAAATATTGGCACATCTATATGTAAAGTAACTATGGAAGAGATTTCCAGGGGTATAAGGCTATTCACTTTTTAAATTTTTTTTTTTAACAAAGTATTTACTTTGGTGATTACATAGATTTTGACAGTTTCTAAGGGTGGGGGCAGTTCAATTTGGCATGAGGAATGCATATTCAGATGGCTGGTAATAGATGACAAAGGATTGCTTAATTTTCAGGGAACTATTTAAATTGACATTTTGACCCTCAAGCCAGACAGATGCATGCTTAAGGGAGGAGAAAATCAATTACTAATAATAATCTCAATCATGCTAAGAGAAATAGCAATGGAAACAGGATCAAAAAAGTGCTGCACAGGGAGAAAGTAAGCCGAAAAGAGGAAAATTGTATGTGTCTTGATACATGCAATTGCAACCCAACTATATTGTGGAGGTAGCAGCATGATAAATTGTATTCATCATGTGTTATTGATTACTTCTCCTGTCCTCTGTTCACTAATTCATCTCAGCCATGACCACTTTCAACATTTCAAAACCCAGATCAGGTTTTCAGGGCTCTCCAGGAAAGCGTATAACAGACAACAGAAAGTTAGATGCCTTGGTAAGAGTAGTAGTAAAGGGAAAGAATGTTTCCCTGAATTTGAAAGAGAGGAAATTAAGGTTGTTTAACCATTGTTTAGGGAAATAATGGTTGTTTGGATTGTTCTTCGGTCAATGGATGTATTGGACAAGAAATGCATTTCTGAGATTCTGTGGCATTTTGTCTCTTTTGGTCTCAAACTTGTCCAGTATAGCTGTAGGAGGCCGTAATTTCCATCCTCATCCAGCCAACCTGCATTGCAAAAGCTAAACTCTACCTGTCCTTACTCATTGTGGGTTCAGAGAAGCAGATCTCAGGTCTCATTTAATAGAGCTCACTTCCCAGCAGCTGGACTGACTTCGGTACCTTACATGGTTTGTGATACTTGAACAAACAGTAGGTGTTTGGTGTTTGAACTTGTGAATTATTTTGTTGGAACCGCTGAAATGGTGTTGGAACCACTGAAGAGGTGAAGAGGTGTTAACAGCACCTTGTATCAGAGGATGTACTTCTATGATGTAACTTTCATCTTCTGCAGAGGCAGGGACAAATTCTTCCCACTGCTACAAGTCTATGCCTTGCCCATTTCAAAGCCTCCTCTGAGTTCATTGACACAGGTCACAGGAATTTGCTGCATAGACAAACTTTTTGGTGGAAAACACGTTTGAACCTTTCCACTACCCATGAGTGGGGCAGGAAAAATGCCTTAATTCATCAGGTCGGACAAGGATTATGGAGGGAGCTGGTACCATTTTAGCACTTCAATTTGCTGCTTGGACTATAGAAGATTGTGAATTAAGTCAGTTTTCTGGATCTAGCTTCCTGTATCAACACTCTTATCTTCCAAATGTATATCTTGTTTCTGTTGAACTGGGCTTACTTTCAAATGGGATTCAACTGAATCAGTAAAACAAACAGGGAGCTCTGGGGAGAGGCCCCTGGCTTGTCAGGAGTGAAAGGTCTTGTGCTTTGGCTGCATATATAGGAAAGATCACTCCTGCTCCGTGCATTCCATCTGCAAGTGGCAGTAACAGCAAGCACCTCTAGAGTAAGAAGGACAGTAAGGTTCTTTTTCAGCCTCCTTAGCAGTCTCCTATCCTGGACAGTTATCCACTTGCCTATGTCAAGTATCAGACCTACTCTGTAATCCGCCTGTGATCAGAGTAATCTGCCTTTGGCTTGGCAAAGTATTTAAAATATGGAGCTAGTATTAAATATCTGAGGAGGGCTTTTATGACTTTAAGGAACTAATCACGTTGTCAAAGGTAAACATGTGGCTTAATGTTTGCTGGAGTAAGGCCGTAACACCTAATAGACCACAGAATAATTTAAAAATAAAATTAA
Organism: Limnodromus scolopaceus; assembly: GCA_028565335.1. Taxonomy (NCBI): domain Eukaryota; kingdom Metazoa; phylum Chordata; class Aves; order Charadriiformes; family Scolopacidae; genus Limnodromus; species Limnodromus scolopaceus. Next base: position 88,203,993 of record JAOXNO010000013.1, read on the forward strand.
AAGAAATTTCATCCATACAAAATGTGACTAAATACAAGCTAACACTAATGCTGTCTTTAAATAACGTTCAGAGATCTTTGAAAAGCTGGATTCTAATTAAACAGGAACACACAGAAGTAGTTACAAAACCCAAGAAGTTTGCATTTCTATAATCTGAAGCAGAAGAACAGGTCAGCATGAACAGAATTCAGGAGAGTTCTTGGAATTGCAGATCTTAAAAGCACAGATCAACATCTCATAACTCACATAAACTATTTATAACTTCCAAACATTATTTATTCGATGTTTGTAACTCTTACTTATATCCAGGTATTTCTTTTGGGTATACAAAATAGGGGAAAATTAATTTACATTACAAAGGAAGGTCTATTATATCTTCTTAACAACATATATAATTTTCTTAGTAAAGAAGTAAATATTGTTTCAAGTCATTTTAAGCGATGAAGTTCTGATACTGGGAATGAGTTTTGAACACTCAATAACTCCAACCCAGAGTTCTCTGTGCAATTGAACTTCATTCCCTTTGGCATATGAGGCTGCCATACCTTGAGCTGAGGAAAGAACTGTATTTTTTTCATTGTTGCCATTTAGTAATATATTTACATAGAATATTGTTTTTGTTTTTTTTTTTAACTTTAATTTTCAGATAGAATACATAATTTATTGCATGCAGCAGGTTGATATCTGTGCTGCAAGAAATTACTTGTAGCATAAGTATCCAGCATGACTTTGTTGATTCCAAAACAAAAAAGAGAAATCATTGCAATCCTGACCTCTCTTCTTTCTGTCCCACTCAAATGACAATTTACAGGCAAGTCTTAATTATTCCAGTCACTTAATTCCCCATAGGAATTAAATACTACCATGGAAAAAGGAAATATAGAAACAAAGTTGTTTTTTTGAATTAGGCACATATCTAGACTACTTAGGTTGGCTTTCCTAAATCTTATGCCAGCTGTCATTAGGAAACAAATGAAGAGAATAGGCCAAACATTAGCATAACTTAAAAAGCCAAATAAAATTGCAAGTGAAAAAGAAATGGAACTGCTATAAAACACATATTAAGAAAATGTAGTTTGGCAGCCCCAAGGGCCAAATTTCCCCGAAGAAGCATGCTCCCACAAACCAACAACAGAAACCACAAACAAAATGAAGCAAAACCCAAACCCCACAACTTCCCATAGATGGCAAGTTAGCCATTATATTGAAATGTGCTGTTTCTACTAACTGCAGGCACCACAGAATAAGAAGCCCATAAAATCACAGCAGCATAACATTTATGCAGTTCTACAATTATAAATAACCTTACCAAGATCATTTGTTTCATTCAGTGTTGTAGCAATGTAATCAGTCAATAGGAGAAAACTTACACAGATTTATTCAGACAAAGGAGACAGAGGACAATCCAGCTCTGATTGTCTAATAAAGATTTTTCATAAAAATACGAAGAGACTTCAAATGTATTTTTATACTACCTTATATAACACAATTATTATTCAGGAAAAACTAAGAGAAGTACAAAAAAATGTTTCCTGATATAGATATATTTTAAAGATGAATAAACTTTGAAAGATTAAGTAAGAGTAAGGGAACATTTATTAAGGTAGTTAAATATTAATTTGTGGTAAGTGTATTATAAGCATCACAAATACTGAAGAGATGAACAAAAGACCTTAAAAAAACTCATTATGTTGCAATCTTAGGGGAACAGTAGAAAGTCTTCCATCCTATTCCATCTGCTTTTGTGCCTTCTCATCTAATGTAAGAGTTTTAGTCACATTTGTAGACTACTTTAAAGATGGCCTACCAAGAAATGACCCTGCACTAATATGTTCTCTCCTTGACATTTGCAAGTCAAGACCATTACCCTTGACTTTCCCTAATCTAAAGAAAGTTAAGTAGCAATGTGTTTCTACTTGGTATATTTTTTTCACATCCAGAACAGGAATTTTATCTATTTGTCCTAAATAACCCTATTTGTAACCCTTCTTGGAGCATTTTTTTTCCCCAAGACTGAAGACAGCTTGGTAGGATGAGGAATTGGCATGACAGAATCTGAATGTTAGCACCAATAATTATCATTGAAAGGTGTTACTTTGACGACAGCTTTCCACTTTCAAAGAGGACAAATCAACTCTGTGACCAGCTGTTCCATTCTGAAACATTGCCCTCATATTTCCATTTATATTTGGATGCTGAAGCATGTGAACTGAAAGCCAATTTCAGTTCTACCAAAAAAACCAGAGACAGTTCCAAAAGAGCCTTTCAGCAAAGAGGAACATAGGTAGATATTTTCAACTTGTTTGAAAAAAAATATTTTATTGGTAAAAATGTGACTATTATTTTCTTTTTAGTTCTCTTCATATAGAACTAACAGTAGGACAGTGCTTCTATGGAACATCTCTCTACATTCTTACTTTCCACCTTACTCAAAGGAAAATATTTTCTGGACATTTCATTTTAGCTAAATTTCTTGAATAATTATGACTTCTGACATCAGTTTCCACTCTTTGTTCTGTTTGCCACACTGCAATCAAAACACTCCAATATTTTCACTGGAATGTAGAATGACCACATGTAACCTTTGCTTATTTTCATAGTATGCTTTTGAAAGGGACTTAGTATATAGGCCAAAAGATATGTTGTCATCCCTCCTATGGGGTTTACAGTACCCATAATTGTGAGTTACAAAATCATATGTGAACGCACATTTCAAGAAGTTCTGATAGTAACCTTTGAAATAATGTGTGTGCCTTAGATGTTCATTTAATATATTGACACTGGGATTCTCAGACAGAAATATGTGTTCAGTTTTCATATATTCCCAGTTGGGAGAGGAATATTCGTAGCTAATGCAAGCAAATAGAAGAGGGCAAATTACATGAGTGTATGCATTCTTTTAATTGTGTATTTTTATTAGTAATATATAAATTTTTGTGTATCTAAACACATATATTGATAATAATGAATTTGAATAAATCTCAAGAAGGGAAAAAGGGATTTTCATAATAATTTTCCATAGGAATTGTTCTCCTTAGCTGCTTTGACCCAGATTCTCATGAGTGCTTAGGTACGTAAACTTCCACTGAATTAAACAGCTACTATTTTAGTTGAAGTTTGATGTTTTAAATACTTTTGAAAACACACAGAAAGATCACTTCGACCTATAACATTCACTCGAATTGACAGTAAATGTGATATGCTTACATCTGATGCTTTTAGCGCACTTTGAAGCTGGCTCAGTTTGTAATGCTCCACACACAAGAAAATCATATCAATTGTGCCCTTTATATATATTTTTAAAGACATAGATTTTTATATGGATGCCCCACTAAAACATACAGATGCTTTAATGAAAGAAAGGAATGTGTTAGTAAACTTCCTACACCCTTTCATAGCCATTTTTGTCAGACTGAATTATTCTCAACAAGAAGTGAGGACATGTGTTTTAATTCTACTCAGGTTTCAGGTTTTTGATTTGATTTTGGCTGGGAGGCCTTTACTGAACCTGAAAATGTTGAGTACTTCATGATTTTGCAGTGGATAGACAAATATGATATTCCAGCAACAACATGGACAGCCAGTGAAGACGAGTAGAAAGAAGAAATAAGGAGTTTGATGCACCCATATTTTCTGCCCCTTATCATTGTTAATTCTAACTGGCTAATTAAAATCAAATCTGTAGATTTTGAAAACAGAAAGTCACTGGAAGTGGGTGTCTATTGTTTTTAGAATGCTTTTAGAAGTCCACCATTTTTCTTTCTCTGGTCAGAATTGCTAGCTAAAATAAAAATTCAGGATCACTAAGCTCAGTGGTTTTTTTTCAATTTATAAATAGCCTTTCATGTCTTTTGAATACTAACTTTATTAGTGCAGTTTCTACCTATTTCCTGCTTCTTCTTACTAATGGATGCAGATCTTATTTGTGTTAAAAAAAAGATAAATTACTCTGACCAAGAGCATTGGACTCCAATCCTTAGCATATTTTGGTCTGTTGCCCAGGACTGGAAATTGATTACCTGAGCAGTGTGGAAAACATTCCCAATTAATACAGTGCATAAAGTTTCACTGATGCAATAAGATCCACTACAAATTCACTAATCCACTTTGGAAACATCTTCTTACTGCGAGGAAAGTAACTACTTCTGTCATTATTTTCTATCAACATATTTGAGGTTTCAATAAAAAAATTATTAGGAACTTAAAATTTTCTGAAAAATGTCAGAAAAGAAGGACAATTATATTTTCATTTTCCTGACCTGGAAACTGTGAGGATGTTTCATCCCTCCAGGAGAAAAAAATACACAAAGAACAGATGAACACATGCCAGAAAATACTGTTAATTAATTCTTGAAAAATATGAAACACACTGGGAAACCTGGACAAATAATTAAAAAAAAAAAAAAAAAGAAATCTGCCTGACAGTATTGGATTAACCTTCCTGTGGCTCAAAAAGCTGATATTCTGTCTAGCCAACGCTACATTTCAGGAGGTACTTTTTCACAAATCTGTCTTTGATTGGAATTGTGGTATGATTCTGATACCATGGATTGCTGTTTACCTTGTGTAGCATTGCCATCTCCAGATTGCCTCATCTGCTGAAAATCCTTGTTAATTCTGGTAGGATGGCTGGAAGGGGAGCCTACTAGCACAATAACGTGATCTCTACCCTGCCATTTAGCCATTTATGCTTTTAAAGCTAGACATATCCAGATTCTTTCTAGCTCAATTTGTTGTTTTCTTTTGCATCTCTGTTTCTGAACTATATGAATCTATTTTGATAAAGGCTAGCTGTGCTTCCTTAATATTAACAAAGACAAATTATCATACTTGAGATATTATGGAAATATCAGCTGCATAAATAAGAGCATTGAAAGATTAGAAATTTAGTTATTGCATTAACTCTGTAATTTTTTATTTTCTTATTTTTTTTTCCTTTTTAACTTTTAATAATGATGAGTATTAAGAAAACTAGACAGTTCTGCTCTGCGGGTAAACTCCAAATATTACTAGCAATATTTTAGTTGAGTATTTAATTGCAGCAAAGACCTTCTGAAACAATTAACATATGCTGTAAGGTCTTTATCACCGTATCTGTTCTATTGCACTTTTACATTCAGAAACAAAATTGATTCTGGACTTCATCCAGTCTAATTTTCCAGGAAGTGGCAAACAGTATGTGTCTTTGAGCTCCAGTGAAAAGTGTCTGAATAGGAAGCCATGCAAGTCGTCAGTAAGACAAACATTGCCAATGCTCTTCATATGTTCCAAGAGATAAGATGTTGCTGTTCTGCTTTCTGTTTTATTGACTATAGTTAGACTTTGAATAAAAGGATGCTATTTTTTTAGCATTTTCTTCCTCTTCTTCTTCTTCTGAAAGACTTAGAGGAAGCTAAAATCTCTGCAGATATTCTTATATTTATAAGCTTCAACTTCACTGAACAGTACAAATAAACTCCTGCATATCTGATTTCTATCAGTGCTAATGTCTATTAGTGCGGTAGCTAGCCCATTACTCCCCCTTCCATTTTATTTATCTTTTTGTTTCTAGAAACCACACAGAAATGTGGTATAAAAAGCTTTAGGACCTAAGGAATTTTGAAAAAAATAATCCATTCCTAAAATACATGAACTATTTTAAAACAAGATATCAGGGGGAGGGGGAAGTTGATTTTCTAGTGCTAAACCTACTTAATAATTTTGCATGGTAGTTGAGACAAAAGATAGTGGATCAGCTTCTCTCTTGTTTGTTAGGAAGATTATATTCAATACTCACTGTGTTTTCAATTCACAAGGCACTTCTTTGACAGTGTTTGGTCTCTGTACAAGGATATCTTCCTTCACAAACAAATAAGGAACAAATTCAGTAGACTACAATAACCAAGAATCATTCTCAGGAAGCAGTACACTTCGAGTGGCCATCTTTTGGCATGAAAGTTCAAGGTCACAGCTTTATACCCAAGGCAGCACTGTACAGCTGACATTCCTCCACATTGTAACAACGGGGTCATGGGTACCTGCTGCTTTCCAAGTTAAATGTTTGTTGACCCTTTTTTTCTAAAGAAAGGAAAAAATTGTTGGTATTTTTACCAGTGTTACACTAGCTGAAAATAAAATATGTTTAACTTGTTTATCATGTAAGCGTGTCATACTTGATGTGTTTGGCTATCTTGATACCAGAATTTTGGGTGCTAACTGCTAATTCTGAAGGGAATTGTGAATAGCTATGGCATCAAAACAACATTTGTCCAATTAATCACTGACATCTAATTAAGTTTGAAAATTTACTACATAAAAAGTCATGTCTAAACATGAGTTACCCTTAAAATCCTAATCTCATTCAGTAATATGCACTATTGTATTTTATTATTTTGTAATGTTTTCAAACAAATGCATCTCAACTACTGTGAAAGGTGCTCTGAAGAAGCCTGTCTGACTTTCCATTGCGATGGAGTCAGGTTGTACATGCACGTCATTTTCTGTCTGTAGGTATGGTGGACAAAAGTCTACCATCCTGAAGCTCATCCTGCATTGTTGCTGCAACATGCTCATGAGGATTGTTGATTTATGGGTTTTGCTGGATGAGTTGGTCCTGTGATCACTTTCTAATCTATTTCAAAAAAAAGTTCCAGGTTAACACAGACCACCCTTGAGACTGTTCAAATTAGCCTGATTTGTTTTGTCCGGAATGGAGCAATCACTTGAAAATACTTGAAAGGACAGTAATTTTTGAGAAGCAGGCAGTTATAAACAACTGAGAAAGGGATGGGGGATGATAGCGGTTTCAACTGGAAGTCAACATGTGTCTCTAGCTTCAAGTTATATAGAATATAGAAGTTGTTCTGTTATTAAGGTTCTTGATTTCTCTATCTTTGAGAGTTTTACAAAGTAAGAGTTGCAGTTAGCAAAGACAGATGAACTGAGTAGGCTCTAAAATTTCATTAAATCAAAGGTGTGAAAGATATCTGGACCTTGTATCCTAAATAGACACAGGACAAAACTTGCAGGGAGCAGCCCCAGTCAGGACTGGACAAATAATGACTTCAAAGAGGGTAACAGGAGAAAACAAAGTGCTTGTGTGGAATTTAATAGAGGATTTTCCATCAAAGGAAGTTCTTTCTCACAACACAGAAGCTTTATGGATAAGGTGAGAATTGGTGAAACTCACGATGAGATAGATATTGTAAACTAAAGCTAACGGCCAAAGATGCAGCAAAAAAGAGCAAGGAGTGGCAATCCAGATAGGACTCAAAACTAAATGAATGCTCCTTAGACGTGAGTACAAATGATGATGCTTGAACACAGGGGAAAATGTGCAGTGGTGGATGGGAAGGATGAAATTACAATGTAGAAAAACTGTGGAAGCCAAACTCAGATAATTAACATTTCTGAAATCAGGGTAAATTTCCTAAACATCACCTAATGTTTTAGACGAATTCTGGTACATGATACCTAGTTTACAAACCTTTTAGGACAGTCACACACACAGAGGAAATGGTGCATGTTGTATTTCTGTTTAAGAAAGATGTATAAGTGATGTATAAATAGAAGCAATCAAAAAAAAAACCAAACCCAAGAAAAGAAATTTTAAGGGAAACAGGTAATATGTTTCAATAACTTTCCTGAGGCTATTAAACATGGGCACCCCCTATGCATCAGGGAATCTTAAGAGGTTATGTTAAAAACCTACAGAAGATAGAAGGTCCTACAGGGACTTTCTGAAAAAACTAAAGTGGAAGAAGGAAGTTTACACCGAGTGGAAGAAGGGACTGACCACCTGGGATGGTTACAGAGATGCTGTTAGACTACGTAGGGAAGAAACAAGGAAAGCCAAGGCCTCCTTGGAATTAAAATTGGCAAGAG
>JAOXNO010000013.1:88214687-88236946 GCA_028565335.1 Limnodromus scolopaceus
TAGGTTGATGGTTGGACTAGATGATCTTTAAGGTCCCTTCCAACCTAGACAATTCTATGATTCTATGATTCTATGAAATGGCTTAAATTGAACTGTTCCTTCCAATTTTTTTGAAAACATAGATACCCATTTACTGGGTCTTGTGAAGAAATTGGACAGGAAAGAAGAGAGTGGCCCTTCTCAGCTGATCTGCAGTGAAAGAAGGGTAGAGAAAAAGCAGCTAATTTGCACCACCAATGTATTTTTGTTCACACTTTAATACTACAATAAGTTACAAGGGAAGATTGTGCAGCCCTGCTCCCACAAGAGCTGTGAAATTATACAGACATGGTCCTGAGAGCTCATCACATACTTTCATAGGATAAGCAAATTTACAAAATACCTGCAGATAATTCAGCAGCCAGAAAAATGTCCATAAACTAGTTGAATAAATTATTTCCTAGGAATAGGTCCTGTACATATAAACACAGTGCAATAAAGTCTCTCTTAACTGGGGAATAAGTACTGTACACTACTCACGATTTCTGTACTAAATTCGCTCTTTATCTCAAACCTTTATCAAGGTTATGTAATTAAAAGGGGCAGACCCAGCTGAAATGCAACATTAGTGTCCATAGCATTTTAATAGACTATAAATCTGTTTTGTTTTATGAATCAGATCTTTAAGCAAGGACTTTTAGCTATTACCTTTGAAGCTCCTCTATACTATTGCATTGGGGAATCCAGCATTATGCTAAAGCATTACATTAGCTATTATTTTCAGGGAAGTTTTAGGTGTGCTAAAAGGTTAGATGCATGGCTTCCACATTTTCCATAATCATTGAGGTTCCTAATTTTTTGTTGAAAACAGGAAAAAAGGACCTATGTGGGACCTGATTACTTTGAGCCCATGTGAGTCAAGAACCCATAGCTCAATTTCTAAAATAACTTAGATATCTAAATTTATTTAAAAATTATAGACAAATTATATGTTTATAGTAGGGGAGGGAAGGAGGTGAAGGGAGGTTTTTTTTTTTTTAATTCCAAATAAAATAAGGGTACTTCTAGGAGGAAAGTGTTCCAGGCTTTGTTTCCACGCCTATTAGTAGTATTTCTGGGTTTTCATTACTGAAGCATTAACGTATAAGACATCTGAAGACCAGGGACCAGAGCTTAGGTCTGTCCCTATTTCATGTAAACCATCTGGACACAAACCTATGGACCTCCCGTACTTTTATTTTGGGGTCTTTGTATGTAAGCATGTAAAGTTTATAGTCAAAATGAATTGCAGATGGGAATTTCAGTACAATCAGTGGTGGAGCTGTAAAAGAAACCTCTACTCCTAACTTGGAAACCTGGTCAAAGTAAAGTGTCATTGGTTACTTAAATGCATTTAAAAATCTGACATATAGAAGCCTGAGCTGCTTGAAAGTTGCCAGAGCTGACATTCCAAAGACATTTTATCATATTTGAGAATGTTAACTCCTGGTCTTAAAATGTCAGTAAGGTATGAGCCTCTAGGGATCTCAGCTTTGCTGCTGCTGGTAAGTTTGAAGGAAAGTTAGCAATACAAACAGTGAAGACTCCAGATATAGGAAGGTAGATCAGCCTCTCTGACCTCTCTGAAGCTACTGACAAAAGACCTTGTTCTTTTTCTTTTGAAATCAATGCAATTTTTTGGCATTGATTGCAGTGGGAATATGATTGAGCCCAAAGGTACTAATTAGTGTTTATTGGGATAATGATTTTGATGTGGACACAAAAGCAGCTCTTCTGTGCTTTGCAATGTTAATGAATCTGAAAAGCAAGAAGAGTGCAATAGGAATAAACCTCAAATAATGCCACTCGGAATGAGACTGCCTCTGCTGTGAATAGATTCTTTTCATTTTATTTTTTCTCATGATTTGTGACAACTATATTCTGAACTTTGTTCAAGTGTGCTAGCAAAGGGCCACATTATATGTGTCCTTTCTACAGACAGCTGCAGTATATTCTCTCCTGAGAAGTGATGACAAAGAACATTATGCCATATGAATTTCACAGTTAATGATAACTCACTTGGGCTTCCTTACGTACAGCAGGAAACCCTAACATTTGTAGTATCAAGTCCCAGCTATACACTGAAACCCCAGTTTTAACAGGCTACAGAATCTGTGGCAATACAGAAACATTTGATTTGGACTTTAGTGCCAGTGCCTTTCAGTGCTTAGTGAGATTTGCATGTGTTGTGTTCAGCTTGCAATCCCACTTCAACTGCTTCAGGAGGGCCTGTTCTGCTCCTCAATGTCTTCTAGCCTTTTTCTTGGCCAGGACCCCACTGGCACAAAATAAAATAGGAAGGGAGGAGGGAACTGAGTCTTGTATGCTCATGTGATTTCGCACAGTGGTTAAAACTCCCATGACACAGGGTAGTATATCAGTCTCCGATAAAACACTGGGACCCAGACGGGTCTTTTCTTATTCCTGTGTAAAACAGAAAGCATTATGACATCATGAAGCAGCATAAAGTCCATATTGACATGGTAGCAGGACAATGGCACACCAGATGCAGGCTGTGGAAGAGTTTTCTCCTTAAAATCCCATTATGGATAACGTATGAAGAGGACAGTTGCAGAGTAATGGAGATCAGAGAGTCATCAGTAATTAAGTGGCTAGTGTTTTTAGCTGAGGGGTGCTGAAAGTACCCACAGAAAACTCCTGAGATGAGGCCAGAGAACTTGTATCAATTCCTGTACGTGTCCAGAGACCAGGTCGGTGTGGAGTACACGGGGCAGTCCCACTGAGGTAATGACTTTCAATACTCCTTGAGGGAGCTGAAATTAATGTATCTGTTCTCTCAGTTGGCACCATGGGAAAACCTGGGTATTTTTTTATTTATTGTCAGCTTTCACAGTTATGTTTTTAACAGTAGGATCTCATACTCTTAAAATGGTATTCAGGACTGCATTCAAGCCTCAGTTATACCTTTGTAACCCCACTGAATTCAAGTAGTAACTCAGAACAGAGTCTAGACCACTATGGCTTTATCAAATGCAATCTGACCAAGAGCTCTAGTTTTAAATGGATATTTTAGTTAGTAATGTGAACTAAATGTCCACTAAATTTCTCAGAAATCTATTCCCTTTGAAGAGTAAAATAAATATTTATAATATATTAAACAAACAACACTAGCAAGAAAAACAGCAGGTAATGTCAGAGACGTGCCAAAGAAGATAAAACCCTCTATTTCGTTTTAATATTTTTAAAACAATCTATGTCATTCAATGTGTCTGAATGTACTGTTGTATTACCTCAGCGATTTTGGTACTGTATCATTGCTGCTGCTGCTGCTGTTGCTTTGCCCTCGGGCATTTGCTTATACAAAATAGAACTGAATATAATAGGCTTGAATCAGAATTAGCAAGTCTCCACCCATTTTAAAAATATTGGATTCTGTAATATTAGCTAGGCCTCCAGATGTTTTTGTTTACGTTACTGTGATAAGAGCTGTTCTTGTAAGTCTTAGTTGATATAACATATATTTTTTGCTGTCTGCTTTAGGAATGGCATTAATTTTAGTGTAGTCATTTTATTTAAAATTCTTTGTCTCAAGGGGAAGAAAAGGCAGTGATTTAATTCCTGCTCTTTACTCCTTTTATTATTTCAGGGACCAGTATTAAAATCTATGATGAAGCAGGTTCTAGGCAAGCAAACGCTGTCAAGAAAACTGTGCTGTGCTGCTTAAATTTTTTGTTCAGAATCACTTAGCTTCCTCAAATGCTGCATAGTGGCTTTTGCTTTCTTGGTGACTTGTTCTCCCACTGAAGACCAAAGGATTAAGATATGCACCTCCTATTAGTATTACTGGAAGTTGTGTTTTTAAATCTTCCTAGGAATCAATGTAAGAAAAAATATCTAATTAAAGCTAATCTATGTTGTTAGAATACCAGCACTCCAAGTATTAATTAAGTTTTGAGGCTCAAGAACAATGTGCAACTCATCAAGTCAAACACTCAGTTTATTATTGAAGGAGCCCAGCTTGCAGAGTGCCTATTGATGTCAGTGGCATGCAGGAACCAGCCTTGTGGAAAATGCTTAAATCTTTCCAGTAGAATTTCCTAAATTAAGGGACTAATCCCTCTGATAAGGAGAGAGTCAAGGCTGCTTTTGTTTGGTAAGAGCTAGATCCTGGCTCTTCTCCAAAATTTGAATATTCTCATAAACAAGGCATACAAATAATACTAGGAATAAATCTGATTAATTTCCTGGTGTGAAAAGAGCCAAATAGATAACAGATAGATCTTGGTAAATAATATTGAAGACACAGTAACAAAATGAAGCCTCATGAGTCTGGAAAAGCAACACACCGGTTCAATAGCAAATTCTAAGGGTATCATCATAACAAGGTACTGATGGACTGGAGCCTTTCAGTCAGTTATAAACACAGTGCCTGCAAGGTGCTGTGAGTCAAAAAGCTCTCTTGTTCTCTCATGTTGGGCAACCACATGTGAAAACCACATGAGATTAGCCCAAATTGCTCAAACTGGCTATGTTTCTTGCAGAATCCTGCAAGAATGGTACGCCTTGTTTATCCCCTTCTGCCACTGCTGCATGCTGCAGAGTGTAAAGCAGGGCACACATACTCTCCAGGCAACAAAATCCTACCTCAAACCAGAATATTCATCTCTTACAACTATCATTCATATGGAGAGTCCTAATTAATTCAGCTGAGTTACCTATGTGAGTAACTGTTCACAAGCTGTCATTGAAGGCTAAACAATTTAGATTTTAATTCACCACACGTCATCAATAGCCACTAGCACACCTGGATCATTTGGCTAATTAGACAAGTAACTTTTCCTAGCATAAACGGGTTGTATGGAAAAAAATGCAATGTCTTAGGGCTGGGACAGTTTGTTAGGAATTTTGGTTTTCTTTCAGTCTGCTAAGAAAATTTTTCTCTGAGAGCCCTATCTAGTCTTCTTTTCTTTCTTTTCTTCTTCTTCTTCTTTTTTTTTTCTTTTCTTTCTCTATTTCTTTCTTATTTTTGTCTTCTGGAATTCACAGCTGGTAGGTATAGAAACTCTTTACAAAGGAGAAATACCAGGATGTCTAGGTATTTTCTTCAGAAAAACAATCTTACTGTTCAGATGGTTTTGGTTGATTGGCCTTTTAGACATATATTTTCATATTTCTTATTTTGTGTGTTAAGTTATGCTTTTACTAAGAATTGAGGTCACTTAAATTAAGGTAAATGGATCTTTTGAATTTTAAAGGCATGTTTTAGCAACATATTAGACACTGTGTATTAGATGCTGTTAATTGGATTCTGTCTAACAAAGAGAAAAGCAATCTACTGAATTTACCAGTTCACAAGTTCATAATCTGACATGACCATTCAGTGAAGTGCTTTGCCGATCTATAAATTAATGTAATCTTAACCTGCTATAAAAGAGGTACCACCATGCCTGAGGGTACAGAACAATCTTTTCTGCTCTTTTTTTGTTTTCTCACTTACATTTATTTTGAACAAAATTATTTCACCAGTCTCAGGTCAGCATGAGGATCCATGGTTTCTTTCTTATTAATAAAGTAATCACAAATTTGCTTAAAACGAGTTTTACATTCCTTTAATGGAAAATCTGAGATTTCTGATTAATTTTATTGTGACTAACATTTAATAAAGGAGAATTCCACCTATTTTTTTCATAACAAAACTTGTGTGAAATGAATAAAAGTAACCTTAAATGATATGTTTGGCTACAAAGTGAAAAAGATAACTTCTAAATAAAATTGTGACACTGACAAGCTGGTGCTCAAAAAGGTGATAAAAATTGGAATTTGTACTAAGATAGACATTTAAGATAGATCAAATAAATCACTTGCTAGCACTACCTTTTTGTCTCCCTTGATTAAAGAAAAAATAATTCAGGTTATCTGAAACAGGTTCAAAAACATACATTTAAGATGTCGAAGTTGTGCTAGACGAAACCTACTTAAATATTTAATATATTTGTTTTCTAGATGGTATAGTTAAAACCCTTCTGTGTTTTTGTCTTGGCTTCTGTAACAAAACTGTTTTGAATTCTCTTAGGGGCTGACTTCCCTTCCATTCACTTTACTAAGTAAAAATGCCAGTTGTTTGAGCCAGATTTACTCTGTGGAACATAGATGGAAAGGAACCATTTGGATCCTCAGTTCCACCTGCTGCTAATGTTGGCAGCCTGGCCATACAATCCATTTCCCAAACTGATCAAGCTTAAAACTAGTTCATTTTTCCCCCCACACTGTTTCTTTTAGGAATCTACTCCAGCATGTTGGTTTTCTGATGGCTGAAAAAATGGCTGAAAATTTCAAAATTTTGCCTTCTTGAAATCCAATCTGTTTTTATGTGGACATTAGTTCTCATAATCTTTGTCTTCCTCTATGCTATTCCTCTATGCTATGCTTGTCAACAGATTTGACTCTCTTCACAGGCTACTGTGAAGCAAACTAAATCCAGAAACGCATCTATTTTGTTACATTTTCTTTACTATCAGAAATATCCTAACCCTAATTCATCTTCAGGAAGAGCAGTAGAGTAAATAACCACTTTGGAGTCTTTGCTGGACATTTAGGAAATTCAATGGTAAAGGTGCTCCATAAGTTTTCCATTCAAAAAGACATAGACAAGAAACATTCCTCCTTCCCCAAAGTTCAATCCTTTTAGAATTTAATAAATAGCAGATTATCCTAGTTGGGGATCACTTTTGGTAAATGGGAGAAATCTAGGTGGCAGAACCATATTGAAGAGTTTTTTTGAGGATTGTCAGGAGAGACACAAAGCTTTTCAAGATTTGGCTAGGTTATCCAGCTTCACATACCAAAGGGACTGCACAGTTCCTATATGTTTGATCAGTGTGACCACGAGTGTTTTCCTTATCAAGACAGGGGAGAAATATTTTGGTTTTGGATTGCCCTTTGACATTCTCAAAACAATTGCAATATTTAAGGCAGGGTTTGCACAAAATATATGCTAGATCTAAGCTTTCTACTGCTAACCATATGTGGAAAACAAATGACCCTTGATTCGTATGCTGTTGCATATTCTTGCGATGTATTGAAGGAGTCAATCTTACATATATGACTTGCTAAACTGAACATAGCCTTGGATGATACTTGAATAAGGAGTTAGCAGTGGTATAATAGAAGAATGCATTATTATTTGCTTTGGAAAAGGGGTGTAGGGAAAACATGCTGTCAAGGCTTACTACAAGACTATTGGGGAGAAAGTGAAAGAAAAAAGTGAGGAGCACCATGGCAGCTCTATGATTTGTGAATGTTTTTCATGCTTTTGCAGAGCTCATAAAGAAAAGATAAAAGGAGCTGAGCCTGCCAGTTTAGGCTGTGTTCTTGGTAATAAGGTAAAGATGATCAATTTAAATACAATATTTTACGATCATAGGGTCAGCTCAGATTTTTTTTTTATTTGTGGCCATTCTGTTGTCAGAAGAACACAGTTTTCTGCCAAACTGGCACTAAATTTTATGGCCATATGGAAGGTGATATTATTTCACCTTTTCCAAATGTGTTGCAGAAATTTAAAATTTATTTAGCTGGGGATTTGGGGATTTGAGGGATTTTTTGATTGTTTGTTTGTTTGGGAAAGGTGTATTTTGGCTTCAGCCTCAGTTTTTGAACACGGGCAGAAACTGAAATCAAGATGGTAACATCTATTCCATTAAGAAAAGATGGCAAGCGCTTGAGTCACCTCTGTTCATTGATTAGGATTCTGAATGGCTAATTGGGAAAACTGTGTGTGTGTTAATGAGACTATTAGCTACAGTGATTTATTTTTTTTTTAAGATGAAGACTTGTTCTAGCTTAAAAGTTAATCCATGTTTTTAGTTTTTAGCATGGAAGCAAAAGATAGAGTTGACACACTGGATCTCAATAACGAAGGTACCTTGTCTCATGTTACTATTTCAAATCTACATTTTTATTTTTTAAATTTTTTTTAGTGTTGTGGCAAATAAGAAGACAACTTCAAAAGTTTCTAAACAGGCATTTTCTTGCAAATAAACAGATGTCCAGTTTTAACTCATTTTGGCAAACTCTGAGCAGATATTTTCTCTTCTTTACAAACACTTAGGTTCTAATAGATGATAATGTACTGAAAATAATTCTTATTCATGCCTATGTTGAAGCTGATAGTGTGCTGACAAATTACTTTTGTCAGTTTGCTTTTGTGTCTCTACTACTGCAAAAAACACCTTCTTGTAGTTAAGATTTTGTAAGTAATGTGGAAGCCACTATAAATTTTTATCTTGCGAATGTCTTTTTTTTCCCAAATTAAATATTTTTCTCATCCAAGTCAGGATAATAAAAGGTAACAGAGCCAAGATTGTTTGAAAAGATGCAGAGACAATCCCAGATAAATACAACATAATAGGATAACTGAAATTTCTGGACAGAAAATATAGATTTCACCTTCTCCTCCCCTTTTAATTTCATTCTATAGATGGCAAAATTGCCCAAGAAATGTCACTGCACAAATGGAACTTTTTAAAAAAGTATTATTCGGTATTTACCAAGGAGAGCATAAGTTAGAGTGAATGGTTCAACCCATCTGTGTTTAAAGATCAGCCATAGAATTGGAATAAGAGAAAAGAAAAAGAAATGTTTTTAACTGATCCCAAGGTAGCACAGAATGGCATAGCCATTTAATTAAATTCAGGCAGACTGGCTACAGTTTTGAAAGTTGGAACAGAGTTAAAGAAGTGAAGTGAAAAATAAGTGGTGTAAATCTTGCTTAGCCTTTCTGCATAAAGGGAAAATTCTTCTGTATTCAAGATAGCCTAGCTCATGACACTGAGTGCACAGAGCAGTCACAGGAATAAGAACCAAGTTACAACTCAGAGCAGTAAACGGCTGAATGACTGAAAGATGAGAAATGCTCAGTCTCTGAGAAAGCTTTGCTAGCTGCTGTGTGGGATTAGAGAATTTTAATTACATCTATATTGGACAGCAGTTTTGAGACTAAACATTATTCAAGAGTATCAGCAAAGTCCCATCAGATTTCGAGAGGGTAAGACTTCCCACATGAAAATTCTTGCCTGTATGTTAAATTTGGAGAACAGTGATGTGAACAATATCATGTGTGCCAAATGAGGATTGACAGTAGTGCATCAGAATCAGGAAATACATAGTGTTGAAAGAGACAATGGTAAAAGAAAAAAGAATTCATTTTCTTCAGGGAAATGTTGTTTTCACTGTTGTATGATGATTCTATGTGCAATATTTTGCCTGTTATTTTTTGGGTGGATAACGTTTTACAGGAAGGCATATCATGCAGAGTTATCTGTGTACTGGAAGAGGTGGAGAGAGGAAAAGATGTGTCTAACCGGCTGATGTTAGAAAACAACATGCAGAAGTAACAGGTGTTAAACATGGACCTATTATTAACTTTATATTTCATAATGACTTTTCATTCATTTTGGTCACCAAAACAGTGGACTATATTCACACCAAGTGAAACAATTTAAAAAGTTGCATTTATGTTGTTAAATCAAGTCACTACTTGGGAAATCATGGCAGGTATCTGGTAAATGCTGGGAATAATAGTTAAATACCTCAAAGTAAAATACATATTGCATAGTACTGATGTTCATTTGGGTAAAAAGAAAAATGGAAATCACTAAAAACTAAGCTGGGAAAGTCTGCATGAATGACAAAGGGATGAAAGATTTCATTTTGACCATTTGGTCTACATCAAATGGCCCTACTGAGCTCATTACAAGATAAAGAATGAGCTCCTTTTATCACATACTGAAATCCTGACCTTAAAGTAACCTTTGAAAGCACTAGTCTTCTTTGCCCATAGGGGAAAAGAAAAGTTGAAAGAATACACTATGCTTGGTATTGCCAGACATCTTTACCACCACATGATAAATTTTTAAGATCTCTGAGAGAATCACATATTTTTGAATTTTAATAGATATTGATTGATGTAGAAGTACATCAATGTTTGATAATGTAAATGTTTCAGAGTTTATAAAAGAGTTATTATTTTGAAGGGTCTAAGAACCATCTATAGTTGACATGATAGCATAAGGAAAAATGTGGGCAAGACAGCCGTAAAATTCTAGAGATACTGCAGAGAATTAGTCATTAACATAGATTATGAAGGCATTTTAATTGAAACACCAAAATAGAGTGTTGGTTTGGATACAGAAGGGCCAGTTAACTGTTTTCCCTGTTTATTTACTTTAGATTTTGTCTTTGCTTTTGTATACACCCTGTTCTTTCTGGGTAGAAGACAAGATCTTTAAATTGGTATAATTTCCAGGTTTTTTTTTCAGAGCATTCTCTTTTCTACAAATTGGAACAAGGGCAGTTACATCGCTAGTATCAGCAATGTTCAGGTTTAACAAATATTCCAAATGGTATGACTAAAGTTTACTTAGTCAAGAATTATTTGTCTGTGAATCTGTTTTCTGCTGCATACCTATTTCACCACTAAAGATCATCATAAGAATGAATTATATTAATATGTACAGAACTGTCGGAATAGTGACATTAAGATAACCTTTATGAGTGATTTCTACATCTTTAAGTGCCTGCCAATTGCCATTCTACTAATTGCTGGGCATTTTGCAATGAGAATTTACAAATTATGCAATGCCCTCATTCCACTGTCGGTCATAATTCTGATTTTATCACCATAATGAACATTTTAGCCTTTTAAACTATGAAATAGGAAGACCCAGAAATAATATGGACTAGCTACTGTCTTGCAACCATAAACATGTGCATCTCCATTTGATCTTGTATTAGAATCGTATCCCTAAAATTGCACACATGCCTAAAATTCTATGTGTACAAAAGTGTTTATTTTTCTGATATCTAATGTAGGAAAATTAGCCATCTGCTAATGAATGTATATAATGAAGATCCCTCTATATGAAAATCATTTATTCCTCCAGCAAAAAGCGTTTTGGTTTGCTTAAAACTATGTTGAATACAGTTAAATAATTTGAATCGTAGCTGCTAAGTAATTTAGGATTTGATCCATAACGTTTTTGAAGTTACTTATAGTAAAACATCAAGTGCAATTAAAAGTCGAGGCATGTCCATCTTCCCTGATTGATGAGAGTAATTTGAACGGAAAAAAGACCTTAGTGCACCTACTGGAGAAGGTATTGTACCTAGAAATAATTTGAGATTAACTGACAGAAAACTGACGGTGTCATAGCAGAGTTTTTAATCTGAAAAATATTAACATTGTTCTAATTGGAAAAGGTCTGACCTTTCGAAACTTCTCCAGTCTGCAGTGAAGCTACTCAGTTCTGTTTGTGAAAGGCAAGACAAGTGTAGAGGAAGCATCCGATGTGGAAAATCATTTTTGCTGCAGCATCCAGAGGTATTTCTGCATCTAATGACGAATATAGGCATCTTGTGGGATTTTATAGAAAAGACCACATCATACAGGACTTTAAAAATAGCGCTATGTAGCTATTTCATATCAAGACCACTGAACACCTTTTTAAATCTGGATCTATTTCTTTATCTAGAAATAAATATTGAGCAGTATTAAATCTAAAACCTGCTCATTATTAAAAAAAAAAAAAAAAAGTGGAATCTCAGTGGTGCTTCTTGCAAACATTTTAACTCCAGATGGCTAAGAAATAAATTTTTTAAAAATTTACTTCTTAATCTCTGCATTCACTTTAATCTCCAGAAGCCATTCTCAGGCTTTTCTACATAAAATTTTCAGTAAAATATGATCACTTCTTCCAGTATGTCTCTTTAGACAGTGTGGCCTCATCTAAACTAGAGACGACCATAGCAACAGAGTAGGGGCAGGTGGCAAAAGGGTATTCTGTTCATACAAGATATCCTATTTCAAGGACAGCAGCACTGACTGCACAGAGCCCCATGCCCACACAGCATGGTCTGTGTGGTGGTAACTTACCGTTTCATGCCTGGCAGAGTTTTCTAGTGCAGATGCATAATGGCTGTGGTTTATAGCATCTGCTTTCTCCCATTCTTGATTTTAGTTATGCATCTGAAGCAGAGACGATATAAGGTTTTCAAAAGCTGTAATCTTCTACTAGATTCTGCCACTGAGAGTACTATGACAACCCTCCAATACAAGATTTAACTATGTTTTAGTATTCTTAAATTGCTACTTCTTTTTGACAGTGAAATTTTAAATCCGTGTGTTTCTTACAGTGGCGCACTGTGCTGCAAACATACAAACTAAGAGCCTCACCTTATGAGGTGCAGTTTCTTTTACCAGGTGTCAAACATCTTTATTTTTAGTAGTTATCTTTGTACCTCACACCAAAGAAATGTAGTATATGGGTTTTGTTTGGTTTGTGTTTTTTCTTTTTCTAAGGTACCGAGCACATACATCTTCCCTTTTCAGTTTGATTCAAATTCTGCATGCATTTCGCCTCGTAAAACATTCAAATGGATTTGAATGTCTTTGGTCATCAGAAGTAGCAGCACGCAGAAGGAGGATAAGTGCAGACCCCAATGGTTTTCCCTGCTGTCTTAACATGGATGATGGATGACGTGAAACCCAGAAGGAATTCCCTTACCCATAATGGAGCAGCAATAACAGGAGGGGCTTCAAAAATTCCGGAAGACCCACTGGAATGTCCTTCAACAGTGGCCTTTGGCAGTCAGACAGACCTAATATTGAAATACATAAAAGCTTTAATACTACAGTTACATTTAGAAGCAAAAACTCTGTCCTTGTTTCTTTTGTGTTAAACTCACCTTTCCAAAGTTCCCCTGGGTCCTAAGGGTAAGAGCTTTGGTATTACTCAAGAAGAATTTGGGGAGGTGAGGTCAGCAACCTGAAGTCTCCAATAGGAGGAGGGTAACATGAGGGTTGGGGTTTCCTTCTCCTTTTTGCCAAAAGTCACATGATGTTGATGTTGATGTAGATGGAATCTTCCTCCTCAGCCTTGAGTCTGCTTTGGTTGCCTTTTATACATTCTGTTAACTTGGTCTCCCTACATGCTTTTTCTTGTCACTAATTTCCAAGTATTCAGTTTATCTATTTTCTTTTTTATCTCTAAAAACATATTTTTACCTGAACAATTCCAGTTGTATTGACCTTTAACTGACCATTGTGATTTGTATTTCCAGTACAGGACCGTTAGTATCACCATGTGTCTGTACTATTCCACATCACATTTTCTTCTATAGTCATTCAATGTACACAGAGTAAATGCTTGTTATTGCTATAAATTAAAACTAAACTAAAATAAATTTGGACAATACTTATCTGATTGTTAGATAAATTGTTATCTCTGCTGAACAAGAAAAGGCTAGACAAGTCCAGAAACCCTGAACTTGTTAGACCAACACAAAACTTGTGATTCTTTAATAAATAATAGCAAAATTATATTTCACTGGCCTACAGTTTGCCTACTTCAGCTGTTTCTGGACCTTGTCATATTCTCTAAGGTTTTACGCAAGAGTTTCAACCTTCCTTTTATGTTGGGAACCAACCATAATGGGAAAGGAAGCAGCTTTTGCGAGAGATCTGTGTGTTATCATATACTTTAACTTTAGGACACCTGTCTATTTAGAAGAAAACCCACCATCTGTAATAACTGTATTTGAACAAAATGGGAGAAATCCAGCATAGCATTGTCACCTTCTAGAGCTGAAAACCATAATCCATACACACACAGACAAATGTGCACGTGTGATTCCATTGATGTGTCTAGAACTTGTTGGCGTAGTCACAGCCTTCGTGGTTAGAAGCTGTCCTGATGGCAATTACATGGTAATGAAAAGTGCATGTTATTCCCAGGCTTGTGGTGGGGTACAGTGACTTTTTGCTTGGATTGAACCATAATTGAAGGGTGGAGTATAAGCATCAGCATTTTCCAGTCACTTGCTTGCTATCTCCCTGTTCAGCAGTGCAGCCCTATTGAGTCCTACAGTTAAAAGATCTAAAGATCACTAGGTATTTTACACAGAACCTAGGTGCTGCACCTGAGGGCATGAATCCCAGAAAAAAACGAGGTGTTATGAAGCTAAGCCTAAGTTTCTGGTAGAAATCTAGCTCCATGGAAACAGTTTTCTGGAAAAGGCCAATGTAATGTAATAAGGATTAAACATATCTTATCATCAAGACAAGGCTAGAAGGTAGAGGTAGCATCTTTTATTAGATCATTCAACAAAACTTGGAAAAACATAGAAACTCTCAGAATTCTAGAAACCCACAGAAGGTCACCTAAGAGCATCCTATTTAAAAAGTGCTATTGGTTGTCTTAGAAATTATGCATACAAAAATTATCACTCACAGACAAAATCTACAGGGTGTACTCCAAACTATGACAGCATAAGCAATAATTAGTAATTCTGAAAAGTAATTATTCTGAAAGAACTCAGCCTCACCAGTAATTTTTAAATTTTATTTAATTTAATCACACTTTAAGGAAAATACAACAATAAGCATTTTGAAAAAACTGTTAGTGAACAGCACACTCAGTCCATGTGAAGTAAGTTAATGACTAGTAAAAGTTACCAGCATTAAAATACTACAGTGCAAATGATAGTGCCATTAACTGTTTTATTAATTAATTCCTGTGTCTCTTTAAGTTTAATTCAGTTTCATGCTGAAACTTAATAACAGTAATGACCATGTAATCACAAAAATAATTTTCTGCAATACTTCTTTTTGTAAATACAGGGAGTCTGAGAACAAAACTTCCTATCCTTTTCCTTTACCTGACCAGAGATGTTGAGCGAAATTAAGTTTTCAATGCTGAGAGGTAGCAAATTGTACAGACCTAGGTAGAACCTCCCCCAGCCCACATCTCACACCCCAGGGGCAACAACAGGTCTGGACTGCCATTTTTATGCCTGGGTGGAATGATCAAACCCCACAGGTTTAAGAGAAAGAAGCAAAGACCATAGCCAGAAAATCACTGGAAAAATGTGGAAAAAAGAGGGGAGGATGTTGTGAAGAAGAGTGGGAAACCAGGCACAAATGAAGAAGGGTAAGTAGAGATTAAAAAGTAACTGGAAGAGGGAATTAGAGGAGATAAATGGGAAGAGTATGAGAAGAGTAGCATAATACTAGGATATTAGACTACACAAGCAGTAAATCCAGTGACATTTTGAATTAAGACCAAGTTAGTTATTTTACACTTTTCTAAAATGTCAAGGTGCATCCTAGTTGATAAAGTCAATTTGCAAAAAGTAATTAATGACTGCAAATTCTACTGTCTTTATTATGGACATATCTGCTACCTTTTTTTTTTCTCATTTCAAAGAATAGGCTTTTTAGTTCCTTACTTAAACTTGGGGGTGAGATTTAACCTTGAGTGAAAAAGAAGTGTAAGTCATGGAAATCCCACCTATGCTAAGGGAGTGCTTTGCCCTACACTTTTTTTCTGAAAGCTTTCCTTAATTTATGTATTCTTTTTCTACTATACACATAGAGTTGGATCCCCTATGGCACCTGAATTTAGTATGCTGCATCCCGACCTTTTAGGAAAGAGATCTGAGTCAATGGACTGTGTGATTCCAAAGCCAGGTGCAGTCTACATTGCCAGTCTTTCCATCCACTTTGAAATCCAGGGCCACTACCTCTTGCTGTACTGCAGTTTCAAGCAAAATTTGATTCTGGGAAAAAAACCCAACATATTCATTAATGACTGTATAAACGGTGTTATTGACAGAAAACCAAACCAAAATCTGGTTATGGCTTTTACAGAGATTAACTGTATTGGACATCATAAGACAGGCAAATAGATTGTACCATTCTCAGAATAACTCCTTTCTGGTCAGTGGACTAAGACCAACTTTGCATTTGTCCCATTGGATTAAAAAATGAGTTGTATAAATAGGTCCTTTGAGTCAAAACTATAGATTGTTTAATTATTATTCTTGCTTAAAACAGGAGACTGAATTGTACAGTAGAAACTCTGAGGTTCTGGTTTAAGAACTTTAGGAAGTCTGATACTGCTCTAGATAAAATATACAGAACTAAACGGACCATGAATGGTGTTTGTAAAATAACCTCTGTGCTTTAGAATTTAATATATATTTCTACCAGTGCAATGCATAAACAAATATTTAGTAGCTTAAATATTCTCAGCCACGTGTTCCTTTAAAATTCACTGGCATAAATCCTCTGTATCTTCATTGATATCCACATGATGCCATTGTCATTTCCATTGAAGTTGGAGACACCTGATGCCAACTGCTCTCGAATTATAAATACTAGTTTTTAAACTTCTCTGAATTCTGCATGAGATCTTGGACATTGCAACAAATGTAGCTGAGACAGGTCAGTAGTTCTTGACTGTGTTTGTATTCATTGTCTGCATAGGTCTGGAAACTGAGAAAAAATGTGAAGGAACCTTCAAATTTAAAGAGAGTTTATTTGCCTGAGCATATTTGAGTCATACTTATTGTGAGACTAAGAGATGGGTTATATTATGTTAATCTTGCCGTAGCTCTAGTTCCACTGGAATAATGGTGGAAAAGAAATTTTAAAGAGAGAAATTGTCATCTGAGTTATGCAAAAATAAAGACATCTCAAGTTAAATAAATAAAATATATCTCACAGGGCTGTTGATCATACTGGTCTGATTAAACAAATGTGGCATCTCATTCTGCTTTGTGAAACTCCTGTTCTTCCTGTGAAAGAGCACTATGCCCCTAACACACTGCTGAGGAATGCAAGGCAGATACCATCAGGAGGGATCAATGAAGGAAAGTATATTCAAATAGTGAAATATCTACCTTGGATTATATCCTAATTGGATATTACATTAGTCTAAATTTATTTCACTCTCATATTACCTTATTTGAGTTATTAGAGACTAATGAAAACTAATATCAATTAGTTAAATCCTTGTTATGTTTCATCTAGCAGTTGTCTGTGAACCGCACTGTATAAGAAATAGGCACTGATGCATTTCCTAATTAATAAAATAATACTTTGGGAGGAGGGAGGGAAGGGAAATGCCTTTTCAGATTTCCTGCAATTCTTCATAAAGCTTCAAAAAGCTTGGTTGTTTTCCTATGAATTTGTACTTTAGAATCCATTATCTCATGTGAAATTATGTTTAGTATAGTGCATTCAAGTTTCCCTTTTAAAAAAAAAATAAGATTTTATTCATAGAGGTAAACAGTAAGAAAGAGCTATTGCAAGATACCCCCTTGTGAACTGTCAAAAGAGATCCCCTCTTTCAATCTCTCTCACAACAACCTCCTGCTCTCCTTGAACCTAGACAATCAGATCCCACACTTACCCTTTCCAGACTGTTTCTAAGCTTTCTAAGTTTGAACTTGGGTAAACTACGTTTGACCTGAGTAAGTGGATTTCCTGCCTATGAAATCTCAAAAGTAATAGTACCTATCTCAAAAGGGAGCATCTAAAGAGATGCAAGAGGTGATAAAAATATAACATGTTTTTAATATTTAATGTTACAAAAAGCATCCTCATTCTAAGATGGTCAGTCAGTATGTGCTGGAAATCTAGTTCCTCTTTTTAGGCAAGTATTACCTCCAGATGCTTCTGGTCAACCTTCCTGTCCTGTGCAGAGATGAATGTTGTGATCAACACACATTGGGTTTTCCCTCTTCAACAAAAATGATCAGGCCTATGTCCAGACCTTTACATAATAAGAGCAAAGGATTGCTCACTCTGTATCCTTCTGTCCTTAACACAGGAAGATAGATAACTGCAAATAAGTGTGCTTAAAGACTATGCACCTGATTAAGCCATAATTTAATCACCTTTCTAGGATGCAATTGGAGTCTGACCACGGCTCAAACACTGAAGACAGTTAGTTGCCTGGCATCCACGGGGCAGAAGAAAGGCAAACTGTAAACAACAAAGGTGCATGGCAGTGCACCTGCCTCAGCTACCTGCCGATAAATCTTTGAAGCTGTTATGCTGCTGCTGAAATACTTCTAATGGTGGGTATTTTTAACTTTTGTTGTTGAGAATTCATCTGTCCCACAGAGCTTCATTTCTTTTGTGACATTGAGCCTCTTTAAAACTGTAAATAATGAAAGCACAATTTTCTTTGTGCTCTGAAAGTTCTCTTCACAAAATATTAGAATAGAAGTTCAAGAGCATAAATAAGCTTTTCCCTAAAATCTCAGCAGAAATACCTTTCTATTGAGTATTTTGTTTACATTTTTGACAACAGGGAGTAAATTTTCAGTGCATGGCTTGAGATTTTACAGAATATTCAACTCTTATTAACTTTAAAAAGAGTTTTATAACTTGTCATTCATGTACCATATGAAAGCTAACTCTTGGGCGTGACCCCTGAGTATCTACTCTTTCATAATTTTAACAAAGTATCCAGTATCTGTGTCATTATTGACAATGTAATAATATTTATTAAAAAAATTATCACTGGCATTATAGACTACAGTTGTGGATAAAAGTATGAGTACGTGCTTTGTTAAAAACTGCCAGGACTCTACTAATAAATGTGCAGGGCTACATATTGGCATTGTCATATGGAAAAATATTTTTGCTCTAATATAGCAAAATTAAAAATAGTCATTGTTCACCATGCCTTATTTAAAGCTGCTCTTGTATATAGATTTGGCAATGCCAGCACATGGCAATGTTACTTGCTGAGAAATAGAGATCATTTAAAATTTGCAGGTAAGTTTTGTGGTGTGAGCACTACTCTTGGACACTAGAAATGTAGGTTCTGTTCCCATTTCTTCTAGTATCCTGCAATGTAATATTGGGAAGGTGACCCTCAACTACATTTGAAAGGGTTTTGGTGGAAATTCTGTGCTTCATTCTCCTTTCTCCCTATCTCTTCAACATTTCCAGTGTCCCTGTCTATAAACTGTGGCACTGAAATCCTTGTAAGGAATTTTAAGATCAATTAATAAGAACCTATGTATAAGAACTAGAATTGGTTATAAGGTTAACTGTATGATCGCACTGAACAAGAAAAGAACTAAAATGAAGTAGCATTAGCAAAAGAACGCAGCAGTTTGTTTGTGTCCATTCAGTAATACCACTGGCAGTGCTGAGATGCATCATTGCATAAAGCAGCGGGCATACTTACTCCAGGCTCTTTTCGACATCCACCTTCTATGTCTGAATTTATTCATATCAGTGGAGCTACACTAATATTAGACAGAAATTCATTCAATGGTGGTGTGTCAAGCTTAAGATTTAGAAAACTGTCATTCAGTTACTGTGAAGGGCAACGATAGTGGGGCTGATTTTGCTTCCACTGAAAGCAAAGGCAAAATTCAGTGTTTCTGGACTGAACTGCATGCTTTGTTAAAATATTCCGGGTGTCACAGGAGGGGCTGGGAGGTATCTGGAAGATAAATAGGCTGTAGCATTTCCATATTTTGCATCCAACTGCATACTGGAAAATGGTATTATATGCATAAACTAATTTCCAGAGGGGCTCCATGCTACTTTTTAAGGGATTTACAAAACCCAGACAGAGAAATTCTTCCAAAAAAATGTAAGGAGGAAACTTTACATTTTTATAGATTCATGTGAAAGGAGATTTGGCACCAGAAAATGATATAGAAAATTCAGTTTTAGTTATTTGCATCTGCAGTTTAAAAAAGATGCAATACTGCCAAACAAACAGAGCTCAGCAGGGTAGTTGAATGATCAAGGAAACTGCAAGAAGCTAAGCCTGCTTAAATTATGCCATTTTTGTATAATCTCAGTTTCCATACACAGACTACAGGCTCATTTCAAGAGCCTTTGCAAGATGTAAGGAATAATATTTCTAGAAATGACAGAATGTTTGTTTAATTAGGTTTGAAAGATTTGATTATATAATGGAATATACATCATGGTAGACTAAACTAAATGTCGGGGATTCTGATTTAATGTCTGTGTAGGCATACAAAGAGGGCATCACATTAATTGGACACTGCTATTTTTTTACCTATTCCTCCACCTGCCTGTGTTTAAATTACAAGGTTATCACTGCAATAATCTTACTATTAAATATCTGAGAAAAGACTCAACATCTATATTTTATAGATTTTAAATATAAGTCAAGGCAAGCAAATTACAATATTAAAGGCTGATTGAAATGTCAAGATGCCATGGTGCAATATCAGATACTGCACCGAATCACCTTCCTTTTTTTCCATTGTTAAAAAAAAGAGAAAGAAAAAAAACCTCACAGGTTAGAATGGCTTGTAAACCATTAAGTCTTTATGAAGAAGCACTGTCAAGTCAAAACGGTGACAAGAAAATTCCTAAAACAGGCTGTTTTTGGTTGTCATAGTACAGGATAGCTGCTAGGGATTATTTTACAGAGGAAAAAAATTACAGAGAAATAAAAACATCTTCACAGAACATTGCTTTAATGCAATAGCAGACCGAGTTCTACAAGGCACAGAGGACTTCCTTCTTCTGAGTTTCTGAGGACTTTCAGATGCTGTGGAATATAAAGGGACTTAAAGATGATTAACCCTTTAAATGGCTTGAAACTGGACCCTAACTTTGTGATTAAGTCCTAGATCTCTTCTGTGAATGTGCGAATGGCTGGGCTTCCATATATATCACTCAGCAGAAGCACCAGACTTAGAGTGTAATTGCTTCCAGCCTTATTTAGGCAGTAGAGAATTAAGCACTATTGGAAATTAGGTCAGTTGCAATGGCCTGAATTTCCACTGGCAATGTCCCTTTTCTTTCCATGGCTCACTAAGGGAACCTAGGTCTTTGTTGCTCTCAAGCTCAGTGCCTGAAGTCAGAAGGGATAACTGTAAATTATTTGTCTTGAAGTAAACCGACTGTTCACCAAGAGCGGGGAGGGGAGCTCAGTTTGCAAAGACCCAGGAGGGAGAAAAAGTCCTTTCACTGTTAGTTACTGTTAATTATGTAAAAAAAGCCTCTCTTCTCAGAACAGCATAGGTTAGAGAATGGAACAATCTCATGCTTCACGTAACAACTTCCTTCCCCACCTCTAGGCAAAGTTCATGTTGATTATACATTTTCTAGAAGTGCTTCTTTAGAGGCTGACAGATGTTATGCTGCTGACAATCACGACGGGCCTACATCACTCCAAGGTGCTGGCAGTGATAGAAATACCGCTGGGTATGTCACAAGGGGTGCCTTGTGAAGAGACAACCAGACACCTAAGGGAGTCTTATCCCTTCATCACTGTAGGGCTATGCTTGAATTTACACAGGAGCCACTCAATATATTATTCACATTTATGCACATCCCAAGTGCCTCTGTTCTGCTCACAGTATAAGGAACTCCTACAGCTAATTATCAATTTAAAGTCATATGTACACCTGTTTTCAGAATAGAGTGAGAGGAAACAAATATGTATACACTTGAAGTTGCATCACTGATGAAAAAATTTTATTTGCTTTTATGGCCACTAAATTAAATTCAAAGTGTCAGATTGTCAGTCCTCGTGACCAGCTGTGGTCAGAAAGATATTCCTGTTCACCCATTTTTTTATGCTTGTCTGTACCTTCAACAAAGGAAATAAAAGTAAAAATAGGATGTAGCTTGAGTGGGAGATCCCCAGATAGGACTTAGGATTTCCTAAACGGAGTTACACAGTTTTCTGTGATAAAGTCCATCCTGTAGTAACAGCTGTTGGTTTTTTTTATCCAGAGACTAACATATTAGCCACATCACCTAATTTTAAACATCTAAATTTCACGTGTCTAAATTTCGTGGTCCAGTTAGAAAGGTAATATTGCTATACATACTGTACAATTAATGACTGGTAAGAATGACAAGTGGTTAAAAAAATTAAATATATGCCAACTGAAGGAAATCAGAAGAGGCAGATCTGATCCAGAGAATTTGGATTTGTGCCTCTGCACCAAATTAAATGAGTAAAGCAATGAATATTTGGTTACTGGTTACTTGGATATTTCAACATTTGTCTTCTATGCTTACTCAGGATATAAAAGCAAGCTATAAATATATTTTTAGAATCATTGAAGAAGCAATAGCTGGAACAAAAAAAAATCAGGAAAAAATAATTCAGTAGTGTCACAAGTTTTATATCTCTTTCTTTTTTTAAAAAATAAATCAAACTTTGGTTGTAACATGAACTATTTCATTTTGCATCAATGCTAATTTTTGTGTCTAGCTACCTGCTGTGGCTGGTACATGATGGTTTCCTCAGTTCTGGATTTTTTACGTCCCACTTTCTCCTATGTATGCAGGCTGGATGTGTGTCTGGCTGGCACCAATGCAATCTGAATTTCACTGAACTTCACTGAATTTTTAGAGTTGGAAGGGACCATAGAGATCATCTAGTCCAACTCCCCTGCTGAAGCAGGATTGCCCA